>CM017440.1:33606449-33901101 GCA_007726485.1 Eragrostis curvula | reverse complement strand
TCTGCTTACGCTCGACGGCCGCGACGAGTGCGTCGTTGCGGCGTTGCTGATCGCCGCCCTTCTTCTTCTTCTGCTTTTGCTTCTTGTCGTGCAGGGCAAACGGACCCGCACCGGAACTCTCGTTCCGCTTTGCCTTGCCTTTAGTCCGGTGAAGGAGGGCATCGACCGCATTCTCACCGGAGGCGTAGCTGGTGGCCACGTCGAGCAGCTCCTTGATGGAGCGCGGACTCTTGCGGCCGAGCTCATGAACGAGCCCTTCGTTGCCGGTGCCCGCTATGAACGCGGAGATCACCTCGGCGTCAGCGAGATTGGGTAACGCGTTGCATTGCCTGGAGAACCGCTTAATATAGTCCCTCAGGGACTCGTCGGCGCCCTGTCGGCAGTTCCGAAGGTCCCACGGGTTCCCCGGGCGCGCGTACGTGCCCTGGAAGTTGCCGATGAACACCTCCTGGAGGTCAACCCAATCCTGGATTGAGCCCTCCGGGAGATGCTCGAGCCACGTCCTGGCCGAGTCGGCCAAGAAGAGGGGGAGGTTGCGGATAATGAACCGTTCGTCGGTGGCACCGCCGGCTTGGCACGCCAGGCGGTAGTCCTCCAGCCACAACGCGGGATTCGTCTCCCCGTTGTACTTCGTGATATTGCTGGGCGGCCGAAACCGCTGGGGGACGGGAGCCCGCAAGATGGCGCGGCCAAAAGCCCGTGGGCCGGCCGGGACCGGAGCCCGAGGCTTGTCTTCCTCCGGGTCAAATCTCCCGCCACGCCGCGGAGCGTAGACAAAGTCCTCGGTTTCGCACCGTGGACCTCGCCCTTGCTCGCGGCGCCTTGCCCGCAGAATGTCGCGGGCGTCGCGGATCCTGCCGATCCGCTGATGGACCGGCGGCGCGTCCCCAGTCCCACTTTGTTCGGGGGTTTGGTGGACGGAACTTTCGGGTTGTGCCCGCGGCTTGCTTGGCGTGCGGTAGGAAACGCTGGATTCCCACCGCCGTGCAGCAGAGCTTTGCTCGCGCTCGGCCTGCTGCACCGCCGCCAAGTCCAGGAGGTCCTTGAGCTCCCCCTGGATTCTTCGCTAGTCCTCGTTGGACGGTTGCGGGAGTGCGCGCAAAAGTGTCGCAGCCGCGGCGACATTCTGGCTGGGCCTGGTGTATCTGAGCACGAGGTTGCCCGCCTCGGCCAGAATCCGCTGCCGGGCTTCGCGCCCATGGGCACGCACACGTTCGCGCTGGGCCTGGCGCTGCGCCACCCTCGCATTCGAGCCGCTCGCGCTCCTTCTTGAGCCGCCGCTCGGCTTCTGCGAGCTCGTGTTGGCGTCGGAGCAGACGCTCCAGGTCGTCGCCCCCCCCGGCATTCGACGCTCGCCGGAGGGGTTTCTTGCTGCGGCGCTATCACAAGCAGGGGCGCGGCTTCTGCGGCCTCTCTGGCGTCCGCCGTTGTCGCGGCCGCTGCAAGGTCTGGCTGCGCGGCCACGTCAACGTTGCGGCGACTACCTCCGCCGGCTTCCACCATCATGCACTCGCGCGAAGGATGGTGACTGCCGGCGTCGGAGTCGTAGTCGAGGAGGTCATCCTCGTCGCTGCCAAGAGGGCTTCGCGAGGCGATCTTCAGGCGTCAAGGCGCGCGGAGGACTTCGCAAGGACTGAATACACACGTATAACCTGTTGGAGGGCTTCGCTGAGTCCAACCGTGTCGGTGTTAAGAAACCGGCCGACAAGTAAATTTGTAACTACGGCGCCTAACAATCTTCTATGATGGCGAGGGTTTTGCGAGAGAGGCAAGGTTTATACTGGTTCAGGCAATCGATGCCCTACGTCCAGTTCATGGGTAGTTCGTGTTTCGACTTGCAGAGGGGAGCTACAAGTGTTGGCGAGGGAGGAGAAAGACTCCAAGCCTCTTCGTGTGTATCTCTATGTCTGTGTGCGTTGTATCTCTGGATCCCCTCTCCTCATGCACCAAGCTCCCCTTTTATAATCAAGGAGTGAGCTGGTTTACAAATGAGAACGGGGTTTCCCGTTGTGGACAGCGCGGCTACGAGCCGCACTAGTCTGATCCCTATCCGCTACTGTGGCTCTAGTCAGGCGGCGTCCTGTCAGCCTGGTCGCCGGGCAGGTGGTCGAGATGTCAACCCAGACTATCGCGACCGTCTTGTTGCCGGTCCGGTCTTCGTCCCTGTTCAGGGTGATGATGATGCCGTAGCCATCCCGCTGCTGTACTCGAGGTGTCAGGCGGCGCTGTGAGATGGGACGGATGTCACTGTGCAGGTCAGATCGCGTGCCTGCAAGTAGATGAGTTGCTGGGTAGAGTTAAGGCTCCCCAGCTACTCGTCGTAAATGCCTGTCCTCCTTGCCAGAGGGAAATCTTCTCGACGAAGTCTCCCAACTCGGGGTCGGGCGAAGCGCGGCTTGTGGGCCCGCCCGACTGGGAGTCGGGCGAGGCGGAGTTCGGGGCCCGCTCGACTGGGGGTCGGGCGAGGCGGAGTCTGTGGACCCCACCCGACTCGGGGTCGGGCGGGGCGGAAGTCGTGGGCCCCGGCCGACTTGGGGTCGGACGAGGCGGAACTTGTATGTGCCCTCGGGGTCGGCCGTGGGCCCCTCGAGCGCTCTGTTGTCGTGTGCCTGTTTCTGTGGGCCCTACACAATTAAGCTGAGACGGTTAGCAGAATTAAGCATCCTAGATTAGGATACCCTGATTTGGGTATCCGTCAAACCGGGACCTTCGATACCCCAACACCAAAACAATGCTCTGTTGCTCAAGCACTTGCATAATTTTTACTCCAAGAAAGATGTACCCTGGGTAAACCTGATCTGGAATAGGTATTATCAAAACAGGGTACCACATGCAGCGAGAGAGATGGGGTCTTTCTGGTGGAAAGACATACAGAGAAATTGCCACATGTCAAGTAGGAACGGGGGACACGGTTCTATTTTGGACTGATTCATGGCAGGGACAGAGAAGGGATAATACATACTCACAGCTGTTCCTCTTTGCAAGAAATAAGAAGCTTTTAGTAAAGGAAGTCGTGAATACTGAAGACATCACAACTCTCTTTCAGCTGCCTCTGAATAACAATGCATATTCAGAGTTGATTGCTCTGCAAAATGAATTGGCAGATTTTGATTATAACCCAGCAGTTAATGATGTCTGGAAGTTTCACTGGGGCTCTTCATGCTATTCTTCTCAGAAATACTATGAATACACCTTTGGGGATGTTGATTGTCCAAGGCCCCTGAAATGGATTTGGAGAACTCAATGCACTCCTAAGATCAAAGTATTTTCTTGGCTCATGGGAGTAGACAGGCTAAATACAAGAAACGTGCTGAGGAGAAGAAACTACAATGTTCAACCAAATTACAACTGTGTTCTCTGCAGAAGAAACACCGAAGAAACAAGGTGCCATCTGTTTTTTGGTTGTCCCTTCAGCAGTAATTGTTGGGGCAAATTGCACATCCAATGGCCATCTCTCTCATTTTTTGACATGATCATGGTTACAAGAAGTAATTTTCACGGTCCAAAGTTTATGGAAGTTATTCTCATTGCCGCCTGGGCCTTATGGAGGGTCAGAAATGCTAAAATCTTTGATGGCATCAACCCAACCTTCAATGCTTGGTGGCACTTTTTCAAAGAGGATTTAACTCTTCACACCAACAGATTTGCACAACAAGACCGTCAAGAAACTCTGGACCGGCTCTCCGCACTTTAATAGCAGTCCCAAGCTGGATGTTTGTACTAGTGTTTCTTCTCACTAGGCTGCTTTCTTGGTTCTTGTAGTTTTTGCTGTTCTGCTTCGCTCGCTTTGCTTTGTATTTTTATTTTATTTTTGCTGTAGGTAAGTTGTACTAAGACTGGTCTGGCTGGTTTTTATTTATAAAAATTTTGTGGGGATCTCCCCCACAGTTTCGAGTCAAAAAAAATTGAGTTTTTGTTTTATTTGAAACAGAATAGGGAATAATAATGTGTAGTGTCTATCGATATTTTTTAGTGGACTGTAGCCATTTTTTGCATCTCTAATCATATAGGATCCTTTGTTTTCCGACCCAAACAGTGCAGCAGTAATCGACTCCTTCCTTTCCTGCTGTCTGATCAGATGAGCGGCCATCTGTTCGTCCGTTCGCGACCACCTTTATCATCCCGCTCCTGATCCTTCCTCTTGCCTGCCTGTCCTTAGCTGCCATACAACTCTTCCTGATAGGGAGAGCGAAAAAGGACTGCTCTCTGCCATTGGCGGCCCTTCCTCCAAGCGGCGCGCTCCGGCCTCGCGTCCCAACCAGTGAAAAAAACGTTGGCGGTTTTGCCGAATTCCAGTTTCAGTTCATAAGAAGTATATCAAGTAAAAGTTAATATATTTCAAGCAAAGAATTTGGTTTGAAATATGTTCGAGTGAAAGGATATTCCATTCAAATGAAATATATTTGATTAAAGCAAGAAATCTCAATTTAGATTCAGTAATTTCTTTTTGTGGAAAAATTTTCTTTACTGAATCTACATTGAAATTTAAATCAAGATTCAAAGAGTTCCAACTCTGGAAAAGTTTCAATTAACGTAGGACCTGTTTGGCAAAACTTCGGTCTAGCATGGTGAATATTTCTGAGCTGCTTGCTTAGAAAATCTAGCTTAGTAATACTTCCGGGAAAAGAATGAAACTAGGTTTGCACGAATGAACAAATCGATGCTTTTAGCTTTTACAGATACATGTTCCTGGAATATTACTCTATGAAGTAAATAAGGTGCATCTCATATCTCCAAATTATTTAAGGGTTTTAGTCCGGGTCCATAAACATTTGAAACGAAAATTTTGGTTCCTAATTAAACTATATCAAGGTCCTCATCTTAGGTCGATAAACTCTCAAAACAGGTTATGATCCTTTATATAACTCGGCTGCGTTGCGGGAAGAGCCACGTTGGCGGGGTTGGCCCACTGAACAGCTGCGGCCGTCGCAAAATATTGGTGACGGTCCCGTCCCTCATGTCGTACACGCCAGCGTGGTGGTCTGGCCTCATCCCCCTGTGCTGCGCCCAGAACGGCATCATGTAGTCGTCGTGGAGGAAGAAGATCTGGTCGCCGCGGACCGCGTCGTCCTCGCGCACGGCCCTGGAGCACATCCGCCCGACGAAGAGCGCCTCGCCGCCCAGGGAGCTCACCTCCGTCCACTGTGAAGACGACGACGCGAGGTCCGCGGCGAAGACGGTGAACCAGAGCGCCGGCGCCTCGGCGTCGGCGGCGCACGAGAAGTGCCGGCACACCATGAACAGGTCGCTGCCGCGGGGCACGAGGTGGCGCGCCTTGACGGAGCCCGGTGTCGGCCACCGACCTTTGATCACGCGCTCGACGCGGGAGACGACGGCGTCGCCGACGTCGCATGTGGCCACGCCGACGTCGAAGACGAGGAGGTCCTCGTCGCCGGTGAGCGCGTACAGCTTGCCGTCGCAGAACGCCACGTCCTCGTACCACCGCCACCGGTCGTGCGCAGCGAGCGACCACGAGAACGTCTCCGCCGAGCAGAGCGCGACCTTGGCGAAGTGCTCGCGTCCCACGACGGCGGCGACGACGAGGCCGTCGGGGAACACGAGCATCTTCTGCACGGCCATCTCCTCGGTCGCCGACGTCCACTGCTGCGACATCGGCGCGCCGGCGCGCGGATCGGGCTCGTTGACGATCTCGACGGGGTCGTCGCGGACACGGACGTCGAGGAGGCCCGGGAGCAGCCGCGTCTTACCCGTGAACGGGCTCTTGAGGAGGAGGATGCCGTCGGTGTCGTGGAAGAGGAGCCAGTCGTCGCACGCGGCGCCGCGGAAGCCGGTGCAGTCGGTGAAGTGGTGGGACCAGCCGAGGTCCACCGGGAACGCGTGGACCTGGCCGCTCGGGAGCGCGAGGTACGCCGCGGCCGGCTTCCGGCGGGGATAATGCCGTCGCACGGCGTCGTGCCAGGCGCGGCACACCTCGGCGAGACGGAGCCGGCGGTAGCGGGAAGGGAGAAGGCTCAAGATTTGGCCGAACACGTCGTCGGGAAGGTCGCGCCAGCTCGACGACGACGATGCGTCTGCACCAGCTTGGGTCGTCGGAGGACCGGGCTCGCGGCCGGCGAGCTTGTGCCGGTGGCTTCGCCATGGAGCTGGATCCATGATTACGTACGTGAATTCTTTCTTGGCCTCGGCGAAGACGACGAGATCAGGTTGGTTGGTCTCGATCGAGGTCGGTGATGTTCTTGACTCTGCCTGCGTGCGTCAGTACGTCTTATTTGGTACGGAACTCAGTACGTATACGCATAGGAATCTGACCGAGAGAGACCCGCAGCTGATGCCTGATCGATCGGCGTGCGTTTTCCTTCCATTGAGCGCGCCGCGGTGTCGGACGTGTTTTCTTTCCATCCTACCAAGTCAGACTTAGGAACGAATAATTGGAGCTATATAGAACTACTATTACGTATAATATTCCATTTATTTACTCTCACATCTTTGTCCACATATTGCACGTGCTGTTACTTACACTTTATAACACGTCAGTACGTAGTACACAGATCGATCAGCTCGAGCTGTTTTGTGAGTTCTGATCATCAACTATCGGGCTTAACCATTACGGGGTAATCCACATACCGAGTGATCAATAAAGTCCTTCATTCCAATTATTGCAAAAATCATTCATAGTCCCAAAAATCATTCAATAAAGACTTGGACGTTTTGACCAGGCCTGAGATCATTCCAACAATATCTCTCTGGAGTGTTGCAATTATTGCAATAATCACTCATACCCACAAACTTCTGATACAATCAAATGCACTTCCGATTCAAATGAAAATAATATCAAATGCTTATAAAATCATTGACACCCGCGAATGAAAACAAACAGTAAATCAGTAATACAACAATCAGCCATCGTACACTGCTGGGCACAATACATAGAACATCCAGCCTTGTCGGCACTTGCTTATTTTTACGACGAAACAACATACGATTCGATAGTAGCAGCTAACTAACAGCCCCCACAACATCTTACCTCACCGGAGATAAACGGGGCATATGCATCCATCGAACCACTTGTACTTGCTCTCAATCATTCGCAATTTTTACGACAGGAGCTTTCACAGTCTAGCCTGCACCCCATCTAGGCATGGTTGACAGGATAAATAACATTCCTTTGCACAATCATTGCATTTCCTCAACGCCACCACAGACGGTCCCATGTTAAGGATAACCAAGACGCAGAGGAAGGCGACGCCAACCACCTTCAAAGTCGGGGCACCACCCGAAGCCATCTTTTATATATGCTGGAGATTGTGGACTGAGGAAGCCACTGGAAGAAGAGATGTGTAGGGAAAGAGCAGATCAATTGATATAAGAACTAATTGCCTTTAGTCTGCAATGAGCTGTATGCAAGTGACTCGCGTGTGATCCGTAACTCGTGTTCTCAATTAGATGCTTTCATACCCCACTAAAACGTGCGCGGATGCGCGTAGCAAATCATGTCGACTTGAGGACAATAACAAAACTTGAGGGCTATAACATAATCTGCTCGTGAACCATTCCTTGTATTTTCAAAGTCACTAGTCCTCAGTTCAAAAAACAAATGTCACTAGTCCTACATCTGTCCTCAATTTTTTTATTCGCTTATTATTGTTTATTATGTCACTATTATTTCCATTAGTTGTGTTCACAACGACAATAGTGTGTAATTTAATTTATAAACTCATTTGGGCTATTTTTTTAGAATGAAAATGGTGGGTAATTCTGGGGAGGGCAATATTGGACGATTTTTTTTTCATAATAGCAATAGTGAATAATTTTTAAAAGACACAGAGGACATTTTGGGCAAATTTTATTTTAATGGTATATAGGATAATTTGTATTTCGTTTTTTTCTCCGATTAATGTACTCCCTCTGTCCCAGAATAATTGTCATCCTGGTTCTGTACTAGATTCATTGAACATTCTCTGAACCTAGACAACCTGTCTGTCCAGATTCACTGAACATTCTATGAATCTGGACATCAGAAAACACTCCCAGAATGACAATTAAACTGGGACGGAGGAGTAGTAAATTCTAACCTTTGAGTGAGAGATAGCGTGGTGGCTCCATTCCTTGATCAATATTAAGTTAATAGATTATGTGCCTATATGAATCAATAGATTCTGTGCCTATATGAATCAATATCAAATCTCCTCCTTTCTTTTTTAAAAATGTTGTCGTAATGACAATAATTTCAAAATGGAGGGAATATTTATAGAATCTAATTTGATGAATGTATTCATTTTTAAATTTGACTTCAGGGTTCATAAAAAGGACAAATGAAACATGCAGGGAGTAGCAATTTTGGACCAGAATAATTTCCAAGTACGTTAGTTTAACAAGCTTGTTCTGCACGGTTTTTGAAATTGTGTACAATTTTTATCCTGATTCTCCTTTTCAAGAACTAGAGTTTTTTATTGGGCGCTCACTGGGAATCTTTCCCTCCAACGTAACATGATGCCACACCCACTACAACGTCATTATTGTTTGGTCACGTAGTTGTGCACACCACGCTGGCACCACTAATCTATTGTTAAATGTGTTGCAAGCATGATTATTGCGTAGGTTTAGGAAAATTAAAGTCACTCGTGATCCAAACCTTAAGTTTTTAAACTACTCTATGCATGCAGCAGACACAGACACAGCGAATCCTGTTGACCTTGAGGATGCACAGTGTGTTCCCACGAAGTTTACACGTGTTATTAATGCCCTTCAATACTACTTTAAAGTATGTTCACACGAAGCTCTCTCCATCCTTTTTTTCCCCTGTTCTGATTTGAAATTCTGCAAAGAATGATAATCGATAATTCTATTCATGTGCTTGTATCAATCATCATCTGATAATAAAATATACCTGAACGTGTTCGAACAGTCAGTCTATTTCTAAAGTAATAATATGAGTAGATATCTGAATGTGTGGATGCCATTGCATATCTCAGCGCAACTGTTCCCGTACTCTCCAGTATATGGTTACTTCAAATCCTATCATGTTTTTGAGAGCACGGGTATGCATGAATAGTTGCCAATAACACGATCATCTTGTGAATTTTAGAGGAAAGCAGACCCTGTGATACAAAACAGAGCAAGACCAGATGCACTCACGCCTCGAGCTGCAGAGTATCATGGCTCTGCACATATTTCAGCCTTGATTAGGTACCCATTACACCATGATGCATAAGCATGCTTGTTTAATGACCGTAAAACAGTCATGCAATAGTGACACAAATATACTTTTGTTTTTTCTTTTTGGCGAGAAACAAACATACTTTTGTTGAAGCTCCAATTTCCTAGAAACAATCTTTCTAGATAAAACTGGAGATGTAAGTCACATAGATATAATTTTGTAGCTCTGCTGAACTACTGTTCATATCTGTAAGCTAAACTAATTATTTTGTAGCAGGAGCCTTTTTGCACAAGTGAATAACCATTGATCATGCATGCATACCTAATTGAACCAGTGGCAACTCTTAACCAAAAGCTACTCCCTTTCATAAGTATATGCCAGCAGCGTAGTAATGTCCTGGATATCGCAATCAGTAAGGGACCCAGCAACTTAATATATGTAGGGAGAAGCTGAAAAAAAATGTAATCACTATTAGGACCAATGTTTAAGAAAACACTAGGGGTTTATCCGAAATTTCGAGTCGGGTAATTTGGGTTTTTTGAATTTCGTCTAGGGTTGGAGTTTTGAGTCATTGTGAAGAAGACATTATAGACAAAATGAGGTAGTGGTTGGGCTAGGCCGGATGAACCGGAGCTCTGCTCACCGCTGGCTCCTATCTGGTGAAGTTTACGGCCCTGTCTTCTTCTCTAGCAACATCATAAACACATTTAATACAAATTTGCTGATTTATAACGAATTTACTGTATATCCATCACTATTTTGAGGGTTTTTTTTCTCGTTTTCCGCCAACTTTCATGTTGTTTTCATACTTCGTCACTAAACACCCTGTTCGTCTCGCTGCTTTGCAGCAGCTGTTTTGCAGCAGCTACAGTGTTTCAGTTATTTCTTCAGCAGCAACTACAGTGTTCGCAATTATTTTTCTGCAGCCTGCCGAACAGGCTAATAAGTTGTCAAAACAGACCCGTTTAATGACAAAAAAAAAAAACATCACTGTTGCCTTTGCGGCTCACAGGTCGAGTCATTTATGACTACAACTAGCGTCACTACCGTTCATTCTAAGATTTTGCCCACTCACGTCCTAGTTAGCACATGATAGACCTATATATTAATCACTAAACAGATGGATTTTGCCACCAACATCCTAGTTAACACATTAATTGTGCACCCACAAGTCAATCAAAATTCATCGCAAATAAAGAATTTCTTGCACTCGCATCCCTATCAACATATTGTGGGCGTCAGGCACTATTTATCATTAAAATGGGGGAAATATATTCACGCATCCTAATCAACACATGACGAACCCATACGCATATCAATATATTGTGGCCTCAGAAGTCAGATATATTCGTTATTAAATGTACGGATGATTTCACAAATGTACATATTGTGGCTTCTTTATCTTATAATTATCACAAATGTACGGATGATTTCTAATAAATTAAAAATTGAGTCCAACAATTTTGTTCTAGCACAAACCGGAAAAAACATATTTATGAGCAATACAACCAAGAATCAGATCGGTTACACCAGCAACGCGGCCATATCTGAGCGATGTATGCGTCAACCCAATCCAGCATTCCAGTTCGATGCCCGCCCGATGTGATTTGTTTCCATTCGGCACACAAGTTTTTTTTTTTTTTTTTTTAGAGTTTTAGGGCCCCAAAAAGGACCTCCGCCTGAATGCATTGCAAAAGGCAGAGAGTAGAGTTCACAGGTTCCAGTTCAAAACGCACCCTTCTGGCTCACAAACACAGCCACTCGGCTCACCTAGGACGAAACAAAGTCAGCTGGAGACAACTACCAAAAAGAACAGCGAGAACCAAGACCCTGAAACCTATTACAAGACTTTGGAGCTAGTCACCACAGCCAGATTTTCTCACACTCAGCGATCCTTGTCATCTCCTTGGATTTCTCCATCTTGGTCTTGTTCTTGCGATCAACTTGATCTTCATCTTCATCCCGGAATGGTTGGCATGCCATCAGCCACATCCTATCCTCTCCGGGCTTGACCTCAGTTTCTCCATCTTGACTATCAAAGAGTCGAAATCTTGAAGATGTCTGACTGGGCATAAGAGCTTCCAGTTTTTCAGCATTGGTATGGCCCTCTGCCATATTTGTCCAGTACCCGACCACTTCAGGTTCTGAAAATACAGAGCATTTCTCAACTTCCAAATCGACCATAAAATTGCTAAACTCAACATATTCAAGATCATAAATTTCTTATTGCACAGCCATCTAGTTGCTATATTCTCAAAATCGCTACCTACTGTAACACCTAGGAGAGAAGAAATATCAGACCACACTCTTTTTGCAACTACACAGTCAAACAAAAGATGACAGCAAGTTTCCTTTTCATTACAAAACAGGCAAGACACATCATCTAATTTCTTTCTCTTGAGAACATTGTCTCTAGTTAGAGCCTTATTTTTGGAAACTAGCCACAGAAAAAACTGGACTTTTGGTGGAATATGTAACCTCGATACTGATGGAGTAAACACTGGTTGTACTCCCCTAAAGTTAATTACTTTATATAGAGACTGGGAAGAGTAGATTCCCGAAGAGGAAAATTGCCAAATCAATGCATCCTCTTCATCAGAAAACTGAACTGTACTGGCTAGCTGAACAACTTCAAGCCACTGGTTATATAGCCTATGATCAACACATCTCCTAAAGGTACACTTCAACTCAGAGCCATCCCACAGGTCGGCAACAGTCTTTGATTTTTCATTAATAATGCAGTAAATTTCCCAATACTGAATGGCTAAACTTGAGGAGCCAATCCAGACATCCTCCCAAAACTTAATGCTCCTACCATTTCCCAGCCTCCATCTATACCCCATTTTGGCCACATTAGCAGCCCACATCACACCCTTCCAGAAAGGAGAACCCTTATCTGCTAAACATGCTAAAATGTTGGGTTTGTTAGTATCATACTTGAAATCTATCACCTCCTTCCAGAGTTTCCCATTATCTGAAATATATCTTTTAATCCAGGATCCTAACAAGCAAATATTTAACTGCCTAAGATCAGGGATCCCTAGGCCTCCAAATTCCTTTCTCATACTACACGTTTGCCAGTTTACTAAATGGAATTTCCTACTGTTCTCCCCATCATTCCACAGACAGTGTGCCATTTGGGACTCTAATAGATGGATGGCCCATTTTGGAAACTTAATGAAAGAAAGTAAGTACACCGGAATACTAGCTAAACAAGTTGTTATTAGAGTCAGACGACCTTTGTGGGAGAGAAGCTTCCCTCTCCAGCCTGCTACTTTTTTAATCATTTTATCTACCAGGGGTTGGAGGTCCTCTTTCCTAAGCTTGTCAAAATGAAGAGGGATGCCTAAATACTTAATAGGAAAGGTTCCTATTGGGCACCCAAAAACTTGAGCTACTTCCTGGATCTGTTCCTCCTCTAAGTTTATTGGAATAACCTCACTTTTATGGAAATTAATTCTCATACCAGAAAGATTTTCAAAGCAAGCTAACACACATTTTAGGTTCCTAAGAAACTCAGGTTCAGGACTTGAAAACAGGACGGTGTCATCAGCGTACTGAAGTGAAACTATTTCTTCTGGTCTAAAATTATTCAACAAGCCTCTAATCAAGTTGCCACTTGCAGCTTTGCTAAGCATCCTAGTCAGCACATCTCCTACTAGATTGAAAAGAAGGGGGGACAGGGGATCACCCTGCCTTAACCCTTTTCCTGTTCTAAAGAAATTACTTTCTTCTCCATTCAAACCTACACCAACTGAACCCCCTACCACAATTTTCCTGATCCAACCCACCCATTTCTGACCAAAACCTCTGGAAACCAAAATTTCAAACAAAAAATCTAAGTCTACTCTATCATACGCTTTTTCATAATCTAGTTTCAAAATGATCCCTGGTTCTTTGCTTTTATGCAAACTATGTACTACTTCATGCGCGACCACTACACTCTCTAGGATATATCTACCCTTAATAAAAGCACTTTGCTGATTTGAAATAAGCCTCTTACAAACATTTCCAAGCCTCAAAGTGAGGGCTTTGGAGAAAATCTTAAAACTGCAGTTAAGTAAACTAATCGGCCTAAACTTTTTCATGTTTCTAGCATCGTTTTCCTTAAGGATGAGTGTTAAAATAGCAAAATTCAACCTGTGTAACTCTAGGTCCCCTTCCTGAAACTCATTGAACATATCAGTGAGGTCTTTTTTAACAATATCCCAAAACTTCTGGTAAAACAGAAATGGGAGCCCATCAGGACCCGGCGCCCCTTCTGGGTAACAACTAAAAATAACTTCCCTTATCTCCTCTTCCGAAAAAGGAGCTTCTAAAGACTCATTTTCCTCCGTTGTAACTTTCTCCTGGTCATCCCAAAAGTTTTTTTTTCTTTCACTCGAAGACGTAGGAACGATTCTGACATCTTGTCCACTTCTGCGTGTTGTTTCACCTCGCACAGTTGAAAGACATCGACGGACAAATAAAAGAGTTATACACACGTGAACGTACGCAACTATCGGTTCAGCTTGAGCCAGCATCGTGAGGTCCCACAGAGAGACGTGTACGTTTGTCGACACTTTGGTTACCTGCTGCCGTGCCGAAATAGGCAACTATCGGTCCTAACCACTCCGGGACACTGCAGACACACACCGCGGCACCACCCACCATGGCCGTCCTGCTCGTCGTCATCCTCTGCATCTTCAACCTCGCGTCTGCCGCCGCCGAGCGGAAGCAGGTGACGGCTCTCCCTGGCTTTAACGGCGCTCTCCCCTTCAGCCTCGAGACTGGGTGCGCTCCCTGTCCCCTTGCTCTGCTTCATGCTCTGTCTTGCTGCACAAAGCCATATCTCTGGCTCTCAAATTGGAGTACTCATGAGTTGTTCGTTTCTCGATTAGGTACGTGGCCGTGGATGAGGAGAACGGGGCCGAGCTGTTCTACTACTTCATCGAATCGGAGGGCGATCCCGGCAGCGACCCTGTTCTCCTCTGGCTCACCGGCGGTGACCGGTGCACCGTCTTCAGCGGACTTGTCTACGAGATCGGTGAGCAACTTGGCTTGATTACAGAGATGTATTTTCTCTCACTTGAGTTGCAAGCAACCTCTCTCCAAGAGACCAAGGCTACAACGAAAACCATCTGTTGCATGCCTTAATTGACTGGTTGCGCAGGGCCAGTGAAGTTCATCATAGAGCCCTACAACGGCACGCTGCCACAGCTGCGGTACAATCCCTACTCCTGGACCAAGGCTGCAAGCATCCTGTTCGTTGATTCGCCCGTGGGCGCTGGATTCTCTTTTTCGCGGAATCCCAAGGGCTACAATGTTGGAGATGTATCGTCTTCGCTGCAGCTCGTAACATTTCTCACGAAGGTAAGGAGCACTAAATTCTTTTTCCGTTGTAAGGCATCTTTGCCACTGTACTGTTCCTGCTTGTAGCTCATTGTAATAAAGAGTTCTTTTCTACAAATTGTTCCTGCTATTTGTGTCCTATTTGCTTGGCCCAGTGGTTCACTGATCATCCGAGTTACATCACGAATCCGTTCTACATCGGAGGAGACTCCTATGCTGGAAAGGTTGTTCCATTTTTGGTGCAGAAGATATCAGAAGGTTCGGTAGATTTCCTGATTTTTTGTAAATGCATGCGATGGTTATTCAGATCCTTGCATTGGTATTAGTGCTGGAAAAATGGATGTTTTTTCACACTGATTTCTATGGAAGGAGGCTCTGAGATACACTTTTTTGCAAATGCTCTGTTTTCAGAAATTGAAGCTGGATCTAGGCCTACACTGAACCTTAAGGTAACATCTACAAATGCGAATTTTAATCCGATGACAGATAAGGGAATTGCATATTTTTTTATGGCAAATAAGGGAAGGGTATAATTTCTGATGGCAAATAAGGAATTTTCTCTATCTTTATACGTCTTTCTTCATCGTCAGGGATATCTAGTTGGTAATCCGCGTACCGGTGAAAACATTGATTATGATGCAAGAGTGCCATATGCCCACGGAGTGGGAATCATATCAGATCAATTATACGAGGTAAATAGGTAAAACAATATTCTTACTCAGCTGAATTTTATATAATGTAAATGTCTCACAAAGTGAATTCTTATTCATTTCGACTTCGATTGTCACAAGTCGATACTCAAAAATTGCGGAGTTGGTGACTACAACAACCCCAGGAGTGCCATTTGTGCTGAAGCTCTGAACAGATTCAATAAAGTAAGATTGCATTCATGACTTAGCTCATCATCGTGCTTCCAGTTCTTTTTTTTTCTTAAGAAATACAGGTAAGGTTTGAAGGCCAGATTTTTAATAAATTTATCATCTGCCTCATTAAATTATTTTAACGATGGCACTGCAGCTACTTGGTCAGGTATACCGGGCACATATTTTGTATGACAGGTGCATCGTAGTTTCTCACGGACCAAATAAAGACACTGCTAACAGAGTGATACTGAAGGAGGAGGCTGGACTTGGACTGCTGAAGAACCCACCACCTCGTCCTCCACTTGATTGTATCGTAAGTGAATATGTGTTACTAGATGTTGTAAGCAGCTAAATTATTTTAGATCATGGCACACTGCAGCGATCCAGCACGACTAAGCTAGCTGAGCTCAAAAGCCGACGTCTCAGAGGAAACCGAAACACTAGCCAAATAAGTGTGGTTTCTTCCATCTTTTAAGTCGTCCTTCCCTATTCAACCATCTTTTGATTCACTCTCCTTGATCTTTCAACATGGTCCCCTATCATCAATATATGATGGGAGACTAAATTAACCAGACAATCTAAATCATCACTTATCAGGTTGTTCAATATCCGCTTCCTATAGGTTGGCCAACCTCTTTAGTTCGATCGGGAGACCAATCTGAATGCCCGATATCTATATAAAACCCAAAAAAAATGTTCTGGGTCTGAGACCTGTAATTGGAATCACATTTGTTTCAGTGCACAGGGGTACCTGATCATCTATAGCCAGGTGCCACACGCTCCTATCGTCAGCTTCAAAAGGCCTCTATCCATTTAGGCTAACTTGGAATCATGACCGGAGTTCTTGTCAAACTCAACCATATGAAATCACTAGCAGGACCGGTAAGGTTCCCGGTCCCCATCTTTATGTTATGCTCTCCATATCCAATGTAGGAAACCCATGCATATAAACAAGTAGATGGAGATTTCTTGGTAGTAAATGAATATTTCGCTGCTGGAACTATTTTATTCCCCCGCACAATGCAAATCTTTTCCTTATGAGATGAAAGACAGACATTGGATGAGTCTGACTCTGATGTTAACAATACGTCGTTGCTTGTAGGCGCTGTACAAGTTTGTACACCGTACGGTAAACTTTTAGAATCCTTGATTCTCATGGTTTACTCCCTCTAACTTTTTATTCTTGATGTTATGCTAATAGTTTACCTTAAAGCTATGATGAACTAACTACGTAGCTTGTCCCAATGTCGTGGCCTAGAAAACTTCTATTAAAACTTTAAAATTATAGCTTTTAACTGCTTATGTAGATTACCTATATGTTAATGTTCCGGTTTCTTCCATCTGCAGACCTATGGCAACTACCTCTCGTACTTCTGGGCAAACACTGACATGATTCGAGATGCTCTGGGGATCAAAAAAGTAACTTATTATCATTTTCGTACATAAAGTTTATTTTTAAACATTTACACAAATCCTAATAATAATGCTGAGTAATTGTGTGCGACACATCTCATAATTAAGGGGACCGTGGATGAGTGGGTTAGGTGCCACAGTGGAGATCTACCTTACTCCCAAGATGTCAAAAGCAGCATAGCATACCACTACAATGTTACATCAAAAGGTTATCGTGCACTAGTATACAGGTATATGTGATTGCATCATATAAAAAATGAAAAACGTACGTACGATCTCCTGAACAGGCAGCTATAAATTGTCTACACTTGATTATTTGTTTGGTTTTCGTGACCATCAATGTGTTTCTTGTTGATAGTGGTGATCACGATGCCGTGGTACCATTTCTTGGCACACAGACCTGGGTAAGATCACTCAATTTTTCTATTGTCGACGGTTGGAGGGCGTGGCATCTTGATGGTCAGTCTGCAGGGTGAGATTTTGCATATGTGGTAGTTTATTAAATTTCAAATGATTGTGTAAAGTGTGATTGTTTGGCTACATATAAGCAGTATTTTTACGTCTATACTTATGTTTCAAAACATACATGCAGATTCACAATAACATATTCAAACAATGTGACTTTTGCTACGGTGAAGGTATATGGACATATCTATTAATTTCATTCTCATTTGTTTTTGGTAATAAGCGAGGCTTAAAGTGGGCCAAAGTCTAGCAGGAATCATAATAATAATTAATTCCGTTGAGACACTATGCTAGTTGGAAATTTATAGTGTTTCATACTCTTTTCCTGAAGTAATATATAAGAAATGTCTTATTCTAATTAATTGGTTTTTCAACGTACTTACAGGGTGGGGGTCACACTGCACCAGAGTTTCAGCCAGAGAGGTGCCTGGCTATGTTCAAGCGTTGGATATTGAACACACAACTTTAAGAGTATAAGAGTAACATGAGAGTGCGCAAAGTTTTCACATCCAATGGGATACTATAGAAGCTACCGTTGTAATTGATTAGGGACTTGAAACTCGATTAATATTTGTGAACATAGAGTATGTTCATTGTTAGTGTATTACAGATGACAAATACCATCAGAATAGGTTTCCCTTAATAATGATTATTGAAAGATCGTGGAAGCTTGTAAGGTAGCATTTGCTGTTACGTGTGATGGAAGATATAAAGAAGTCTGCGGCGGGCAGAACATGGCGCACATGGATCTGCACTCATCCATTGTACTGTAACAAAGAGCCTTTGGCTTCTGGTTCAAACAACGGTAGCAGATTTCTGTCGGACAATAGTGTTTGACACAAATATTCACGGTGATCTTACTCTCTATCATGGATTTGTTGTTTATGCCAGTGTCGATTGAACTCGTGCTTTCTAATGGCTCAGCACGGCCTATTGGAATGAAGTTCAATATGCACAAATCCACCTCCAAAATAATGACAAGTTGACTAGAAAAAACATGATGGGGGATGACGATTGCTTATATTCAATTTCGTTGCTACAGGCACCCAGAACGAAGAGCAAACAAGAGAAGTACCCCGTAGAACACCAGGCGCTCCGCGCTTCTCATATTGGATCTCTGTGTATTCCTGAATCGACTGAAATTTCTGATGGAGGAGGGATAGCTGGACGTGAGGTCAAAGTTCCCTGGGGAAAAAAAATGTATTCCACGATTGCAGCTGATGATTGGTTCGCTTAGGTTTGCAAAGTGGGAAAGAAAATGTAGGCAATCACGCAGAGAACTGTTTGCTATCCTCCACAACAGGAACGCGAGCGTCCCGGACGTGCTACACACCCATGCTGGTGCGATACGCGTCCTATGCAGCATGATATGCACTCGGTCAACCATAGCCAAAACCGAATGCATGCAATTTATTCTTTGGCTGGGGTCCTTTCCATCAGTAGCCAAAACCGAATGCATGTAAATATTTATTTCTGGTCCTTTTTTCTATTATTTCTTTTTTTTTTGTCGCGATGTACCGTGTAAACGATATGTTATGTATGCCAATGAAGGGTTTATTTTTGGCACTAGGTTTATATGAAAGAAAGAATGCTTAAGTTAGCACTTGGTGCTTAAAGTGTTATTAATCAAGGTGGTTCGATCTTTTTAAGCACCTATTTGCATTGTTGGATTGTGTTTTTTAACATGTAATTAATAATTTTTTTCATTAAGCATTCTTCCAAGCTTCTTGCATTGTACATGCTTGTTACAACACCCAAGCCGAGTCTAGGACTTGAATCCACACCGGGAACCTAACTATCTGAGCCAATTGTTTGACGTTATTAATTGTTCACATCATCATTTGTACTCTTTAACAATGTATTCTGGCTGTTACGTACTAGAGATAGTGATGCATCTATGGTGACTTTGTGAATCCTAAGATTAGCCCGCCATTCTCTAGTAAATGTTCATATAGGTTAGGTTGTGCGTGCATGTATTCATAGGAGTGAGTTTTCGTACATGTATGTGAATATATGCATCTCTAGTCTCTACTATGTTTTTTTTTTAAAAAGAAAGTTGACTTGAAAACAAGCCTTAAACATATCCTAGACCGTACAAAACTAATCCATCAAATAAAAAGTGCACAAATTATTTTCATGCCATGCAAACATTTTTATCAGATATTGTGATATACAGACTAATGATGAAATTGATTTTCTTGAATTTTAGAGGTGTATCGAATTGACTATGCATTTAAATGACTTATAACTAAATTCATGATGCATAGACATATTTGATAGCAAGTTTGCATCATGCCATCATTTTATTTTTGAATATCTTAAAGAAAAATCATGATGGACTGCTGTTATGAATTTGCTGAAATTTGGCAAGAGGATGGCGGCAACAACACCAGGGCCCTGCGTGGGTTTTCATGTGGTCCCAGCCACGGGAGCGTGCAGTGGGCCAGTGGCTTCCCATTGGAGAGTGTGGCGAGGGAGAGTAAGAGGTTGGATAGTTTCACCTTGACTCGTTCTCTAATGATGAGAAAGACAAGTTGCATTGCTATGGTATGAGCACTGTTATGTTCAGGACATGCGACAATAGCTTGTTGGCTGGCTGCATTGCAGCAGCTGCGATTTAGTAGCCACAGTGTTCCAGTTATTTTTTCAGCATCCGCTCCAGTGTTCACAATTATTTCTTCAGCAGCTGCGTATGACGGACTGGTATCCCATTTTCCTGTTGCAAATTGTCTCAACGATTATTTGACTAGGATGCTCAGCTCCCGTTCGAACTCAAGGACCAGGAAGCTCATAAACCTAATATACTTTTATCCATCATGTGCCTTGGACTAACGTGATCAGTAGTAGTCAAAGTGGTCTGTTGGCAATCCACCGCCTGAACATGGCTTGACATCTCTCTGGCTGAAACTCTGGCGCAGTGTGTCCGCCACCCTGCAGTTCAAACAATTAAATAGTATCTTGCACTTGTATTTTTTATAAGGAATATTACGTTTCTATCATTGGTTTGCCTCCCAATTGCAATTTTATTCTTTCTTTTTTAAATTTGCGATTTTACCCTTGGGTTTTCAAACTGAAACAACAATTTACCCCTGTGGGTGCAATTTTACCTCTAATCTGCTTCAAAACCAGGATAAAATCGCAACCATTAGTGTAGGCTTTAGTTTGAAAAACTAGAGGTAAAATCACAAAGTTAAAAAATAAGAGGGGTAAAACCACATTTTTTTTAATTAGAAGGCAAACCAGGGATAGAGACGCAAATGCCTTCTATTTTTTTATGTACCACAAGTTTACAAGTGGAAAACTAACCAAAATGATTCATACATTTGGAAAGGTCTTATAAAGATTAAGAATCAAGTGCTTGGTTATGATTCATTCAATATATACATAAAATTAAGGTCGATCACAAAGAAGGATCTAGCTATGAGACATGGGTTGGTTGCCGAACATTAAAAGAACAATACACGAGTCTTAATATTGCAGACTACCCACACGCATGCAACGGATATTTTCGGATAGCTTTAGTAGATAATAATTTCACTCATTGGCATATGACTTAGTAGCTAAGATTACACTATCAAGTTTCAAATGAGAGGGGTGCGTTCACATGGAAATTGTGAACAAGCAATTCACAATCCGTTCAATGTACCTTTACATGATGGACCAACAAGATATGCCGTTCTCTCATGAACTAAGTTAGAAATTGAAAATTCCTCTAAAGATCAAAATTTTTCTTTGCTACCTTCCAAAAATGATAACAAAGGACAATCTAGCAAGTTGAAATTTGAAGAGTGGTCAAAACTCAAAAGTGTTGTTTCTGTAATGACAATGAAACAATCAAAAATCTTCCCTTTGATTTCTGTCATGCTAAAACAAATTGGAGAATCGTAAAAACTATTGGGTTACCAAAACCTCGATCAGTCTCTCATATTTTGGGAATCGGTTATCGAGTTTTAATCTCAAAGAAAATAAAATTATACTAGAAGGGACGGTAGATCTTTGTTGGGCTATTAGGTGATGTCGGAATGATTTCACTTTTGGCAGTGGCAAACATATATCGTTTATGCAGGCTGTTTTTAGTGAACATGCATATTGTTACAGTTCAAGGCTTTGTTGCTCATTGAAGATATATACAAAGGAGATAATCCGAGCAGATCGAACTTTATCTTTGGAGACCATTGCTATGGATTTCATCGCTAGTCATGGATGGAAAATTCAAAATAGACTTTGTCTATAAGGCATTTTGTTCCTTTTATATCAGCCATGAAGCTGAAACTTTTTAATAAGGAGGCTATGTGCAAATGATGCAAAGACCTAAAAACTATTTCCATTTTCTATAAAAAATTACAATAATTTTGTAAAAGCAATTAGGTTTCAGATCAGCAGTTAGTGAAAAATACCTAGTCCTAGGTACATTAGTTTTTTATACGATCCTAATTGTTAGAAAACATAGAAAATAGAAAGAAACAAATATAATGTTACCTTAACAGTAGCGAAGGTCAAGTTATTCGAATATGCTATTGTGAACCTGCAAATCAAATGTAAATGTCACTGCCACTATACCCATGCAGAATTCACTATTCAAAGACATCCATCTGTGAAGTCAATAATTATAGAACAAATGGTTTATGTGTACAGCATCTCACCCTGCGGATTGACCATCAAGATGCCAAGCCCTCCAATCATCAGTTATAGAGAAGTTAAGTGATCTCACCCAGGCCTGTGTACCAAGAAACGGTACCACAAGATCATGATCCCCACTGTACATATAGAAACACAAAGAGATAAGATGTTAGCAAGAACCGATAGATGGGCAGACAAAGTTTATCGGAAACAATGCATCAATGAACAATCGTACCGTCCTCCACTCTTGTGCACCGAGCAAAATGTTAGATAATTACAAGTACACCCAAGTTTATGATCTAGCGTCTTAATTATAATTAATTTCAAGCCCAAACGGTCAATTGTACAATGAAATGACAATTTGAATAGTCCATTCTTACATGTGTGGCATTTAGGAAAACACTTCTGATTTCATTTAACAGAAACTTGATGTCAAAACAGATATTTGACAAAACATAAAAGGAATAAAAAAGAGATTGTACAAGGAAATAATTTTTTACAGTGAAGTAAAAGAAGGTAAAAATTAAAAAGGGAACCATCACATAAAAGTACATGTTTATTACTCTTATACCACGAAATTGTTTTGAGATTTCCAAATTTACATTGGACTGTTGCACTCTGAGGAGAGGAGTTTGTTATCAAAAGTTAATAAGTTGTTCACTGGATCATAGCCATACATGCTTTAAAATTAAGGTTCTCAAAATTATGTTCAACTGTATCACTCTGAGCGCACCCTTGTTAAAAGCTAAGAAATGGTTTGTCTGATCATAGCTGTACGTGACAACTGCATAAAATTATTCCTACTTATCAAAATTAGTTTTGATCAATATGATCTCAGTACTTCTGTAAATTTTCTCTCTAATAAACTTCTTAAGTGCTGCAATACGTAAACATGTATGTCACGCTGTTGTTATTGATCCTGCACCTGTATGCAATCCAAATAAAAGAATAGCGAACATGCAGACATGCATATGATTATTGAGTTGGTTCAAATTTTATCATTTTTAATTCAAAAATTAATCTGATATCTACGCAAAGCACTCCAATTTCATTTCAACTAAAAATTCATCTCGTCATGTAATAAGATAACGTAGATATATATTCAGAATTGAAAGGTCCTAAATAACCTGTAAACCAAGGAACGATAGCCTTTCAATGTAACACTAAGGTGGTACTTTATACTGCTCTTGATGTCCTTGGAAAATGGGAGGTCCCCATCGTGGCACCTTACCCACTCAGCTTTGCTGCCCTGAATTACGAGTAATGTTAATATAACACAAAATGTCTCGCAGAAAAATATATCACAAAATGTTATTAGCTTAACATTTTGCTGGATAAAAGGGTTCGAAAGCATTGAATATTTTGGGCAATCACACGATGCAACTAAATGTTAAGTTCAACCAACATAAATAATATATGAGAGGACACGTGTTATATATAGACACCACAAGCCCATCATGTGAATCCCAAAGTCGTTGTGCAATCCAGAACATCATCACAATTGTACTAACATCATATTGGATTGGTGGACCGCGAAATTATTGTCCCCTCCGCGATCTTGCCCAACCACGGTACACACCGCTTGCATATACTTGAACGGTTTAAGAAATCATGACCCATGAAGATAGGAAAGGAGGAGCGTGTGAGCCATGGCAACCTGGCCAGGATATGCACAACCAGTATATATTGTTCGGAAAATGGAGCATAATTGCGTACCTTCTTAATCCTGAGAGCATCTCGTGTGACATTGTTGTTTGCCCAAAAGTACGACAAATAATTTACGTAGTACTGCATATTGAACAGGTGAAAACTGGACTCAGTAACAACTTTGGTTGGTGCGAGTCTTTACTAATTTTAGAGTAAATCTCGCAAACATCAGCTTTTGATATCCTTGCCTCACAAAACAATGGGAGGAATTTGCTAGTATCAGTGTAGCAAATGTACATATGTATAATCGTATATATACAGAAAAATGGTCAAAGGACCAAATTTAATTGCGCAAGAATTAGGAGGAACTCGAGTTATCTGATTTACCAGACAATCCATTGGAGGCCGAGGTGGTGGATGTTTCGATCCGCTAATTTCCTCAATTAGTATCATCCTCTTTGCAGATTCCTTGTTTGGTCCCGGAGAAACATAAACGCATTTTTTTATACAAAATATGCGGCCAGAATACATCACTAAGAAGCTGCATTGAAATATCAGTGAGTCTGGAGTCTGGACTCATGATAGGCCCGTTGCTATTTGAGAAAAACGAGGGGAACAGAAATCATTTGGTCATTGCAATGTGTTTCGTGGACTTTTCGCAGACATATAGAACAATCTTTCAAAACTCAGTACGCAATAAATATAAAAAGGCCTTAGCTTACTTTTCGGTTGGAACAATGCTTACATGTACTTACTTCGTTGAATCTGTTCAAGGATTGAGCGCAAATCACATTCTTTGGCTAGCTGTAGACCTCTCCTCGGCAGTGCTCCATTATAGTCTTTTTTTTTTTAGATCGATCACGTGCATCCACATGGTGACATGGAGGACAAACTCACTAAGACCAGTTGATGGAATCTTTAGCAGTTAAATGCATGTTACTGAGATCGTGAGACTATTTAATTACCTCGTACAGTTGATCAGAAATTATTCCGACTCCATGAGCATAGGGTACTCTGGATTCCGAGTCAACACGTTCGCCTGTAACAGGGTTTCCTACTAGATAGCCCTGATTCAACCATCATTCAATGAGCCGAGATTTTTTTTTTTTTGATGAAAAATGCTTTGTATGAATGTGAGCTAAGATCATGGTAGTTCAAGGAGCTTACTTTATTTTTCAGTATCATCATGGTAATTTCAACTAAAAATCTATCTGTTTGGCATTTTCTTAAATGTTATGATGTTCAAAGGAACTTTGAGCAAAAGCTGTACCTTAAGATTAATGGCCGGCTTGATTTCTGCTTCAATATCTGAAAATAGTGTGGTATTAAGAGTTAGAAACGGTGCTATAAGTACGGCCGGGTCATCCGACCGGACCCTACGACCAGCACGCAGCAGCGATCAACAACCGATTAGCCAAGATTAGCTATCAGCAGCTCTTTGATGAGGACACACATCGGTCGCACGGCCAAGTCGGAAGACCCGATCGTGTGTAAAGCATTTTCGTAATATGAAATATATGTAATAATAGTATATATGGAAGTTTTTTGAAAAAAGAGGAAAATATGACTTAATTCGAAATAGCAACGAATGGAGTCTGCAAATTGACAACGTTTTCTTAGTATCTGAGGTCTAATCCAGAGCACTAACTCTGAAAAGATATCCTCCTGGATAAAATGGATTAGGCAGTTACCTTCTGAAATCTTTTGCACGAGATACGGAACGATCTTTCCGGCATAGGAGTCTCCGCCAATGTAGAAAGGGTTTGTGAGGAAATCCGGATGGTCACTGAACCACTAGTTTTCAAGCAGTCATAAAAACAGGTAGACAAAACACAGGCAGCTCAATTAAAGAAGTTGAAAAATAGGCCTAGGTACAAGGAAAATCAGAAGATGACAGTCCTATATATTTCTCCAAACCTTGGCGAGAAATGTCTTGAGTTGCAGAGAAGAAGATACATCCCCCACCACTACAGGAAACCCCTTCTTTGCCGAGTGCCCGAAACACTCGGCAAAGAAGGTATTACACTCGGCAAAGAGTTTGCCGAGTGTAACACTCGGCAAACTCCACTCGGCAACCAGCTCTCGGCAAAGCCGAGTTTGCCGAGTGCTTTTTGTCGGGCACTCGGCAAAGGTTTTGCCGAGTGTCAGAAAAGCACTCGGCAAAAAAAAGTAACGTGACGGTGGAAAACGTCCGTCAAGATCGTTTGCCGAGTGCCAGGCAGGTGGCACTCGGCAAAGATCAACTGTTTGCCGAGTGCCATCTGCCTGGCACTCGGCAAACACTGGTCAGTTTGCCGAGTGCCAGAAAAAGGCACTCGGCAAACAATGGTCAGTTTGCCGAGTGCCAGGTTCTGGCACTCGGCAAACTTCTGAGGCACTCGGCAAAAAAACTTTTCAGAATGCAATAAAATGTTTAAAATCACTGCAACCTGGACCAAAATCACACCAAATCATACATACATGCTCACCATCATCACATACACATATATATCATCACAAACACATTAAAATCACCACAAACACATTGAAATCCATCACAAACACATATTTGTCTCTAAATACACATAGAAATGGTTCAACTTGACGTCCACAAGCACAAGTTCATGAAATGGTTCAAGTTGACGTCCACAACTAGTTGGTTCTTGCAATTGAAGTACAAATACAACTACAACCTACATCGGAGGAGGGCGAGGATAAGGAGGGAACGGTGACCAAGCATTGGGAGGGGAAACCGGCTGATTGTTGGATCCAGCGGATATATTCTGCAAGAAGAAGATATTACATGATTAACACAAGATTTCAGATAGAAGCATACAAGGTGAAGCATTCGAGATTATAATTGAAAGGTAGAAATGAAACTACAAGGATTTAGATAGACTCACCGGAGTGCCCTGACTCGGACTCGAAGTGCCGACAGGAGGAAGAGGTAGTGGCGGCGGTTGCATCCCACCACTGTGCCACTGGTGAAACATGAACTGCATTTGCCGCTGCAAGTCCTCCTGCATCCTTGCTTGCTGTTCCTGCAGCCTCGCATCGTACCTCGCCTGCTGTTCCATCAGCTGTGCCTGGTACTTCGCCTCCTGTGCCTGCAGCTTCGCCTCCATATCCTCCCGTAGCTAGGCCTACAATATGTCATCCCAATGTTACAATGCAAAGCAAACATATGTCAAATTCATCGAAACGACGAATAGAACAGAAATAACCTGGGCTTGGTCAAACTGAATCTGTGCAGCGCTTGGCCGTGGGCGTATGGGCGGGGCTGAGGACGAGCTCCTCGCTCGGATCTCAGAGAGGGTGGGTGTAGAGGCCGTGTCCAGTGTGCTGTCCCCAATCCAGTACCGGCCATGCTTCTTACCTCCACCCACCCTCATGATGATCTCTCCATCAAGGTCCTCGGTGCTCGGGTTCCACTCTGGCCCGTGCTTCTCCCTACCCATCTCGGTGTACTGACTGAGGCGAGTGTGGACGGTGGGGTTGCTGTACGCCTTGGGGGGGTCCTCCGGGTTGCTGTACGCCTCGGGGGGGTCCTCATGCGCCCGCGACTGTAAAGAAAACAGAAAGATGATTAGAAATTATGCAAAATTGAGCGTTACAAACAACGAAACGAATTCACGTACCCATCTAGTCGCGTACTCATCAAGGGTACGGTTGCCTTGATGGTGTGCTGGACCTGGCATCTTCAAATGCCGCTGCCGGCAAGCTTCGTGCGTCTTCTGCCACTCGGGGTCGCACCACCTACTCACAAAGTACTCCCAGCAGTCCCTGTGAGAGGCGCACCACCACGGAATCACCTACACGTCATTTGACCAAGTTAGATGTTAGTTATTATGAAACTATGAGAATAACAAATTAAACGTACTTAATCAAGTATAGAAAACATGAGAATGTCAAATTACCTGCATGTATTGTTCTGCAGCCAGCCATATGGTCCGAGCCTCCTTTTTCACAATCTTCCTACCAAGTTTTTTGGCGTAGTAGGTCCTCACGGCCTGGACGCGCGCCTCGTAATGCATGTCCGTAATGAGTTTAGGACATGCATCGTACACCCGACGCACCGCACGGTCCCTCCATTCCGGCTCGACCCTGAAAAAATCTTGCACATTGACGCGATGTATACTTTCATTATTTGAAGAATATCCAATGAACGAGATGTATTGACCAATTCAATGTAAACAAGACTTACCCACAGCTCTCCAACTACCCGGTCCGCCACGGTGCGAAAGTCTCTCCCATCCTCGTCTGGGACATCAGCGACGCGTTTGTAGTGGGCCCACGTCAAGGCCGGCTCCTGCCCCCCGTCGCGCAGTGGCACCATGCCAGGAAAGTGTCTCCTGCACAAAAGGCCGAGGATGCTGGCAGGAATACGTTCGTGGTCACCCGGAACGATCGTCTCCCAGCCCCTGCCCAAGTGATCAAGACAATGATTAGTTTCTATTGAGATTTGAAACATAGCAAATGACTTAAAAGTTAAAGTTACTTACTTCTTCCCTTTGGGTCGAACCAACGGGCGTCTCTCAATAGGGATCGGTCGCTGTGGAAGTCATGCGGGACCTCGCTCCCACACTTTCGGCACGTCCCCAGACACCGCCTCGTCCTCCCCGTCCTCCTCCTCCTCCCCGTCCTCCTCCTCCTCCCCGTCCTCCTCCTGCTCCGGGGCCTCCTGCTCCGGCTGCTCCTCTGAGGCCTCCGAGGCCTCCTGCTCCAGCTCCTCCTCCGACTCGTGCACGGAAGGAGCAGGGGACGGTGCCGTCGACCCCCTCCCCCGACGCCTGCCGCCACCTCTGCTGCCTCGAGCCTTCATTCGACTTCTCCCACTTCCAGACCCCTCAGCTGCAGCGGACCGCTTCCCAGTCGCCTTTTGGTAGAGGGACGTCACCGTCCTCATCACACCACCACCCTTGCCCACCATCTTTGATCAATCACCTGCAATTAACAAGATTAAATCCATCAGTATTTCAAAATATATGCAAAAAAAATATAACATGTAATAGAAAGTAACATAGTATTGCAAAAATTAAATTAACTACTACGGGTCATACATGTATTAGAAATAATCATCAAGATCAGGATCTTGTGCATTGTTTGCCTCATCATCACTATAATCATCAAGGTCCATATCATGTTGCACGTGTTCTGAAGGCGGAATGTCATCGTCGTCTAAATGTAATCGCTCAAGTAATTTCAAGTCGTTCGCATTATGAACCTCATCTCCAGCATCGTCATCAACAACCGTTTCATTGTCTACTTCCATTTCGATCTTTTCGGTTAAGTCTATCACAAAACCCCCTTCTAGCCCATCTTCTTGGAAGAACTCTCCATCGACATATGTGTTTGGGTCTACATTGTAATCTTCATTGTTTGGGACCGGTAGTTTGCCGTGTGGCGATACCTTGTACACAACATCCCAACCCTTGAGACGGTCGTCAGTTTGGCACGGGTATGGGAGATAATAAACTTGTGTGGCATGTTGAGCAACAATATATACATCGTCTCCTGGATAGACGGATGACTGTCGAATTTCGACTAGCCCAAGATTAGGGGTCCGTCTAACTGCTTGAGGATCAAACCAATGGCATTTGAATACGACAAGAGGGAGAGGCTTGCAACCATCAAAACAAATTTCGTATATTTCTTCAACTCTTCCATAATATTCGACCCCATCGTCACCAGGAGTAAAAACTCAGGTGTTAGTGGTTTTACGATTAGACCCCATCGTCCCGAGCTTTGATGTGATGAATGTTATCGAATCGTTGCCATGCTTCACCATCGGATGGATGTACAAGCTTATCGGCCTTGTATCGAACTCCATGTTTGTGCCATGTCATCTGTTTCGCGGATTCCTCGGTCATGTACAGCCGTTGGATCCTCGGTAAGAACGGAAGGTACCTTAGGATCTTCACGGGTACCGTGAGCTGCCTTTTTTGCCCATCACCCGCGTCTACCTCCATGAACCTAGAGGACCCACACTTTGGACAGTATTTTGCTTCTGCATGCTGTTTCCTGAATAAGACGCATCCTTTCGGACAAGCATGTATCTGCTCATATGGCATCTTAAGTGCACTAAGCACTTTCTGTGCCTCATACATGCTCATTGGTAGAATGTGACTTTCCGGAAGCAGGCTGGCAACAACTGTCAACATAACATCGAACGCGTTCCGACTCAAGCTAAACTGGGACTTCACGGCCATTAGACGTGCAATGGCATCCAGTTTTGAAACCCTGGTATGCCCGTGAAGAGGTTTCTGTGACGCTTCAAACATGTCATAGAAGTGCTTTGCTGACTCCTCTGGCTCCTCCTCCCCCCTAGGTTGTTCACGGAACTGGGCTTCCTGATAGTCCTCCACCCCGCCATCAGCATCACAATCATCGACGCGTTGTCTCACGACCTCCTCCCTCAATCTATGGGCTTCACCATGGTAGACCCACCGGGTATAGCCTGGCGTAAATCCATAGTTACCAAGATACAACCCCATCTCCTCCTCTGTCTGCTCCCTTGTGTTGCCGCAACGGCTGCAGGGACACCAAGTCTTTCCACCTTTGCTGACATTGGCAAATGCTTGTTTCAAGAAAGCAAGGGTCTTGTCAACCCATTCACTTGTTTCAGAACCCTTCCTTGGACGGCCCGTGTACATCCACGCACGGTCATCCATCTTCTATCATATGACGGAGCAATTTAAAATTCATTGGTATCTACACGATGCATACAATGTCTAATAGGTGAAGATAGGTCCTAATCCCACCCGACAATGCGTAGATGGGGCTAGTTTCCAAGGTCTACTCCGGTCCGAGACAGAATTTCGGCAGCACCTCCCCGCTGTTCTCCAAATACACGTCCTGCGAGGGAGATTGTGTATCCGGAGAACAACAGGGAGGCGCGGCCGAAACTCTGTCTCAAACCGGAATAGACAATGGAAACTAGCCCCATCTACGCATCCTCGGGCTGTCCAAGAAACATGGACAATTCGAAATAGATACGGTCATAGATATGCAACCCTCGGGCATATCTCCAACTGTATCTATTTCGAACGGGAGACGGGTAACTAAGTTACGCGTTACCTAGAAACAGAAATGGAAAAAGGGCGGGGGATCTTTTATGTCTCACCTTGTTGTCCCGCAAAGTGACGAGTGGAAGACAGTGGAAAAGCCTCTCCTATCCTGCAAAGAACGAAACATAAAGCTGTCAATTCAAAATTTCGACAGCACCTCCCCTGTACGGTGAGGTTCCCAAAACCTGCAAGGAAACAACGGCGCGATGGCCGCCAAGCACATCCAACAAATCAACGACACGATGGCCGGCAACCAAATCCAACAAATCAACGGCACGATGGCCGGATACCACATCCAATTTTCAACCACATTCCTTGACAAGGTGCTTAATCGACAAAGCATCAACCATTACTCATATTTATTTTTGACCTAGCAACAATACATGGTGCTTAATGTAAAATAGGATCAGCTAGTGCAAAATTTACTACAAACCTATCATCAACAAATTACACAAGTATTTAACAATTGCATACAAAGCAATTAAAATTTGCATACATTTGCATACAAAGGAATTGAAATTTGCATCCAAATTTGCATTCAATTTAACCTGTTCATATTTCATTATTGAAAGAAGAAAAAAAAAGAGAGATAAAGAAAATGAGGAGAAGCTCACCGTCGACGGCCGGGGAGCCCTTGGGGGCCGGTGGTGAGGGGGAGGCTGGGGAGGGGTGCGCGACGGGGGTGGTGACGGGCCCCTCGCCGTCGAGGCCCTCGGGGCGGGGGCGGCGGCGTCCGGCCCCTGCTGGCGTTGGGAAGGGGAGGGTCGGGCGTCGGGGAGGGGAGGGGAGGGCGTCGCGGCGTCGGGGAGGGGAGGGGAGGGGAGGGGCGGGCGCCGCGGTGGCGGGCGGCGCGGTGGCGGGCGACGCGGTGGAGGGCGGCGCGGTGGCGGGCGACGCAGTGGAGGGCGGCGGCGACGCGGGCGGGGCCGGATGCGGCGCGGTGGATGGCGGCGGCGGCCGGGGGAGCGCGTCGTGCGTGTGGCGCGGTGGAGGGCGGCGGCGTGCGAGGGCTGTAGCGCGGCGTGGAAGAAGACAAGGGAGAGAGGGAGAAAGGGCAACCGCGCCTAAGTTAAAGAAAAAACGTTTGCCGAGTGCTAGATCTGAAAGCACTCGGCAAACACGTTAGCACTCGGCAATATTTGTTTGCCGAGAGCTATGGGTCCAGCTCTCGGCAAACATTTTGAACAGGAGCTCAAAAAAAATATAGAAATTCGAAATAAATTAAAAAAAAAGCCAAATTTTGTCATGATACATTTCATATCATCTTTCACCTGTAAAAAAAGATTTAAGGCCAAACCATATTATGACCCTCGTTTTGGTTCGAAATCTAAACAATCACTTCATAAGTTTATGGATCTTCTTCGAGGATGCTCCGATTTGTAAACAATGTACGTGACAACTTTTGCGAAACATTTTCTACAATTTACCATGGCCTCCACGTATGATTTCATGACACCAGTACGAGTCTCGTAATTTTTAGACTTCGTATGAGTTTTATAAAAATAAAATACAATTTGACTCCATGTTCAACCTCATATTTCATGTACAAGATGCACGATTTTTCTGTTCATTTCATGGTTACACCCTCACATTGGACTCAGGAATATGAAGATCATTATTTGAGTCACTATATTTTAATATTTGAGTCACTTGTAGTTCAAATTTGAATTATCTTCAATATATACTTTAAATGAAATAATTTACTAAAATATAACAAACAAATCGGGGAAAAATACCATATTTGGACATGGAGTAACATGCAATCGTATATTGCTGTCAAAAAAAAGAGAGACCAAAACGGTTTTAAAAAAAAAAAGTTGCCGAGTGGTTCTACCTGGCACTCGGCAAACCACTAAGTTTGCCGAGTGCCTAACCCTGGCCCTCGGCAAACCTCTAAGTTTGCCGAGTGCCTGACGCGTGGCACTCGGCAAACGTTGACGGGGCCGGCGCCGTTTCCCACCTGGCGCTCGTGCGTGGCACGTGCCCCTATTTGCCGAGGGCCAAACAAATTGCCGAGAGCTTTCCTGGGTTTGCCGAGTGCCTTCTCTGCTGGCACTCGGCAAACCGGAGCTGTGCCGAGTGCCGTATGTTTGCCGAGTGCCTCCGTGTTGGCACTCGGCAACTAGCTTGTTTGCCGAGTGCCCGACGAAAAGCGCTCGGCAAACATTTAGCCCTCGGCATAGACCCGGTTTCCCGTAGTGCACATCATAGCCTTTGGGATCTCTTGAGAACGAGAAACCAGCGCCGACTGGCGAATCGATAAAGAGGATGTTTGCAGCCTTGGTCCAGGAGTAAGGATTGTACTGCAACCGTGGCAAGTTGCCATTGTAGGGCTCTGAGATGAATTTAACTGGGCCTGCAGTGCACTCTATCAATTGAGATTCTCTGGACGACAGCAATCGTTTACTCCAACGAAGGAGGAAGAAAAGAAAAGGATTCCGTCCTCAGAGACCGAACTGCTTACCGATCTCAGAGACAAGGCTGCTGAAGACGGTGCAGCGATCCCCACCGGTGAGCCATAGGAGGACCGGGTCTCTGCGGGGATCAGCTTCCGACTGGATGAAGTAGTAGAACAGCTCTGCCCCATTGTCCTCGTCAACGCTCACGTACCTGTGAAATCCCACACAAGCTCAAGTATTCTTCCAAGCATTTCCATGGATCCTCTAATTAAGTTCGTCAATCAGAGTAGTGAGCTAATCAAGAATTGATGCTATTTGCTTGAAATGAAATTTAGGACAGATGTGCACCCTGTTTCGAGGAGGAAAGGGAGAGCAGCATTGAAGCCCGGAAGGCTGGCTACAATGTTGCGCTCTGTGGCCGATGCGAGGTTGAAGAGGCAGACGAGGGAGACGAGCTGCAAGGCCATGAGAGGTCGCCGCATTGCTTGCTGCGGATAGCAGTAAGCGCTGTATCCAATGTGGTTGTTCCTGGCTGGATTATGACTCACGGATGGACGAATATGACAGTTAAAAATATACCAGCACGTCGGGAAAGCGAATCTATATTATGTCAGAAAACAAATGGCGTGTATGTCAGCAGATTATATAAAGCACACGAGCACCGCAAGCGGAGAATCCAGCAACTACAGCAGGCTGCGGAGCCGCGCGGCGAGCTTGACTACAGCGGATTGAAAGTATGAGAGACTGGAGAGAGACTAGTGAGACGAGAGGCAGTCCCGCGGTGTCCTGGCCATTGTTCGAGTACTGCAATGACAAATGGTTACGGTGGCCGGCACTGCTGCATGCGTGCCACAGAGGCAACGGCGAGAAGAGGGCGCAGAAAAATATTGGTAAGCTGTCGGCAGCATTTATGGATGTCATGGGTTATTATGTGTGTTGTAGCATGGTTCACCGAAGCAGCATATATATTGCAGTGCGTGCTTAACGTTCCTAGAGTTAATTAAAAAAATCCAAAATTATCTAATGTATCATGATGTTTACACCTCTCTCGCAAACCTCTGTTTCATAATGATTACTAACAATTTGTCGGTACGTTGCTACAGGAATTAAGCTTCTTATAACAGAGAAAACTAATTATCGCTTCGTCGCGCCTATATGGGTTCCAATGTCGAGGTCAGCCGTAAGTTTTTGTCCCTCTCTCAAATGTTTGCCTTCCACATCCAATGCACACGCGTGCGTAGCTGGCGAGAGCGTGATACTTCACACGGGACCTCCCGTCCTCCATCTGATCCACAACCCCCAACAATCCTTTCACCTATAATCCCTAGTGCCAGTTTCTCCAAACCCACAATAACAGCAGCCGACAGCACCGTTGGTCGGGATGCTCAGGAAGCCAAAGCCAACGCCAACAAAAGCGCTTCCACCACTGGATGATTGTCCTTAGGCTGTTGGTCGGGATGCTCAGGAACGCGGCACGTGTTATTTGGGACATGCATGTTGTTTGGGTTGGGACCCTTGGATGGAAAACGATCGCACCGCCTCGTTCTGCTAGCGTTACTCGTGCAGCAGCAATGGCGGAGCTAGGATTCAAAGCTAGGGTGGGCCGATAATTTTTTTCCTCCAACAACTGTATACGGTAAACAAACAGCAAAGCTTTGTTTAGCGTCTCGGATGGGTGTAGCGCGTGTAGACGCTTTGTAAACGGATTAAACATTTACTATAGCTTATTTTTTGCGAAAAGTTGTACAAATCAGAGCAGAGCTAAGAAGCAATTCAGCACAATCACACATTTCATGGGACTGATTTACCAATGTTGCTAACTGTTACCTACACATATTTTGATTTTACCCCACAATAGCTAAGGATCAAACATCAGCGCAGCACACAACTGATTGATCATAAATACGGAGCGGAAGATGTACATGGAATCAGCTGAATATGGGTGGCGCTTGGAGCAGGGTGTCACACGTAGCACAGGCACGGGGGCAAGCAAGCGGCCGGCACAAGGACTTGTGCGGCGTGCCTCTGGATCAAAGATGCATGCGGTACTACAACTCTGCACCGTGCCACCGCACCGCATTCGAGTCGAACTCTGCGTCGCACGAGAGGGTACCGACGGGCGCGCGCGTCCTCCACTCACTCCTCTCCACTGTTCTTCCTCCTCCCGATGTGGCCCAACCGGTCCAACTACCACGGCCCACCGTCGCCGGAGCTTGTCAACGATCTTCCACGTGCCACCGCCGTTGACGAGCGTGCCGTATAATATTTAATGCGGGTGAGTTTCTTCCCCAAAAGTCCATACCGGCTCTTCTGGCCACAGCTACCGGCGGTGAGCCGGAGAATTTAGGGTGACAGCGGGCCAGAAAATTTAGCGTAGGTGGAGGTTGCGGACGGTGGCGGAGGCGGGGAGGGTGCCGCGGGGACGCGAGGAAGAAAATGAAGTCGTAAGCCACGAGCTGCATCGTGTTTGCTGGGCCAGGTGCGTCGCGCCAGAGGAGGGTGGGCGGACGACGCCTCCGCATTGACGCGGGCGGAGGCGCCGCGCTCCCGAGTACCAAGCCGCTCGACATAAAGCGTGCCCGCATGCAGCTCTGCCGCACTCAGGACACCAGGACCCAGAACGCAATTAAATTTGCAACAATCCACAGCGCCCATGGATGAGCACCATCGCCCCGTCCATGCATGCTGAGCTGCAGCACCAACCAGTGGCTATCATCTCGGCGCGACGGCGCCTCCTCCGCCTGCTGGGAACACCATCACAACGCCACCTTCAACACGTTCGCCTCCGCACCGCACCGTCCGCAGCAAGGCCACTGAGATCCTCAGCCGCGACACCGGCTTCAACCCGTATGACAACGCCGGCATGTCGCACCGCCTCCGACACTCATCAGCTCCGCACCGCCGCCGCTGTCATGCTGCACATACGACAACACCGGCATTATTTCTGTTGTGCGACTGATTGGGCCTCAGAACCGAGAATTTTACCGACCAATTGCTGGACATAGAAATCACGAATTGCTGACCCACGCTCAGACCCTAGTTACAAAAATTTTTACCGGCCCATAGTCTGTCTATAAAACGAGATTTAGCGACTGATTGGAAGTTGGTAACTTTTCCCAATTCATAATGGGTCGGGAATAATCCATTTTTACCGACCGACATGGGTCGTTAATTCTGTGTTGTGGTGTAGTGAGCTTCGACACGTATGTATCATATGCCTCCGCCTTCCTCAGCATCTACTTGAACGAGCTCCTGCGGCTTAATTAGCGGCCGGTGATTCTCCTTAGGCTGCGTGCGGCGGGCAGTCCACGATCTGTTTCTAGCCTCCCGTTTATCCACTCCGTCGTACGTGTTCACCTGTGTCCATCTACTACAAGCATCAGGTCTGCATCTACACACCAGCGATTGGCAGTTTGGCACCATGGACACACACCTAACAAGCACGTCAGCGTTGTCGCAATCTGTACAGCAGCGTGCCGTGCTCGGCCCAGCAACAATAGCCCAAACACGATCATGCATGCTTGGGCCCTGCCTGGCCGGCCCGTTGTATATGTCTGCCGCATTTCTATCTTGGTCAAAATCTATTTTAGACTGAAACTATAGTGCAGTTTCGTGATCACCGGCGGCAACTTACATTATTGGTGCTGTTCTAGAGATTTGTACCATGCAGCCGAGGCGAGCTCACGGGACAGTAATTTCTGGATGACAGATTCTCCATTGATTGCATTGTTTAATGGGTTTGCATTTGATTGGTGATCATTTTCTCCTTTTACAATTTCAATTTGTCCCAATTTGCTCATTCTTCAAGTTAGTTTGCCTTGATTGTATTCCATTTAAAGTCTCCACTCTCTTAAATTCAGGTTATTTTTGGATGGTTGATTAGTACTCGTTTTTGCTTTCCTTTTTATTCGTAACAGAATTGCATTTTCCAAACAGAGTAGCTGCACAGTAAGAAATATGCTGACTTATGAAGAACATTTAGTGACGTCACTTTTCATTCACTATTTTTGATGTAACGGACTTTAGTGACGATTTTGTTTTTTGTTCGGGAAAACTCATTTAGGCACCTTAGGAATCGGAAAATTCATTTAGGCAGCATCAGCGCCCAGGCCGTTGGAAAAATTCGTTGAGACCGTAAGGTACCCTTGAGGAGGACTGAGGTGTCGGCGCTGAGTGCATCTCTGCCGAGTCTTACCGCTAGCTACAAAAAAAAATCCATGAAGGTACCGATTTTAAATGATTTTTCTCTAAAGTGACAAATCCATTTTTAATCTATTTGAATCTCAATTTTTTACAATTAATGCACAAATGATATCACATATGCATATATATTCCAAATTTGTAATTTTTTAAATAAAACATTATAGATATATTAATTCAACATTTTGAATAAATACTATTTCAAAAATTATAATAAAAAGTGTTCAACTAGAGATACAATGCTCTTGGATTACATTCAGAAATTATTGGATCCATATTATTCACAAATTTTAAGCTATAACAAAATGACATGCATTTATATTCCTATAATTTTAAAACATCAATACTTTATAAAGTACCAAATTCAACATTTCATTGAAGGAAGAACTTTCTTTAAAAACATTGAGCTGATTTTGAAATTATTGGACCTGGTTTTTGCAAAATATTGTTTATACATAAAAAGCCAAAATAACCTAGATGTTAACTATTTTTTTGAAAAAAAAAGAGAATGTCACTTTGGGCTGATTGGTTTGTGGCTTACTCCCTCTAGCTGGGATGATTTATTTGACTCTGCAAGATGTGGACCGTGGGCTGCGCTTAGCCTTCAATGAAATAGCGACTACATCTAGGAAGGAGCAAACTTCTTATTTGCCATTTAAAATTATACTCCTCTTATTTGTCATCGAAATTTTGTACTTCTTTTATTTGCCATGGGGTCAAATTCACTTCTCTTATTTGCCACCCCAATCACTTTGGTTGTTAGATTATTGTGCTCTCATCGCTGTATTATTTGTGTAGCAGTAGCAAAATGGATTCGTCTCAGTGTATACTATATGCGAAGAAAAATTAAATTGTTTGGACAAAAATTTAGACCACATTGTTTTTACTCAAAATTACCTCAAATTTTGATCCAAAAAATTTGAAGCCTTTTTTTGGCATAAAATACACATTGAGACAAACCCTAGTATTGTAGCATGAACATTGTTGTGACATTCAAAATTTTCTATGGGCTAAAGTGATTGGACTGGTAGAGAAGAGAAATGAATTCTATACAATAGCAAATAAGAGAAGGGCAAAATGTCGATGACAAATAAGAATATATTTTTTTTATGGCAAATAAGAAATTTGCTCTACCGAAATCCTTTTTTTAGGTCGAAAAGATAAAAGGAAAAAAAAAGCAATATCAAGGTTCCACATGGCTTGTATGACATTGGATGGTAAGCTCAGCATTTTATAAAAGACTTATATGCGAGTTGGCCACAACCTTTCACAACTCATACTGGGAGGATATGCGCAACTCAAGGCGTGGTACACCCATATCAAAGAAGTGAAAAGAACCTGTGTAATACGAACCAAACCATGGCCACACAATATTGTTGAACTTTTGGCTCATGTCACAACTTAGCTAGTAGAACAATGTAAGCAACTAAGCGACATCACCTTTTCATGAACTAAATTATGCTGCAACGCCTAACCTTCCTCATGTTCCCTTACTAGTAATCTTTCTTTTTTTCTACTTTTAATAACTTTTGAAAAGGTTTCATGGAGGTACAGCCACGCCCACGCCCACGTTGTATCAGAGTTTGAGAAGATCGGCGGCTCCTGTCTGTGGCGTTGTCACGTCTATGATCCTTCCATACATTCCCAAAATTTCATACGCATGGAAATCAGTTGAAATGCTAGTTTTTGAACTGGACCCTCCTATCTCATCTGATTCCCAAGGTGACCGGGCACGTTCTCAGTTGCACGGCTCTACGTGGACCCTGCATGCATGATGACAGCCCTGGCGCCAACAAGCTAGCTAGCCGCTGCACTAACGCAACGCACCATGGCCACCAGCTGACCACTGCATTTACTCAAGCCATAATGCCTGGCTATCATGCTCCGAGCTACCGCACCGTCCTTCACGGGTACACGCAAAGCAAAAAGGCTGCCGTTTGCGGAGATCAATCAAACCAAGGCTGCCATTTGTGTCCTGGAACTCCTGAGCGAGCGCGGGGGGGCATATTCCGACGAGCCTGTAGTCCATGCCAGAAGCGGCCGTCACGATGGCCTTTGCGGCGGCAGATGAAGCGACGCCATGGCCGAGCTCCTTGCCGCCGTGGTTCGCTGCCCTTGTGGTCCTCGGCGCCTGGGTCGCGCTGACGTCCGCGGCGACCTTCCTCGCCTGGCTCCGCCGCGCGTTCCTCCGGCCGGGGAGGGACGACGACCTGGGCCGGCGCTACGGCGGGTGGGCGGTGGTGACGGGCCCCACCGACGGCATCGGCCGCGCGGTGGCGCTGGAGCTCGCGCGCAGCGGGCTCAGCCTCGTCCTCGTCGGCCGGAACCCCGACAAGCTCGCGCGCGTCAAGAAGGAGGCCCTGGCCGCCGCGCCGCCGTCCTGCGAGGTGCGCACGGTGGTGTTCGACCTCGCCGCCGGCGACCCGCGGGAGATGGCGCGCGGGGTGGCGCGGGTGGCCGCGGCCGTGGAAGGCCTGGACGTGGGCGTCCTCGTCAACAACGCCGGCGCGACGTACCCGTGCGCGGCCTACTTCCACGAGCTGCCGGCGCCGGCGTGGGAGGCCGTGGTGCGGGTCAACGTGGAGGCGGCCACGCGGATGGCGCGCGCCGTCGTGCCGGCGATGGCGGCGAGGCGGAGGGGCGCCGTCGTCAACGTGGGGTCGGGGTGCTCCGTCGTCGTGCCGGCGTTCCCGCTCTACGCCGTCTACGCGGCCAGCAAGGCGTAAGCTAGCGACCCATGATTTCCTCTCCTCTCCTCTCCTCTCCTCTCCTGTTGGCACTACTCATTTTCTGCCACGTTTTTTTCTTGATTTTTATTATTAGTCGACAGAACGTGGTGATCCGTTGCTGCAAAAGCATTTCGCAGGAAAATGAACTGCAGTCCCATCCCGTAGGACAGTACAGTATCGTCGATCCTATATTTTAATTTCAGCGCGACCGTTGTTTACTCATGGTTGTTCTGTTTCATCTTTAATAATTGTTTTAGACATGAAGTGTTTGTACGAAAAAGTTTGTCCATTCACAATCAGTAAAGACATGTTACGGCGATGCATGAGGCTACGTTTGCTACAAGTCGATTGCACATGGCACATGAATGCTCGTTTCGTGATTCCGTACCACTGGTCCACGCATTAACTCTCATTTATAATAGGCAGCACAACAGATCATCATTCATCAAGATCAAAGCGCATATGAAATGAAGTGTCAAGGAAATTTTCAGAATATTTTACATGAACAAAATTTTGCCAGACCTTTTAGGGTGCTTGTTGTGTAAAATTCATGCGAATGAAATTCTGACGTGTGGTGACTTTAAATCCAGGTCACGATCGATATGATTGAACTATTATATCATGAAAGAAAATTACCTAAGAGCGTTGGCTAATAAATTTACACATAACGAATAACTCAAAAGGCTTGACCATTTTCCACTGAAAGTTTTCATATTAATTTGTTGGATCCAAATGATAAATATTATATGTCTTCTATCTGTTCATTTTGTTAGGTATGTTGATCAATTTTCTCGAAGCCTAAGTGTTGAATACAAACAATATGGAGTAGACATACAATGCCAGGTATAAAGACTTCTTGATACTTGTTTTTCTATTAGCTTCTTAACTCATTAACCACTCCAAGTTCAATGTTGTCTGCATTACTAATGATCCATTGGTAGGACAATAGCACATAAATTCAACCTTCAACAAGGCGCATCAGGGAATAAGTATTATAGATTTTTTTTCGCATGTTTTAGTGCATAATGGTTGAATGTGCACAATGATACTCTCTTTTGGACTTTATTGGTTCCTCTGAATGTCCCCGCATATGCATGGACTATAGGTTTTACAAGTACAAAGTGTAAATTCAGACAAACATTATCGCATAACAAAGGTTATGTCAGTTACATATTTCATGATAACTTAGTTTCCGACTGTGTGCGTGCCTAAAAACGGAAATGTATAGTACATATAGTGAAAAAGGAACAATTGCAATTGATTTGTGTGCTTTTCATGGGCTTTTTATTAAATATGTTCTTCATCGGTGGTGATACAGATTCCGTTGTATGTGGCGACCAAGATGTCCCCTGTCAAGGGTGACTCTCCATTCATACCATCACCTGAGGAGTATGCCAAAGCTGCAGTTCGTTGCATTGGCTATGAGGCAAGATGTGTCCCATACTGGCGCCACTCGATCCAATGGTTTTTCGCATCTCTAGTGCCAGATTGTGCTTTGAATTATTGGCGTCTACAAATTGGTATTCGGAAAAGAAATGAGATGAAGAGTACTCTACTATGAGCAAACGGCGTCAGCTAAATTGCTGTACAAATGGTCAATGCAGTGATTTGTTTTTAGGGAAGTCAGTGTAGTGGACTACAATAATAGGAATAGTAACGCCCCCCCCCCCCCCCCCCCCCCCCCCCAAAAAAAAAAACCTGGCCTATGAGTGTTCTCGGTTGAAAGTTGAGTGAAAGTAAACCATCTTTCCTATTCAGTTTCTTTGTATATGTAAGCCGTTGAACATATGTTTTTAATAAAATATTTGTAATGCATGCGTTGTGATATTTTTGACTTCACACGGGAGGAACGTGAAAAACAAGAATGGAAAAAAACTACATATTTACTTTCTCAATTTGTTTTCAGCGGTTCAATTTCTTGTTTTTTAGAGAGAGTTTATGCAAATTGTTGCTTAATTAAAGAAAGGGAAAATAGGTGGAAGGTGTATAACTTATTTTAAAATTTCTTTCACGATGCGTTACCCTCTAACACTACCAATAGAGGCCATAACATGATGAGTGGCTCACTGGCAGGCCAAAAGTGTGTGCAGACCAAGGATAAGGTGCCATATTTCTGAGTTCATGAATGGTGTTCAACCCTTCTACTGAGATATTCTTTTAGTATCCACTGTTCTCCTTTCTTATCACTTGTAATTCACCAGCTTTTTCTAACACACAGCTTGACATGGAAGCTACACCGACAATCTTTTTTAGTTAATGTAGTTATGCAATATGCAAAAAGAAATATTAACATAGTTACGCGAATGTTACCTAATTGCCCTATAAGACGGGGAAACTAAAAAAGGGTAAGTGCTTCTTTCTGTGTGCACATGTGCCAGCGCACTGGCATGGCCACGTCACCAACCGCGGGACCACGATCACGCGGTGCCAGGACGAACCGCTTTCCAAGCATGGGACCCACCCAAAGAAAAGTCGTTCCAAATTTGGAGACCACTAATTTCCCGAGGAGCGAGATGTTTTTGGGAGTCGTGCCTGTAATTTTGCCATTTTGTTTTCAGTCTCTCTCTCTCTCTCTCTCTCTCTCTCTCTCTCTCTCTCTCTCTCTCTCTCTCTCTCTAGCTTCTCAGAGCATCCATTCCGAGAAGGTCTGCCGCTAGGGTTGTTTCTGTCGTCGTGCGATGAGGTGTCAAGCTGTCTGTCATATTTAATCTATTATTTCCAAATTAAACCGGGGATTGAATTAGCCATCTTGCATTTGACCCTTACGGTGCCGGAGGCATGGGCTGCTACCCGCACCCCCCCCCCCCCCCCCACCCCCGTGTCATATGGTCACTTTAACTTCCTCATCCTCATCGTTGATGTACTAGGCCGCCATCGTGGCCCGGAGCCTCCTTCTCGTCATCGATGGCGGATTGGCCCATGACAGACAAGCTAAACAAATTCTTATCCTACCTAATGTCGTAATTTGCTTTTCTCTGCTGAAGTTTAATTATGCAAACACACCCTATGTATTTGCTTTTCTCTGCTGAAGTTTAATTATGCAAAGACACCCTATGTATTGTCACAATGGGCAATTATGCAAACTTTTAGTCAAATGGGGGCTCTAATTATTAGGTAAAGCTGAACATCAAGCGTGATCGCAATTTCACTGTCTTCTTAATTATCTAAATTCTTTTGTCACATTAGCTAATTACGCTTTAGCCTTTATCGAGACGCCAACGAACACAGGTTGCCTGAGCGGCATTGCTGATCATCCCGTCTTGTTAGTAATATCTGCGGATCAGAGGGTTAAATGCAAAGAGAAGTCTATGCATTCCTGCCACGGTGGAGTAGAATTGTCAGTTTGGATCGGACCCGATAGTATGCCATCTCAGGCGAATACGTAGGATCGGACAATGAGGATAGTGGACGTTTTGGCACAGTCAAACAAGAATAGTGGCCATGATTTACACTTTCTTGATTTACACTTTCTTAAGCACGTAGATCAAATCCGAACAGACATACAAATACAATATCCATTCATGGATTTTGCTCTCTTTTTTCTGTTACAAGTTGTCCCAACGATTACTTGCAAGTATGCTCAGCTCCCATGTGAACTCAGGTACTAGGAAGCTCATAGACCTTATATAATTCTATCTATCATGTTCTTTAGACTGCTATAATCACTGAGTCAAAGTGGCTTGTTGGAAATCCACCGCCTGAACATGGCAAGGCTTCTCTCTGGCTGAAACTCTGGCGCAGTGTGTCCGCCGCCCTGCAGTTCAAACAATTAATACATCAAACCTGTATTTATTATGAACCCAGTGATTCTGCAATTAGTAACTAGGTTTAAGTTCAACAGTTATTACAAAATACAAAGTCCTACCGACCGGCATGGTGCATTAGTCTGTTATAAGATCTTATTTGTTGATAATAAGATGGGAAACGACAAATAAATATATAATGTTACCTTAACCGTAGCGAAGGTCAAGTTATTCGAATATGCTATGGTGAATCTGCAAACAAAATAGAGATGTCACTACCACTATACACGTACAGCATTCACTAATCAAAGGGATCCATATGTGAAGTCAATAAGGAATAAATGGTTTTATGTATGACATCTCACCCTGCGGATTGACCATCAAGGTGCCAAGCCCTCCAGTCATCAATAATAGAGAAGTTAAGTGATCTCACCCATGCCTGTGTGCCAAGAAATGGTACAACAGCATCATGATCACCACTGTATATAGAAATGCAGAGAGATTCTGTTAGCAAAAAGCAATCTCTGGGCAGAGAAAGTGTTATCGGAAACAATGCTTCAATGAACAATCGTGCGGTCCTCAATAATTGGGTAGCAAACAAAATTTAGATAATTACAAGTGCACCCAAGTTTATTAACTACCTATGTACAGTCTTAATTATAATATTCCAAGCCAAAGTTGCATTGTCAGTTGTAAAACTTCAATACTCCACCCAATTTAAGCATATGACATTTAGGACAACACATCTAGTTTAATTTTAACAAAACTAGTTGTTGTAAACACATGTCATATATCTCATAGAGGATGTAATATTTGACAAAACATAAAAAGGAATGAATAAAGATTATGAAAAATAAAGGATTTTTTCTTACAATGAATTAAAACATTGGGCAGAAATGAAAGAAATAAAGGAACGATCACTTTTTTTAGAACAAATAAAGGAACAATCACATAAAAGTAATTTTTTTAAAATGTTCAAATTTACATTGGATCATAGCCATACTTTAACATTCAGGTTCCTCGTGAAAGAAAAAGAGAAAACTTCACAATTCAGGCAGAACAAATTGTTCAACTTCCACCCCAAGGTTTCTCAATAAGTTCCAAATTTACATTGACTACCACTGAGTGCACCCTTAACAAGCTAAGACGTTATTCATTGGATCATAGCCACTGTCTACAAAAGTAGGGCCCCCTTATCAAACAGTACAACTAACAATTTTTCTTATTCATCAAAACTTGTTATGGTCATTATGAAATTTTGAAAAAAGAAATGGCATGTACATTACTTCCATAAGTTTTGTCAGAACCTCAATATGTGAGAATTTACATCATGCTGTTGTTGATCCTGCACTCGTGTGCCGCCATACAAATTAATAAAAGAGCGGCAACACTCGGACATGATGGATTATTGTGTGTTGTTGCAAATTTTGTACACAATAAAGCACTCCAGTTTCATTTCAATTCTAAAATTCATCTCATCATTTAATAAGATAAGGCAGATTAAATATATTCCGGAAGGACCTCAGTTACCTGTAAACCAAGGAACGATAGCCTTTCAATGTAACATTACGGTGGTACTTTATACTGCTCTTGATGTCCCTTGAATATGGGAGGTCCCCCTCGTGGCACCTTACCCACTCATCTTTGCTGCCCTGAAGTACAGCTAAGAAATTATAATATATGCATAACACAGAATCATTCCAAGGCGTGGAATATTTGGGGCAAGAATCACCATGGTACATTATATGACACATATAGGCATACATCATCCACATCTAAACTAACAGGTTTATAGAAACAATACATGGGAGAAGGACAATCATTACAGCTAGATGCCCACATAGCCCATCATGTGAAGCCTATGGTCGTTGCTTAATGGATAAGTTTTTCTAGAAGGTTTATCCAGAAGAAAAGAGGTATTCGCATAGTTCACAACATCATTACAATGTACCCTAAATTTAGATTTCAATACAACTTCAAAAAAATAAATTTTCAATATATACCAAAGTTGTGTGCATCTCTTCGAGAGCTTCCATTTGTATATATGGAAGATATGATTTGTATTCCAGAGCTAAGACATATGGGATATTGTGAAGAGGAAAATGAATCTGGACACACGAAGTTTTTGCAATGCTTTTTGAAGAACCAAGATGGAATTTTCTCAAGATCCATGCAATCAGTGGCGGAGCTGGGGGGGGGGGGGGGTGGGGGTGGGTGGGGAGGGGGGCCGGCAGGGGCCATGGCCCCCCCTATCGCCGGTAAATTTTCTGAGGAGCCCTTGTCCAGAGGCATCAGCGGCTGTCCCATTTGGCTCGGCTGTGCTGCGCCATGGGTGAAGAAGCTCAGACGGCTGGAGCTGGACGAATCTCAGGAAGAAGAGAACCAACCATTTTTGGGCCGTGGGCCGACTATTTCATCTGCTTTGTTGATTGCCGGCCTAGTTTTGCGAGCAGAGGTGGCCTGTGGCCTGTGGAGGCCGACTGGCCTGCAGCTCAGTGCATTGCATACATGAACATTTGCGCAATGTTCCCTCAAAAGAAAAAAACGAAGGTTGCACTTCAGTCTTCTACAGGCTGTTACATGCAAAATGAAAGGTTCTGTCATACCCCAATTTCTGAGGTACTTGAATACACCGTATCAGTCCCTGGATCAGTCGCTGATACGGCCATTCTCACAGATTGGCATTTTAGAGAACATACCTTTATTTATTACCGAAGCTCATTACAAGCCTTTTGATTACATAAAAGGTCTTTAACATGGCCATAGGCCTTACAGCTCAACACATTACATCACAAGGGTCATTGCCGGGAAGCGGCAATGCCACACTTATTCTACGCAACGGACGGCAGAAGCCGATCCACTCCACAGGCAAACTTGCGCGGGACGACCCTAGTCTTCTTCGCCATCGGCTTGAAAATCATACTCTGCTTCTTCCTCTGAATGGTTGATTGAGATGGGGAGTGAGTACATAAGGTACTCAGCAAGTCCTAGCACAAGGGTGACTCATATGCAAGGGCGTTGACAAGGAGAAGGCTGAGGGTTTTCATTGATCGGCCGAAAAGCCAATTTTCAATGCAGGGGTTTGATTTTGAAAACCAAAATGTTTTCGCAAAACTCTAAGTCAAGTTTGTTGAAGATTTAGTGGGGTTGTGGCCCTGGGGGAGAATAAATCCTTCCCGCCAGTTCCCAAATTTTAACGCTGGCAGGAAACCAGCACACGGCTCCAAACCGGCGTTATTCCGAAAACACACACGCCAAGGATAACTCACGCAGAAAAACTAATCATTGTGTGGCCATTGCTTTCGCTTTGTCCAATGCCGTGGAACACGGCTATCCGGATAGATTCTTACGCTCTGCAGAGGTCGTACACTTTACCCACGAGGCATGTCAGACCTTTCCACCGTCGTGGGTCGGAAAGACATGCTAATGGTTCCGTACCTGCCTAATGTCACCACGGTACCACCTCGGAAAATCAACGACCAGGGGCTTCACATAGGCATAGAATAGCCAATAACTTTCACTTGCCAGATCCGACGCCAACCTCGTCAAGATCCTCTCCTGGCTTCCGATTGCAACTCCCTGCCTCCTGGTGGTACCGGGCGATCACTAGTAGGGTGTGGTTCCAAACCCTGCCCATAACAGGGGCTCGTGGTTGCACTCAAGTGCTAGGCAAGGCGGCACATGAACCGGTCCTTATACGACCGAAGCAAGCATCTTCAATAGCTACTCTCCAACGAGAAGTAGCATCCCAGAGATAGCCTCCCCACTGAGGACTACCTCGCTTGCTCCCGTCTAAAACATAACCCTCACTATGGGTTTCACTTACTAAGCCCACCCCTTTTTATTTCACATACACATCACCAAGTCACACTCACACATTTTCACACAAAAACATGTGAAGCAAGATTATTAATTAACACAGTGTGAATGAACCTAAGCGGCAATATTTTCCAACAAATCATTAAAGATTAATGATTGTGGAACCTAGGGTTAACAATGGATTAAGGATGGCGATAAACAAGGCATGGCTTTTCTCAAGATAGGTTACTCTAATATTTAAATCATTTTAAAAGACTATGCATCTTTAATTTGCACATAGGCTCTATATAGGATATTTTGTAAGAATTAATTAGGTGAAATATGATCAAGGTGGTTAGGACTTGCCTTCACCAAAATCTTCCTCCTCTAAGCCTTCTTCGTAGTCGGGGTCCTCGTGATCCTCCTCGAAGAATTGATCACCTATCGATTAAATAAAAGAAAAGCTAAATCTACCGCTTAACACACAATAGACAATCATTAAAATAAAATAAAATAAAATACACCACTAAAGATGGTTTTGATGGAATATGGTAGAGGATGATTTTAGATGAATTTTGGCGCAAGAATCATTTGATTTGGATTTGAAATAGAAAAGATATTGATATACGAATATAAAAGGGTTATATCGGAATTAGGGGAGATTAACTAAATGTTAGCATAATCTCCACCTAAATTTTCCAGGGGTGTCCAAGGGTTGGAAAAAGGTTAGAAATGATTTTGGGAATTTTTGGATATTTTTGGGAATTTTTCTGAATTTATTTGGGCTCTGAAATAGGATTCTGGGTACATTGAGCGTGTGGCTCTAGCATTTCTGTGCGCATAGCAGTGGCTGACATGTGGGCCTGTGGGGCCGGGGGCCCCTGGCTGCCACTGTTCTGTGGACTTGGTCCACAGAGGCGTGGACCGGGCCTGGGTGAGTGTGTGGTGCACGTGGACCGCGCGCACCACGTGTGCGTGCTGCGTGGCGGGGTGAGCCGACGCGGCGCCGACGTGGACGCCACGCGGACGCCACGCGGGCTCGACGCGGCTCGGCGGCGCCGACGCGGCGGAGGCGAGGGAAAAGTTCCCCGCCTCGCCGGAGAGCTCGCCGACGAGCGCCGGGGCTGGCGGATGGGAAAAGGGAGCGGACGCCGGTGGCCTACGAGCGACGGCGAGGCTGGCGGTGGTTCATGTGCACGTGCGCGAGGTGTGTAGCGGCGGCGCGACGCGGCCGGAGTGCGGCGGCACGTCGGCGCGTGCGCGCAGAAGCGCGTGTGCGTGTGCGCGAGCGTGATTGCGTGCTCGTACGCGTGCGTGCGCGCGAGGGGAAGGTGTGGCCGCGCTCGGCTGGGCCGGGGATGCTCCCACGGCGGCCGGCGACGGGGAAGAAGAGCGGCGGGCGGCGGTGCTCGGTGAAGGCCATGCTCTGGTGCGAGATGAGGTAGAAGGATGGGCGCAGAGGGAAGAGCGAAGGTCGGAGATGCTCACCACGCACTCGGAGAGGGAGAGGGAATGGCGGGAGGCGGCTGGACGGGGTTCGCCGGAGTTGGGGAAAATGAGAAGCTTGAGCTCCAATGGCTGGTGCGCGAGGAAATGGTTGAGTGGGTGAGCGGAAAGGAGATGTAGAGGGCCGTGCGCTGCTTTTATAACCGCTCAAAGGCGGTGGAGCGGCCGGGAAATATCCCGAGTTCGTCGGGATATTTTCGCCGACGCTCGAGGTGCGCGCGGCGCGGGAGTGGGGGACGGGCTGCGTTGAGGCCACGCGGCGCAGAGGAAGAGGAGGGTCCCGGGCGCGGTGTAGCTGCACGGGCGCGTCGTTTTGACGCCGCGGCGGCGCGGAGCTCGAGCTCGCCGGAGTTATGGCAAGGGCGGCTAGGGTTTGACGTTGCCGGTCGGATGGGGGAGCAGGGCCCGGACGAGAGGAGGAGGGAGAGCGCGGGAGAGCGACGCGTGGGGGAGCGGAGGAGGAAATGCGGCGGCGGGGAGTAAATCCCCGGCCGGCACGCCGGCCGGTCGGGCGGCGCGCGCGGAGGAGGAAGAAGGCGCGGGCCCCACGTGTCGGCGACCGGGCGCGGGCTGAGTTGGGCCAAAGCACGCGCGGACGGAGCGGCCCAAAGGCCGGGCGCGGAGGGAAAAGAGAAGAGGAGAAGATGGGCCGCGCGCGGGGAAAAGGAGGAAGGCGGCCCAGTAGAAGGAAAAAGGTTTTATCTTTTCTGGATTTGGATTTTTGGAGGGATTTCAAGGGAATTTGAATTCAAATTTGAAATGGGTTTTCAACACACACTCAAACAATTAAAATAAAGGCAAGAGAGAGGCAAACATGCACATGAGTGTTTTCATGCATGGTTTTATTTCGAGAGAATTTTTAATTGAGCCCTAATTTTGATCTATTCCATTTTTATTATTTGAAATTTTGAAAATCCAAATTTTAGAGTTTATCGCCATGGTCCAAAATTGCGGGTGCTACAGGTTCATATGGCATCGTTGGCATGTATACATATTAATTTTATTTTCATATTCAGACACCATTTTACTCTTAGTACTAGTAGGATCGCTAAAAAGAAAAATAATGCCAGTATCCAAATAATATCCTAGTTTCTTCATACAAGCAAAAAATTAGCAATGCAACTAAAATAATGTTTTTTTAACTATTAGCCATACGTTGTTGATTGTATCTCTCGTGTCATACAAACGTTGAACACATCCTGTATTAATTTCAAGTTACGTATCCACTAACAAACTCAAACAAGCATATTAGGAAGCTACAAGGCCTTCACTTAATCAGTTACCTAATATTAGGTAGAATCATGGCTAATTGTGTGCAAACGGTGAAAAATTGGCACCAAATTGCCAATTTTTTTTATTTGCAAAAAAAAAAGTTGCCAAACAATTTTAGCTTAATGTTGATCGAATTCGTCCGGCCCCCCCTTAAATTCTTGTCCAGCTCCGCCACTGCATGCAATACTATAGTCGTGGATCTCTGTAGGGTATATGAGATGGAGTGTGACAACTTATTTGAACTCTGGATGTTTCCAAGATCGAATTATCGAAGTAGTAGCTATTTTAATGATTCAACGAACACCAAGTTATAGATCTTTCAAGATCCAGTGATAATCAAAGTTGGACTCCAAACTTTGGAGTTATGATTTACTAAAGATGGAGATGGGGATAAGGATGAACCGACCCAAATTTGTTTTCATTTATCTCCATGGGATTCCTTCATGGACAAGGAAGCGTGCATGTCCCCAAGCCTACAAATACCACCCATGAGGCGCCCCCAACAAAGAAGGAGAGCAATTGTACATAACCAGAGTTTTGTTTCTTCAAATTGTACGTGACCAAAATTTGTCTGAGACAAGAGCCACCTAGAGAGATGTAGCCTATTCTAGATCTATGTAATTGGGAAGTCTCTCTATGCGGATGACACTACATAAGAGTTCTATAGTCATATGCATATTGAACATATTCAAGGTGATGGTGATGTTTAAGTATAATTATCCAGAGTGTTGTTTGTTTATGGTCCATTCTTATATGACGTGATTTCCTTACCAAGACTCAGGCACTTCTATCTACTTGAATTTGATTTCTTACTCCACCCATCAACGTTATAGGTTCTTAAATGCACTGTTTTGTTGTGGTTTTTCTTTTACTTCACATGTTTCCCTTGACCAACCTAGTTATCAAATCTATGTGCAATCAAACTTTATGCAAGGATATAATTTTTAGAAAATATAAATAATGCTAATAACATTTGTATCTCACAATCTAGGAGGTATCTGTCCATACTTGAGGTTTCTAAAAAAAGTATGTACACATATTTGATTTATAAAAGTGGTATGTGGACATACTCTTTTTTTTATATGAGGATACATCAAGTATATGGACATACTTCTTTTTATATACCGGAAATGCAATATATAGCAAGGTGCAAATAAATATGAGTTCCACTCAAACAATTTCATGGTTATCACTTTGAAAAATCTTATTTTAGGTATGTGTACATGCATACTCAAATCTTATTCATGGTAGCTTTTTGAATGTGGGAGTAACTACACCCGGGAGTAGAATGGATTTTCCCATGCGCTTGTGGTTTAGGGTGTATAGAAGTCACAAAAACAGACTTTACCCCTAGGCTAATTAAATATCACTTCATAATCAAGGTCGAGGATCTTTTGTGTGAAACCACGAAGAAACTATCATCCCTTATAGTGATTAATAATACCATGTGGATGCAGATTGGGAGAAAAAACCACTTACCAAAGGCAATATTTAATTTTCACTGGCAGGAACAAGATCCTAAGTGCTATTGGTTTGCAAAGCCTCATATTCCTTAGCCAAAAATGAGGATCATTAAAGAACTATAAATCCTCTTGAGGATTGGTGACCTTGATGTGACAACAAAATTCAAACTCCAGCTGGATGGGAGCTGTGTGTGTGTGTGTGTGTCAGGGTGAGGGGGGGTGGTATCTGGGGCCTTGCCGGCACTATGTTGTTTGGCCTTTGCCACATAAAATTGTTTACAGACCCGTGCATATGTCAATAAGCTTTAAAAGGAATAATTTCAGAAAACATATCACTATTTGCACCAGAGTAACACAAAACAGTGACTTTTAAGCTCAATTTCAGATTGCTACGACTATTTGTACCCTATGTGACACAAAACTACAACTTATAGAACTGCCCCATCCGTTTGTGGTACATTTTCATTTTCCTAAAATGTGTGACATGTGGGTCCATATTCAAAAGTCGTAGTTATGTGCAACAAAGGGGGCAAATAGTCGTAGGTTTTCTTAAATAGTCTCCAAAAGTCGTAGGTTCCTGTTATGTGGGTGCAAGTACATGCATGTATGTTTCATGAAGATAAGGAAGGGAGGGCCATGAGCCATGGCAAGCGGGCCGCAATATGCGCAACCGCTATTGTTAAGAAAGTAAAGCGTAAATACCTTACCTTCTTAACCCTAAGAGCATCTCGTGTGACATCACTATTTGCCCAGAAGTACGACAAATAATTTCCATAGTTCTGCAAGTTGAACAGGTGAAATTAAAACCAGATTTAGTAACAATTTTGGTTAGTGTAAGTTACTAGTTTTAGAGTAAATTTCTCAAAACTCCGAGTTAATTGATCCTTATCGCATTTGACAATGAATATATGACATACAAATCCTGCTTTCATGCATGATTAGCATGTGTATACTGGTCAATTTGTTTGATTAAGTCAGTATTTTTTTTCTTGAAAAACGTAGGAGAGTTGCGCTTCATTATATTAAGAAGAAAATGGGACGAGAACCCAGTACAACATATACACCACACACACTCATAATTTTGGTTTTATTGATTAAATCAATATATCAGATCACGACTATGTATACTCCAATATTAAAATGGGCTTCGCATTTCAGAATCACATATTTTGACAGGATTGGGGCTTTGTGGAATAAAATATCCAGGAACCTTTGGGTAATTAAGTGACATGAGCTAAAATAATTGTGGGGTTTTACATTAATTTGGATCACAAAACCGGAGGGAGTTGAACTTTACTCTAATGTAAATATTATTTTTAATATAATATGTAGATGAATTTGTACAAATAGTCTTTTCATTTCATTTATTAGAAGTATTGGCTGACATTTGACGCACTTCAAATTGTCATTTGTGTGTGTGTGTGTGTGTGTGTGTGTGTGTGTGTGTGTGTGTGTGTGTCCTATGGAAGTGTAGAGAAATTAAAGGCAAACAATGTGAGACGAATTCACCAATGCATATTCAAACGGCGAATTTTAATTGCACAATGTTTTGGCAGAAATCAGCTGAGTTATCTATTTACCTGACAATCCATTGGAGGGCGGGGTGGTGGATGTTTCAATCCTCCAATTTCCTCTGTTAGTACTATCCGCTTTGCCAATTCATTATTTTGTCCCGGAGAAGCATAAATGCACTTTTTATACAAAATGTGCGGCCTTGAACATTCATTCAAAAGCTGCATTGAAAAATATCATTGAGTGCGGACAGTTCCCTATTGCTATTTAAAGAAAACGATGTGAACATTAGAGAAATCATTTGGACAATTTTTTGACGCGGACCATTCACAGATGTAGTACAATGGTTCAAAATTCGAATAAATAAAACATAAAGAAGCCTTAACTTGCTTTCTGTTTTCAAAAATAGTGCTTGCATGTACTTACTTCATTGAATCTGTTCAAGGATTGAGCACAAATCACATTCATGGGCTTGCTGTAGTCCTGTCCTCGGCAGTGCTCCATTATATTCTGTTTTGAGGGTGATCACATGCATCCACATGGTGGACAAGCTCACGAGGGCACTCGATGGAATCTTTAACAATTAAATGCATGTTACTGGGAAGGTGGGCATATTTCATTACCTCGTATAGTTGATCTGAAATTATTCCGACCCCATGAGCATAGGGCACTTTGGATTCAAAGTCAATAGCTTCACCTGTTATAGGGTTTCCTACTAGATAGCCCTGATTGAATTATCATTAAATGAGCTGAGATGTTTTTTGTTGAATAGTACATAAATTCTTTTAAGGAACATGAGCTAAGATCATGGTAGTTCAAGGCGTTTACATTCACTCAGTATCGTTATGGTCACTTCAACTAAAATTTATTTCTGTTTAGCATTTTTCTTTAACTTTGAACTGAAAACGTTACCTTAAGGTTAATGGCCGGCTTGCCTTCTGCTTCAATATCTGAAAAATAGAGCAATATTAAGAGGTTGTCATCCAATACTGCTTATTGTTTGAATGCCTCTTTTTTAAAGCCTTATACTATTGTCAATTTTAAGGATGTGAGGTGTAACCCAGAGCAGTAAACAAAAATATAATGCCCGTGCATCAAATGGATTACCTTCTGAAATTTTTTGCACAAGATACGGAACGACCTTTCCAGCATAAGAGTCTCCTCCAATATAGAAAGGGTTTGTGAGGAAATCCGGATGGTCACTGAACCACTAACGTTTTCAAGCAGACATGACAGGTAAACAACTCACAAGCATGTCGATCAAAGTAGCCAAAAAAGGTACAAGAAAAGCAGAAGATGATAGTTCTATTTCTCCAAACCTTAGCGAGAAATTTCTTTAGATGCAGGGAAGAAGATACATCCCCAACATCGTAGCCTTCGGGATTCCTCGAGAAAGAGAAACCAGCGCCTACTGGCGAATCAACAAAGAGGATGTTTGCAGCCTTGGTCCAGGAGTAAGGATTGTACCGCAACCGCGGCAAGCTGCCATCGTAGGGCTCTGTGATGAATTTAACTGGGCCTGCAGTACATTCTATCAATCCGCATACGCTGGATGACAACAAACGTCATGTACTCCAAAGAACGAAGAAGAACAGTCAAGAAACAAAACTGGTGAAGAGTATGGACGAGATGGCCAAGAATAAAAGGATTCCGTCGTCTCCAACTAAACTGCGCCCGATGACCAAGATAAAAACAATTCCGTCGTCTCAAACCAAACTGCTTACCGATCTCGAAGACGAGGCCGCTGAAGACACTGCAGCGATGGCCACCGGTGAGCCATAGGAGGACCGGGTCCCTGCGGGGATCAGCTTCCGACTGGATGAAGTAGTAGAACAGCTCTGCCCCGTTGTCCTCGTCAACGGTCACGTACCTGTAAAATCCCACACAAGCTCATGTCTTCTTGCAAGCATTTCCATGGATTCAGCATCAATGCTATTTTCTCCGAAAAAAAGAAACTCAGGATTGACGCACACCCCGTTTCCAGGCGGAAAGGGAGAACGCCATCGAAGCCTGGAAGGCTGGTTACTATGTTCTGCTCTGTGGCCGATGCGAGGTTGAAGAGGCAGACGAGGAAGACGAGCTGCAGGGACATCAGGGGTCGCCGCATTGCTGCGAATCGCACTACGCGCTGAACCCACGATGGTGTTGTTCCTTGCTGGATTAGTCCTCCCGGACCGACGAATAAGATAGTTAGAAAAATACACCAGCACGTCAGGAAAGACAGAAAACAAAAGGCGCGTGTACGTCAGCACATAATATAAAGATGCACACCATCCAGAGCACGCATGTCTTTGTTTTCTCCAGAAAACAAATCTGTATCGTGCACGACATAGACTGTGCTACAGAACAACGAGTCATATAAGAATCATAACCTGTTTTGAGAGTTTATGGACTCAGATAAGAACCTTGAAATAGTTTTGAAACCGAAATCTTTATTTCAAGAGTCCAAGGATCCAGATGGGAACCCTGAATAGATTAGGGATCTGGGATGCACTTTACTACATAGAGTAATATTCCTGGACGTCATAATCGGTCTGAAGGTTTTGTATATTTATCTCCAATTAGTGATTAAATGCAAAAAGAGGATTTCAAAAAGAGGGTGACGACTATACCCGTGAACAAATTGAGGGCCTGCAAATTTTATCACGTGTCTTGTCATGATAAGTCAAAGAGTTTTTGAAACCAAAACATTGATTTGTTAATTCTTGCAAACCTAGTTTGGTTCTTTTTCTTTTTAAAACAAAAAACAAAAAGAACCATCCCAGCTATCCAATGAGCATATTGGTATTACTAAGCTAGATTTGCTAACCAAGCAGCTCAGAAATATTCACCATCCTAGAGAGGAGTTTTGCGAAACAGGTCCTCCGTTAATTGTTTTCCATATTGAGTTGGAACTCTTTGAATCTTGATTTAAATTTACTGAATCTATATTGAAAATTCTTGCTTTAATCAAACATCTTTTATTTGAATGAAATATCTTTTCACTTGAATCATCTTTCAAACCAAATACATGACGGACTAGTACAACATGTTTTTTTTCTGTTGCAAGTTGTCCCAACAATTACTTGCTGACAAAGGATGCTCAGCTCCCATGCGAACTCAGGCACAGCTCATATTTGCCCTATACTTCTATCCATCATATATTTGGTCAAAGTGGCTTGTTTGAAATCCACCGCCTGAACATGGCCTGGCATCTCTCTGGCTGAAACTCTGGCGCACAGTGCGAGCCACCCTGCAGTTCAAACAATTAAATAGTACCTTACATCTTTTTTTTGTACGACAAGTTACAAGTGGAAAACAAACTAAATGATTCACACTTTTGAAAAGATCTCCTAAAGATTAAAAAAATGTTCGGTTGTGGTTAATTCAATACATATAAAAGATGTGTTATAAAATAGAATCTTGGAGTATGCATGGGTTGATTGCCAAACATTCAAAAGACAACACCCCGGTCTTTAGAACATTGCAAACTACTACATGCAACGATAGCAAATATAATGAAGACTAAACCGCTACATATTGCTTTTCAGAGGGCTCTAGTGTCAAACAATCTCACTCATCAGCATGACTTAGTGGCCAAGATTACACACATCAACTTATCTACTGAGAGGGATACGGTTACAAGAAAGTTGTGCGAGGACAGGCAATTCACAGTCCATTCAATGTACAATTACACGATGGACAAAGATACGCCTTAGTCTCATAAACAGATTTAGAAATTGAAAGTTTCTCTAAAGATCAAGATTTTTATTTGGTACCTTAAAAATTTGGTAATCCTATAATGGATGGAAATTTCACAATAGACTTTGAAGGTACAAAATAAGAAGAGTAAGTGTTATTTCTGCAATTGCAATGAAACAATTAAACATCTTGTATTTGATTTTAATCATGTTATGAAAATTTGGAGGATTGTAAATATAGCTAATTAATGGGTTACCAACACCTCGGCCAGTCTCTCGTATGTTGGAAACTTGGCTATAGGTTGTAAAATTTGCTGGTTTTAATGTCAAAGAAAAGAAAATTATACTAGTAGGGCTGGTAACTATTTGTTGGGCTATTTGGTGGTATCAGAAATTAGATTTTGACTATGTTAAATATATATATCATTAATTCAAAGGAAACATATTGGTTATGGTCCTACGCTTTGCTGTAGCATGAAGAGACAGACAAAGCATTTGAAGCGAGTTTATCTTTAGAGATTATATCCATAAATTCTGCTATAGTCATGAATTTCAAATTTTGTAATAGGAATAAGGCTATGTGTGACGATGCAGAAGCCTAAAATATTTCCAATTTCGAAAAGAAAGTATACGTGGTTTTGTAATAGGTTTCAGTTCAGCAGTTACCCAAAAAAAAATGCAAAGTCTTAGAAACATACGTATGGTGCGTTAGTTTGTTATATAGAAAATGGAACGGAAACAAATATAATGTTACCTTAACAGTAGCGTAGGTCAAGTTATTTGAATATGCTATAGTGAACCTGCAATTCAAATGTAAAAGCCGCTACTGTTATAAGCGTGCAGAATTCACTATTCAGGCATCCATCTGTGCATTCAATAATTATCGAGCAAAAGGTTTTATGTACAGCATCCCACCCTGCAGATTGACCATCGAGATGCCAAGCCCTCCAGTCATCAGTAATAGAGAAGTTAAGTGATCTCACCCAAGCCTGTGTACCAACAAACGGTATCATAGCATCATGATCGCCACTGTACATATAGAAATACAAAGAGATTAGATGTTAGCTTATCTCAAAAGAAAAGAGAGATTAGAAGTTAGCAAGAGGCAAAATGTGAGCACAGGAACATTGTGCCGTCCTCAACTCTTGTACAATGATCTGGAGTCTTGATAACAATATTTCAAGCCAAAGCTGTCAATTGTACAATGAAACGCAAATTTGAATAATACATACTTACACGTGGAATTTAGAAAAGTGCATCTGATTTAATTTGAACAAAACTAGTTGTCATAACAAAATTTATTTTTTAACAGATGTTGCATTTAACAGAACATAAAAGGAAAAAACAAGAGCATGTACCCTAAAAGATTTTTTCTTTACAGTGAAGTAAAATGTTTGGCAGCAAATAAAAAAAAAGATATCAAATTTTCATTGGATTGTACCATTCTGAGGAGTTCATTTTCAAAAGTTAATAAAGTTGTTCACACTGGATCATAGCCATACCTTCTTTAACATTCAGGTAAAAAATGTTTTTTGAACTTCTGTACCACTCCGAGGGCACCCTTATCAAAAGCTAAGAAATTATTCGTCGGATCATAGCCGTACGTAAAAACTGTATAAAATTAGGGCATCTTTTCCAGACGATACAACTAAGCATTGTTCTTATTTATCAAAATTGGTTATGATCATTATGATCAGTACATCTGTAAAATTTCTCAGAACTGCAATACGTTAACATCTAAGTCACGCTGGTCCTGATCCTGCACCCGTGCACCATCCAACTAAAAGAACAGCGAACAAGCCGACATGGTGCAAAGCAAAGCACTCCAGTTTCATTTAAATTCAAAAATTAATCTCATAATGTAGTAAGATAAAGATAAATATTCAGAAAGGATCTCAATTACCTGTAAACCAAGGAGCGATAGCCTTTCAATGTAATATTACGGTGGTACTTTATACTGCTCTTGACGTCCCTGGAGTATGGGAGGTCCCCATCGTGGCACCTCACCCACTCGTCTTTGCTGCCCTGAATTATGAGTAATATAATAGGACAGACATAACACAGATGTTAATTAGGCTTAACATTTAGTTAGATATAAAGGTTCAAAAGCGCGGAATATTTAGGGCAATCACACAATGAATTATATGATGTGCCAAACCTCAGTAGCACCTCAGGTCCTGGGTTCGACTCCTCGTGGTAGCGAATTTTCTATGGTTCAACGGTGTTGTGCATTCAGTAGTAGGTGACATCCCCGTCGACAGCGAGGCGCCTGGGGTGACTTCGTGAAGCTCAAGACCAGTCGGTCCAGCCTTTCGAAAGTGCTCATAGGGGTAGGGGTTGTGTGCATGTGTTCATAAGGGTGAGTACTCGTGCGTGTTTGTGAGTGTTAAACAAAAGAAGGAATTACTTAAAAAAGGCATACATCTTTCACATCTCAACCAACAGAAACACAAAATGTGAGATGATCTTTCACATCTCAAAGTTGTTTCTTAGACAGTGGCCAAATCTTTCTAGAAAAGCTATCAAGAAGAAAACATATCATCGTGCAATCATTCACACCATCGTCACAACGCAAGCTAAATATAGAGTTCAATATGGCCTTGAATAAATAAAGTGTGAATACCAAAGTTGTTTTCAAGATCTTCCATTTGCATATATCGAAGACATGATTGGTACTCCTTTGCTAAAAGATATGGGTGCCACAAAGGATACTGCATATATATTTTTACAACACATACTGATGAACCAAAATGGCATTTTTGATCCGATTAATACCAAAGTTGCAAAACTTTTTGAGGTTCATGAGATAGAATCTGAGACCGGACTCAAAGTTGTGGATCTTTCTAATGAACACCAATGTTGTCGATCTTTACTTCTCAAAAAGAATTTGAAGATCTTTTGGTGATCCAATAAATACCAAAGGTGTACTCTGAAAGATGGAGTTGTCGATAAGGATGACTTCGAACTAACCTGGATCCGTTTCTTTTTATATCCGTGGGTTTGCTTGGTGGCAAAGGAAGAGTGAATGCTCGCACGGGCCTATAAATACCATCGATGTAGCACCCCCAAATAGATGTAGTTACTAGAACTATCGATTTCAACAAAAAAAAATTATAACTTGAGAATTAAGTATTATTACATTCTTATCATTTTAGTGTAAGTTTGACTTATTCCCTCCCATGGACAAACTACAACGAAAAGAGTCAATCTTGGGTCGATCCGTAGGAGATATGGATTCCACATCTGCCACAATCATGTATTTGGGAATCTTAATGACCCAAATGAAAAGGTCTTTATTACCTGGATCTAATCAAGGGTATTGATTTCCGAATATGGATTGCCTCCATCAGACTTCACTTGGTTATTTCTTTACTATTTTTGAAGGTGTTCTACGATGGAAACTATAGAGAGTTTGGCTGCAAACGATATAGGTCGGTATGAACGACCATATCAGTCCATTAGTTACCATTATGGGAGAAGCATCGCATTGGCCATAAATTTGTTCTATCAACACTGATTCGAGGAGATATTTATTAGGAGGTAACCATCAATCAAAAACATTTAACAGGATGGGAAGATCGTTAATTAGAACATCACCACAACTATATATTGTCCAAGAAGGCCGCCCCACCACGATCTTACCCAAGCACGCGCACACACGCCGTTGGTTGGGGGAGAACGCGTCAATGTCCTTTGATCGCCATCGTTCTCCACGCTACCAAGACCTTAGATTGGGTCTTCTCCACTATTTCCTTCGTCTACTCATTAATTACAGTAGACTCGTTGGACAACATTTTATTTACAATTTAATTCATATGAGAGAAAGCTGGCATTGTGGCATACAGACATAACGCAGCCCAGTGGCGCGAATCATTCTAGACAGTCTCGCGTTGTCGCACACCTAAAAGTTGCCTTGACAGGGTTGAAAGTCACTGCGGTCCGTAAAGTTAGGCGCTTACGGTGGTTTCATGAATCTCAAGATCAGTCTTGCAATCTCTCGTGGGTGTTCATAGAGGTAGGTTGTGAGTGCTATATTCATTGGAGTAAGTGTTCGTATGAGAGCGTCTGCATATGTACTATATGTTTTATAAAGAAAGAGAAAGTAAAGAAGTTGACTCAAAACAATCATGTTTAGTGTTAACTAAAACATATCCTCTGGATTGACAAAACTAGTCAATAAACAATAGGTGCAAACATTTTAATCAGATGTTCTCTTACAAGGCCCAACGATGAATCTGATTTTCTTCAATTTTAGACGTGTATAGAATTAAATATTCTTCTAATCGCGCTTTGATAGCTAAAAAATCACGCTGCCTAGAGATATTTAATGGCAAGTTTGCACTGTGCAATTATATTCTTTTTGAATATTAAAGAAAATCATGATGGACTACCATTACGAGTTTAATTAGCTGGGACTTGCAGAAAGGCGGCAATAGCACAAAGGCCAAGCATCATGCAGTGGCTTGAACACCGCCGGCTACGTCTATGGCAATGGCTTTCCACTGTGTCACCATGTACAGGGAAGAGTGTGGAGAGGGAGTGGAAGAGGTCAGCTACCTTCACCTTAACACGTTTTCTAATGATGACAAAGCAAGGCATAAGTGCCGTTTCTATGTTGTAAGCGACTTCCTGGCGTCAATGACAACTCTCGGTAGAGCATGCAGATAACATGTTGTAAAACATTATTGACGGTTGAAATTCTCCCCTCTCGTCCCCCTCAAAGAAACATATGTATGTGGAGCCGTTCAGTTGATTCAATAGACCAACTTGTGTTTACAACAGGGAGAGAACTTCATGTCTTTATAGGAGTGGTAGAATCCTATTTATGGTAAGATTCGTAAATTTAGTAAAGCAATCCACACTGAGTAAGAGTAGGACAAGATTTTTCGAAGTCTTCCTAGCTAGTTCCTCCCTTGGTTGGTTTCATAACAGTGACTAATGCGATGAGGCCCCTGTGTTTGTAGGGTGGTGGGGGTGGGGGTCGGGGTGATGTCCGAGAGAGACTTGGAGCCCACTCATTTATTTGGGCTAGAGTAGGAATAATCAAGATAGCAGCCTGTTGTTTCACCTTAACCATGATACTGTTTACACGTCTTTTTCAGGGGCATAGAGTTGCTCTTACTTGTATAGGTACACACCTTCATATATCAATCAAAATCAAGGCCTCCTTTGGTTCATACAAATTTTATATAAAAATGGGAGGGCTACAATTCCTATAAGAACTCACATTGTAGCAACATTTGGTTCATAGGATTCCACCACAGGAATTTTGAAGAAAAGGTTTCGTCGACATCGATTTCAGAGGAAAACCGAAGGAAATCTAACATCCAATCAGACCTCTTTTTTCTGTCACGCACGTATGATCGAGGCAAATCACGGGAGGTTAGGAGAGACGAACAAGACAAAGAAAAACACCAAGAGTCTACAAACCAACCCCCTACATATCTTGGCAAGCAATTGGTGCAATGCAAAATGCAAGCTAATGGGGAAGAGAGTTGGAGCTAGTGGAGTGGCATGAGGACACAAGAATGATTCTATTAGGAGAGAATTCCCCCCTCCTGTAGCAAGGACACATCTTTTATATTATGGGGTATACGTCAAGTTACATAGCTACCGCTAAGGGGGATGGCTATTACATTAGAGGCTAGCCTTGCCCGGACAGGGGTACAATGATACATAGGGCGTCCATGCCATGAGAGGGTTACTGTAGCTTGCCCCATGTCCAAGCCTTTCCTTTTACTCCCCGAACTGCAGCGCCATAATGACCGCCTTTCCTGGACCATGCCCATACTGGTTCGCCTTGGGACCAGGCGCTCCTCCTGGATCCAACGGTTCAAAGGGGTGTAACTGGATAATAGCGTGCATCCATTCACAGGGGCTCATAAAGGTAGTCAGACAAAAAGGTAGGACATGACAGGCCACCAGAGGCATCGAGACTCCTCGAGCGGAGCCTTTGATCTGTCTCCAACGCCGCTGGTGGCCTCGACCCGTCTCCTTGGGGTGAGCGCTCTTGATTCCTTCTTAGCATGCACATGCTGGCCCTGCCAGAGTGGTGGTCTCATCCTAGAGGCTTGCTATGAGCGTGTCAGGACAGACACCCTTTGTCATCAGGGGTCCCTCTTTGATGTCGCAAACGGTCTCCCCCCGTGACAATTGTGTGGGGTTCCCCGCTAGCTCCATAAGTCCCCAACTCCTTTGTTGTCAGGCCCCCTTCAACACAGTCAAAGATCCATTCCCCAACACCGACGAGAAAAGGTTCTTCGATACGGCAAGAAAATGGAATCCCTACCACAAATTGAACATGTTGATGGCGACCTGCATGGTGGAGGTGTTGGAGATAATGCCGAAGGCTCTCTGACACTTCCGAAGGGTCTCAGCTATTGCGAAGGAGCCAAAGACAGACGCGAAGGGGATCCCGTAGAAAGCAAGTAATACTAACTACAAAGAGACGTGATGGAATTGATTGAGGGCCTAGTTGTAATTATGAACCTCCTTCCCTCTATAAATATGGAGGAAGAGATCCTGTAACGGACATCAGTTTTTCCATCCATGAGTCAGATACATCATTTACTCCGTCCACAAATATCAGTCGTCTCAATACTCTTCACCCTGGCTTCGCGGGCGACAGAGGGCTTCACAGTACAGCATCAAGGGAGACCTAAGGGTACAGCCTGAGTTCTTGCCTTCGTCCAGCATCGCGGACAGGCAGGGGTGCTTCGTCAAGAGCATCAAGAAATCAGAATACGCCCGGATGGCTTCGCCTCATAAGGACAAGACAATCACAACTCGTTGGAGCTTCGCTTCACCTAATAGGGATCCTGTTCCACCAATATTTGGCGTCGTCCGTGGGCTGAACCCATGACCAATCAAGACAATGGCAAAAGGAAAGTCAAACAAGACAGCCGATGCGAAGCACAGCGCCAAGATCGAAGCTGAAAAGGTAAGACTCGCCAGAGAGGAAGAAGAGGCTAGAATCACCAGAGAGGAAGAGGAACGAGCCAACGCTGCAAGGCTCGAGAAGGAAGAAGCCACGCGAAGGGAAGAGGCTACAAGAAGAAAAGAAGCCCTAAAAAGACAACAAGGCGATAATGACGAAACATCCCAAGCAGGCAATGGACTCCAACAAAATGACAATGAAGTGAGTGACGAGGAAGTAAACTCTATAGCGGAATGGCTCCGCATCCTACAGCAAGAAAGGATTGAGAGAGAGAAGCAATTGGTAATCATTGAAAGGAAAACAAAGCTGAAGATAAACATGCTGGAAAAGATAGAGCAAGCACAGAAGGAGATCAATGAAATGGACGACAAACTACAAAAGTTCAACGAAGAAATGGAAAATTTGAAAAGGGAAAATCGGGAAAGACAAAACAGACCTCGAAGGAAAATAGAGGGGAAGGTTGTCTATGACGTAAGCAGCTCCGGCAAAGATACACCTTCAACTAGATGTTCAATATAAACTCACCATTGAGTGAAGAGCTGCAGAACGAACCTTGCCCTGCAAATTTCAAACTGCCAAAAATAAAAGCATACCAAGGGAAGTCAGACCCAAGAGAGTTATCGATGTCATTCGAAGCTGCAGTTAAATCTGGAGGAGGATCAAGATCCACTTATGCAAAAGCCCTAGTCATGGCAATTGAAGGAACAGCAAAAACCTGGTTCTCCAGCCTAGAGCCAGGATCAATCAACTCTTGGTCCGAGCTCTGAAGGGAGTTCATAAACAACTTTCAGGGTTTCCAGGCAGCTGAAGTACACCAAGGCAAGCTTTTTTCATGCAAGCAAAAGGATGAAGAAAGCCTCAAAGATTATATGTAGAGATTCATGGAAATAAAATCTAAAGCTAGAAGTGTGGGTGCATCCACTGTTATCGATGCGGTAATGGAAGGATTGAGAACTTGCCCTATTCACTCTTCGCTCACGAGAAAGAAGCCAACAACGGTCTTTGAATTGCTAGACACCTTTGAAAAGTATGCTAGATCGGAGGATGAGTTCTGGAGGAAGAAGGATGACGAGCGAAGGCAATTGCGACAACAAAGAGACAAAAATAAAGCCAAAGAAGCTAAAGAAGCAAACAGAAGTCGAAGACATGATGACAACAAATAGAATGTAAGAGATACCAACAACTGAAGGGTGCATAATTTGGAAAATAGAGAAGAAAGAGGGGACGAGAAAAGAACAAGGGAGGATGAAAAAGGGAAAGAGCGAAGCAGCAATGACAGGAATCACGAAGATAAAAGCAAGGACCAAAGCTCAAGAAACAACACTCGCATATTTTCTGTGAATTTCACGGCGAAGGCAAAGGGCATACAACAAAACAATGCCACGATGTACAAGCAAGTAAGCAAATGTGGGCAATGGAAAGAGAAGCCAAGAAGACTGTCCATCACACAAGCAACTATCGCAGAGATTGGCCTCAAAACAATACCCAACAAAACTACCCTTCGCACTCCGTAAACCATGTCATTGCCTATCCAAGAGAAGCCCCGCAACCAATACAGCAATATGCCTACTCTCAGCCACAAAGTTTAGCTGCATTACCTCCACCAGAAAAAAATAATCATAACAATACAAGGCATTGTGAAGCCAGCAGTGGAGCTCCGAGACAGACGATACATGTGATCACTCGAGGGTCAACACAACAACTAGACTCAAGGAGAGCTAGAAAGGAGTATGTCTGAAGGGTTCAACATGCTTCATCCGGAACAACCTACGTGAAAACAAAATGGTCCCACATCGAAATAACCTTCGGAAAGAAGGATGCAAGAGATATGGAACAGCCACACTCAGACCCTCTAGTCATCAAAGCAAACATAAAAGGCTTCAATGTGCTAAGAATACTCATCGACGGAGGCACCTCTGCAGATATCCTCTTCGCTTCAACTTTCAGAAAAATGAAGCGGGAAAATGAAACCATGCAGCCTGCAGGGATACCGCTGGTAGGATTCACAAGTTAAGTAATACAAGCAATGGGAAAAATCACCTTGCCACTGAATTTCGGCGAAGGAGACAATGCAAGAACTAAGGATGTGCTCTTCGACATAGTCAACATCATTGACCCCTTACAATGCAATATTTCGAAGGGTGTCTATCAACAAGTTTGAAGCCGTAATCCACCAAGCTTATCTGTGCATGAAAATTCAGGGACCAATCTCGCTAATCAGGGTCTTCGGAGATCAAATACAAGCAAGGAACATTGAGAATGACAAAACACCTAGAAGGAAAAACATCCACCGCATACGACACACTCAGCAGCAAGAAATGCCAGCATACAAGATCTTCGGCCTCAAAAATACAGGCGAGATGATGCAAGCACTCATGAATCGTTTTCACCTAGAGTCAGCAAAATGACTCTTCGGGAAAACGAACGAAGCCTATGTGTAAGCACAAAAGACTTGCGGGGCGTGCACTCTTTTTCCTCACGAGGGTAGCCCTGCGAAGGGTGTGAGGTTTTTTAACGAGACACCCTCTAAGACTGTAACACAATTTTATAGTTACTTTTTTACCCTTAAAAATCTCAGAGCAACTTGCCCAGAAAAGTCTTCTCCAAGACACAAAGCTATAAGCTCAAAAACGAAGTTAGGCAAAAGCCTAGAATAAACAAGGGGTACATCAAAACAAGAACTTGATGTCACCTCAAACTCTAGGGACACAGTATCATAAGAAGCGATACTAGTCCCTAGAAACGAATCGAAGGGAAAAGGGTGAGCTTAGAAGCCAAACCTTCCCTAACAGAGGTTTTGCATCAAAGAAAAAACTCTAAAAAGAGTGCCGACAAAAATAATGTCAATGACGCGAAGGATCATCTGGCGACGCCAAGAATTTTTTCTAAAAGAGTTTTTGCCTTCAGGAACACGAGGCTGGGAAAAAGCCTTCGCATAAAGAATAAGCTAACACCTCAAAATTAGACGCAAAAGCTAAGGATTTCAAGAAAAATCACAAGGTCATCGCGTAAAAGAAAACCACAGCTTTAAAGATATATTAAAGAATGCTACTTTCTAGCAAAGCATATCAAGAGACTCCTTCAAACAACTTCAGAATAACATAGAAGGCAGTGATTATGGGGAACCTTCGTCAGGTTCCTGCTTTACAATAAGACCTAATTCTATAAGCATATCACAAACAATCCTAAACTCATTAAAGTCATATCCGCTCGAAGGCGAATAAGGTCTCCAGTAGATAGTATCTACTATTCCAGAGGAAACCATCCACTCAACTCGTGAAGCAGCATCAAAACTCGAAGACGGGCCTTCGGGAAAGGTAGAAGATCGACGACCATGACTTCCACGCTTCTTCCTAAAAGAGCCTCGTTCAGACGAAGGACCAATCCGAGAATGGCCTCCACAAGACCCTCGCCTCCCACGGCTACGATGCCTTCCAGGAGCATCAGAATCAAGATCAAAAACTCTACAAATAGCCACAAGGCTGCCCAAAGGGAATGAAAAAGGTGCTCCACTCCCTTCAACGGGAGAAAATCATCTGAATCGCTAGTCAGATGAATCTCCGAAGCCGAGCTATAAACCTCAATCGGAGGCTCGCGAAGAGCCAACTTCTAGGAAAGATGTTCCGAGGTCGCAAATTCGCCCAAAGAAACATCAGACGAGTCCTATCAATTAATCCAAAGCAAACAAAGCTGAAAATTAATAGTTTACAAGACATGTCCTCAAGGCACACTCATCAAATACAAGTCTGAAGGAGGAATCACTCTCACAAGCAAAGAAAAGAAAATTATACCTCGTCCTGAGGCTGTTGGGCAATGGTCGAGACCCTGCTCCAGGAAGCATCATCAATGTGATCGGAAAACTTGACAAGGACATCAAGAAGTTGGCATGAAGTAGCGTTAGTAGAGCTAAAAGAGAAGGAGTCATCGACAGCCTTCGACAAAGTATTACTCCCGCCAGCTTCAAGGGAGTAAAGAAGATCCCGAACCGCAAGATGAATAGCATTCGTTGAGAAGCTCTTGCTGGCGTTAACAACATACGGAATGTTGGCAGCAAGCCAAGCCTGACAGTCTGCAACCGAAGCATTCTCAGCCAATTCATCGGGCGTTGCCCCAATAGAGAGAACAACATCCTTTATCCGGTTGCAAAGACAAGCTAGGCGAAGCTTCTCAGCATTAACAGGAGCAGCTTTATCACGATCAGCAACATCAACTTTCTCTGGAAGAGCCTTGTTACCATCACTAGGCTTCGCAAGGGAGGAATCCAATTCTTCAATCCGCTTGCTCAAAGCGGAAACCCTAGTCTTGTAGTCTTCATCATACTTAAAAAGAGATTCCTTTTCTGAAGAAAGGTCACCAATACGCTCCTCACTAAGAATAAGCGCATTTTCTTTCTCCTTGACCTTAGTCTCAAGGACGCTGATGTTGCTACGAAGAGCATCCCGGTTCAGCTTCAAGTGAGAAAGCTCCCTATACTGACGAAGAGAGGCATGGGTAATAGCAAGTGACTACAATAAAAGAAGAGAGAGAGAGAGAGAGAACAAGTCAGCAAAAGCTTGCGAAGCACAATTGAATGAAAAAGAAAAATTACCTTCACTTGCGAAGAGATCAATGACTTATACTAGGCATCGCCGCCTTGTTGCACCAACTCATCTTCCACTTGAGGAAGACAAACCCTCTCAGTAGCAGCAACGAAAGGCTCGGTAGCTTGAGTAGTCATGACAAAGGTGTTCGATGGCACCTCATCACAAGCAAGCGAAGAGGCCACAGTAGCCTCAGCAGAATGAAAAGTCACATCAAAAGGGAGAAATTCTTCCTGCATCGTCTCAGAGATAGAATGTAGAAAAAGTTCACCTCCTGCTGAGGGGCTTAGTATACCCCGATGCTGAATATGGAGTTCATCTGGAAGCTGGACACCTGAACAATCACAAAGAGGTCCTAAGTTAGCAGCCATTGAACAAAGCTCAGACAAACTACTCGATGACAAACGACCTGAAGCAGCGACATTGCTTCCATCCTTGTCCTGGATCTTGGCCTCGGCGGAAGCTCCAAGATCCTTGTCCTGGATCTTGTCTTGGATCTTGTCCTCGATCTTGGCCTTCGATCCAATGACATTAGACAAATCAGGACAGAGAGCTGCATCCTCGTACTTTCTTTGGGGCGCTAGTCTTGTCTACATCAGCCGAAGAGGAAGAGACTTTCTTCACATGCGCAGCGGAAATCTTTAAAGTACCATCTTTAGCAGTACCCGAAGCCCTATCTGCAGAAGAAGGTTGGCTTCCACTTTGCGGTTTTCTGAAAACATCCATCAGCAAAAAAACAAGCCTTGAAAGAAATAGATGACTTAGATGGAGCCATCTAAGCACCAGAAGCCTTCAAAGGAAGGGCAGAAGCAGCAGTAGGAGCATTTAAGCTCTCCAAGTCGCCTTCGCGAGCAACTTTGTCAAAATCACTCTTTGAAGACAACTTAGAAATCTTCAGGTTCTTTCTCACACCCTCTTCATTAGACCTTCAATGGCCATACATCTCGAAAAAATATGAAAGGAAAGGATCCCCCATCGTGAAAGCGAAACATAACAGAAGGCAGAGGCGAAGAGAATGCAAGAGTAAAAAGCTGGTTCAGCGTGAAATCTCCAAGGTCACCAGATGTTGTATATATAGCATAGAACCAAACATCAGAATTCGAGATAAAAAGTACAACAAAAAACAACAAGCACATGGAAGAGTCACGAAAGCCCATGGCAAAATTCCATTAAGGGAAAATTGTCTCTGATTATGAAAAAATGATAACTCATCAACAATTGAAGGCTAACGTTGGAGATAATGCCGAAGGCTCCGTGACACTGTCGAAGGGTCTCGGCTATTGCGAAGGAGCCAAAGACAGACGCGAAGGGGCTCCTGTAGAAAGCAAGTAATGCTAATTGCAGAGAGACGTTATAGAATTGATTAAGGGCCTAGTTGTAATTATGAACCTCCTTCCCTCTATAAATATGGAGGAGATCCTGTAACGGACATCAATTTTTTGGGCCACGAGCCAGATACATCATTTACTCCGTCCACAAATCTCTATCGTCTCAATACTCTTCGCCGGGCTTCCGGGCGATAGAGGGCTTCGCGGTACAGCATCAAGGGAGACCTAAGGGTACAGCCTGGATTCTCGCCTTTGTCCACCATTGCAGACAGGCAGGGAGGCTTCGCCAAGAGCATCAAGACATCAAAATACGCCCAGAGAGCTTTGCCTCCTCAGGACAAGACAATCACAACTCGTTGGGGGCTTCGCTTCACCTAATAGGGATCCTGTTCCCCCAACAGAATGAGCGATGTCGGCCAGCCAGCAGATCTCTGTGCGCTGCGAGCTCGACCTTGACCTCGTCCTGCATGCTGGCAGCACAGCACCGACTTGACCTCGTCGTCGTTGCCGCTATGTGATGCGAGCTCAAACTCCTCGTTGCTCGCTTGACGCATGACCCGAGCTTGATCTTGTTGCCTTCCACTACGAACTCAACCTGGTCACCATATGCCCTTGCCACGCGCACGCATCCAGAGCTTGTGCTCGACCCTCCTTCACTCGGTGTAGGAACGAATGGATAAGACCGACGGAGAGGAATGAAATGTACAGTAAGGGAGTGAGCCGGACAGCGCTCCAACAGACAGGTGGAATTCAAATTTGTTGTTGCCTTATTCAACCACTTGCCAATGATGGTTAATATGAATGTCTTATCACTCACTTTCCTGTAACGGTTTAAGCAATCACTAGCAGACTGCTCGTGCTTTGCAACGGATCCTAATAACATATAGGTAACAAATACTTTTATTATATATGCATTTCAGTTGTATACTCTATATATATTGTATTTTTGGGCATCTTAACTTTGATTGTGTATGAAGCCTTTTCTACCATGGATTGTCACAAGTCACCTCTGTCATTCCTTACTTTTTGAGCACATTACAATCCATTCCCAAATTTAGCATGCATGTATTCCCATTAGAACAACTTTCTCAATTTCATGTTCCTCCCGTGGACATGCAAATTGTTGTTCTCCCAAAATTGGCTGCTATTGTGAGCTTTGTCGGCCATTACCAACATAAGGGCTTCTTTAGTAGTGCTTCTTCAACGGTTTTTTCATTGGCTTCACGTATTTTGCAACCAAAGAGGGTGCTTCCTCAGGTGCTTCTCCTTAAAAATAAAAGTGGTATCTAAAAATAAGGTGAAACATAAAGCTATAAAATGGTAGCTTCACCGGCTTCTTTTACCTACCACACCCTCTTATTTATATATTTGTTCTTAAAAGTAAAGAGAAGCTGCAGGCAAAACCGTTTTACCAAATGTTTTAAGCACAGCCGTAGACAAAGCTGAGATAGCCATTTTTTCAGAAAAATTACAGCTACAGCCGAAACTAGCACAACCACAACCCTATGAGAAAGGCTCTAAATCAATGACCATAAAAGCAGCTTGGAACACCTTATAAGCTCCCAGCTGAACAGAGGCTAGCACGGGGGCAGCCTTGTATCTGAAAGAAAGCAGCAGAAGCTTCCAGTAGCAGCATTAGGCCCTGTTAGAGATGGCAATTTCACCCGCGGGTGCGGGCACCCGACAGGTCCCGCACCCGACGGGTGCGGGTGCGGGTGTAGTTTTTCACCCGTGGGTTTCACCCGCACCCGACCCGCAATGAGTCGGGTGCGGGTGCGGGTTTTGTTTCTCACCCGCGGGTGACCCGACGGGCACCCGAAATAGAACCAATGCAGCGAACCAATCTGGCCCAGCAACACTTTAAGCCCAACCCATCCCATTTCAACCACGCACCCACCCACCTCCTCATCACCAATGTACTGCAAAAGAGATAAGATGGGACCCGCACAGTAATAAAAATTGCAGCAGCCCATCCGTCTCCTCTCGTCCTCTCCTTTCTCGCACGTTCCATGGCTCATCGGATGGAGCTCTCCAGCAACAATCGAGTGCCCCGGTCGCAACAAATCGAACTCGCCTCTAGCTGGATCTTTGGGATGCACACTTAATCCCTGTTCCCTAATCCAGAATTCCAGATACTAGTGATCACAGCCACCATCTTCTTCCTCGCCGGCACATCCGCCATCTTCCCCGGCACCTGTGCGGCTGTGCCTCACGCGTTTTCTTCCCTCGAAGCTAGCCATTGCTGACGAGGACACGCCACCCTCTGCGTGCTGCCTCGACGACCAGCTTGGCCTTCAGGTTCCAGCACCTCTGATCTTCTCTGCTTGGCTCTGATGAGGGCGCTTCGTCGCGGTGCCAGGCGCAACGGGCATGGTGCCACGTGGCAGGACGCCCTGACTCAGCGAGGGCTCGTCGCGACGGCGAACCCGACGGGCGCTCGAGACCCGCCCGGCACCTGTCGGGTGCGAGCGCGGGTGTCGGAATTCGCCCGCGGGTGCGGGTGCGGGCGTCATTTTTCACCCGAAATCTTTTTCTTCGCGGGCGGGTTTTTCCTCCACCCGACCCGAACCCGACCCGTTGCCATCCCTAGGCCCTGTTTGGCCCGGCTTTTCCACCGGCTCCTCGAGCGGCTTCTGCTGATGGGCCAAACGGGGTGCTCCTCCATCTGCTCTTCCGGAAATTCCCGGCGAAGCCGGGAGTGACCGAAAGACAGCTTCGCCGGTTCCCTCTCCCTCCACGTCAGCTCCATCCGGAATTGCCCCTGATGCGAGCGCGTGAAGAGGCGCGGGAGTCCCTCTGGTGGCACGGCGTCGCTGGAGACCTGGGCGCGGTAGCACGGGAGGCTCGAGCGGTGCGCCGGCGTAGGAGCATGGAGGGCGCGTGGCTCCTCTTCCTTCCGGTCGGGATCTCGGCCGGATGCCCGTCGGCCGTCTCTGCTCCTTGTTCCCCTCCGGCCGAGCTCCTCTCCGTCTTGGCAACCCCGGCCCCTCTGCAATATAGCGTCAGCTGCCGTGCTCGCGAGCTAGCTGCCTTCTTGAACCACACGAGCTGGTAGTTGGTGCTTTCATTGCTTGTCTTCTTCCGCACAAGCTGCTAGATGCACCACGAGCTCACAGGATGAGAGGTTGGGACTTGGGACTTCCAACGGAGAACAAAGGATAAGAGAGCAATGGTTGGGTACTACTCCGTCTCGGCCTCTCGGGCCTGTTGAGTTAAACTATATTTTCTCTTTGTATTTTTTTCTATCATATTAATACACATAAAAATAGAGATGAAACATGTAAAATGAAGCCATAGGGTCAGGGGCATTGTAGACAATTGCCTCTTCATCCATTCATAAAAATCAGAAAAAGCTGCAGAAGAACCCAAACGTTTCAAGACACAATCACAGTCAGCAAAACTAATTTTTCAGAGAAAGCCACAGCCACAACCGAAGCCAGCACAACCGGAGCTCTACTAAACAGGCCTAGTAGCGGCAACTGCTAGACTCGACAACATGTGCGCACGCCTGCCTATCTCTCACATCATGGCTAGCACCAGGGCAGCGGCGGCAGTAACCAGCTTGATGGTGCGACTCGCGGAGCTCGAACAGCCAACACGATGGTCTGGCTTTCGATGGAATTTTGGCTTGGAATGGCAGACGGGGACGAACGTTGCGGCTTAGAATGGGAGGCGGGGGTGAAATCGGTTGGACAAGGGGCCTACCTGTCGAGTCCGAAGCCATAGATTGGACACACGAACCACGACCGGCCACTACCAACTGGCTTTTTTACATGTAGTAAAGATAAGAATGAAATACATGGGCGGTCCTTAAACTTGTCACGGGGTATCATCTAGGTCCTCAAACTCTAAAAATGCATATTCAGATCCCTAAACTTGCAAAAGTGTGTCATCTAGGTCCAATATTCTGACATTACCCCTCTTGTTGCTGACATGGCTCCATATAAGCATAGTTTGTCATATGTTTATCTATAATTATTGCATCATGTAGTCTAATTTTTTATTTTAGTATAAATTGTAATGTAAACAATAATTTGGGAGAAGAAAGAATATGAAAATTTATTTTCAAATAGTTGCCCATCAACCACCATAATTGTAATTGTGTCCTTTAGCATGAATTGTGATAGCAATAATAATTTAGGGAGAGAAAGAGTATGAAAAATAGTTTGGATTAGTAGCTCGTCAGCAACTATAAGGGTACTTTCGGTGCTTTGGACCTAGATGACACGATTTTACAAATTTAGAGACCTGAATATGCATTTTGAGTGTTTAGGGACCTAAGTGACACCCCATGACAAGTTTGAGGACGGCTGGTGCACTTTACTCATAAGATAAAGATGACACATGAAAATAGGGAAGGGAGGAGCGTGAGCCAGGGCAAGTAGGCCAGGATATGCACAACCACTATTATTCAAAAGGTAGACCATAATTACTTTACCTTCTTAATCCTGAGAGCATCGCGTGTCTCATTGTTGTTTGCCCAGAAGTACGATAGATAATTTCCATAGAACTGTAAGTTGAACAAGTTAGTGTGAGTCTTACTAATTTTAGAGTAAATTTTGCAAAACTTCAGCTTTTGACATCCTTGCCTCACAAAATAATTTGCATATGTTTGCGTCAAAAACAATAATATGCATATATACAGAAAATTGGTCGAAGGACCAAATTTAGTTGCAAAATAATTTAGTGGAACTCATTTGAGTTATCCCATTCACCTGACAATCCATTGGAGGCCGAGGTGGTGGATGTTTTAATCCTCCAATTTCCTCTTTTAATATCATCCTCTTTGCAAATTCCTTGTCTTCTCTCGGAGAAGAAAAAATGCATGTTTTATACAAAATGTGCCCTGTAGCTATTTCATTAAGAAGCTGCACATTAAAATATCAGTTAGTGTGGACTCATAATTGGCCCGATGTATTTGAGGAAAAAGATATGAACATACTGACTGTTTAAGTTCATTGTGGTGGAATCAACCTACCCAGGTTCAAATCTCCGATTTGGTATGGGTAATGAGTTTATGGTTAATTCTTCTTTTAGTTGGAGGTGATATCCCGTCTATTGCGATGCGCATGTGGTTACTTTGTGGATCTCAAGATCGTCAGGCTCAGTCGCTCATAGTTGTGTGTGCACGTGTTCATAGGAGTGACTTGCTTGTATGTATTTGTATAGTGACTTCATGAATCACAAGATCATTCGATCCAGTCTTTCATGGGGGGGTGAGTGTACGTTTTGCTACTATGTTTCGCGAAAGAAATAAACATCTCAGAAATCATTTGGACATTGCAATTGCAATTTGTTAGTGGACCTTTCGCAGAAATAAGTCAGCACGCAACAACATAAAATGCCTTAGCTTGCCTTTTTTTTTTTTGGAATAGTGCTTGCATATACTTACTTCGTTGAATCTGTTCAAGGATTGAGCGCAAATCACATTTATGGGCTTGCTGTAGACCTCTCCTCGGCAATGCTCCATGATAGTCTGTTTTTTAGGTCGATCACGTGCATTCACATGGAGGGACACACTCATTAAGACCAGTTGATGAAATCTTTAGCAGTTAAATGCAGGTTACCGAGAACGTGAACATAGTTAATTACCTCGTACAGTTGATCTGAAATTATTCCGACTCCATGAGCATAGGGTACTCTCGATTCGAAGTCAATACGTTCACCTGTAGCAGGGTTTCCTACTAGATACCCCTGATGCAACCATCATTCAGTGAGCTGAGATCGTTTTTGATGAAAAATGCAAATATTTTGTAGGAATGTGAGCTAAGATCATGGTAGGGCTTACAGTATCATCATGGTCCCTTCAATTAAAAATCTATCTTTTTGGCATTTTCTCTCTTCTATCTAAATGTTATGATGTTCAAGGGAACTTTGAGCAAACTGTACCTTCAGGTTAATGGCCGGCTGGACTTCTGCTTCAATATCTGAAAATAGTGCAAAGTGAAAAGTTAGTAGGGATGCCATCTACTTATGCTTAATGTTTGAGTGCCTTTATATTATCCCTTTTCCAATCATCTGTTCAATTAAAAATGAATTATATAATAATAATATGGAAGTGATTTTGAAAACAATGGAAAATATGACTTAACAAGAAATAGCGACGAATGAGTCTATAATTGATCAGTTTTTTTAGTATGTGAGGTCAAACCATAAGTACTAACTCTGAAAAGATATGCTCCTCGATAAAAAATGGATTGGCTAGAGTCTTACCTTCTGAAAGTTTTTGCACAAGATACGGAACTATCTTTCCGGCATAGGAGTCTCCACCAATGTAGAAAGGGTTTGTGAGGAAATCTGGATGGTCACTGAACCACTAGTTTTCAAGCAGTCATGAAACAGGTAGACAAAAAAACAGGCAGCTCGATTAAAGAAGTTGAAAAATTGGTGCAAGGAAAATCAGAAGATGATTGTCCTGTTTCTCCAAACCTTCGTGAGAAATGTCTTGAGATGAAGAGAAGAAGATACATCCCCAACATCATAGCCTTTGGGATCCCTTGAGAACGAGTAACCAGCGCCGACTGGCGAATCGACAAAGAGGATGTTTGCAGCCTTGGTCCAGGAGTAAGGATTGTACCGCAATCGTGGCAAGCTGCCATTGTAGGGCTCTCTGATGAATCTGACTGGGCCTGCAGTACATTCTATCAATCGGCGAGAGTACGGACGAGATGGCCAAGAATAAAAGGATTCCGTCGTTTCAAACCAAACAAAAAAAGGATTCCGTCGTCTCAAACCAAGCTGCTTACCAATCTCCAAGGCGAGGCTGCTGAAGACACTGCAGCGGACGCCACCGGTGAGCCACAGGAGGACCGGGTCGCTATGGGGATCAGCTTCCGACTGGATGAAGTAGTAGAACAGCTCTGCCCCTTTGTCCTCGTCAACGGTCACGTACCTGTAAAATCCCACACAAGTTCATGTCTTCTTCCAAGCATTTCCATGGATTCAGGACCGATGTATTTCTCAAAAAAAAAAAAAAAAAAAAACTCAGGTTTGATGCACACCCCGTTTCCAGGCGGAAAGGGAGAACGCCATCGAAGCCTGGAAGGCTGGTTACTATGTTCTGCTCTGTGGCCGATGCGAGGTTGAAGAGGCAGACGAGGAAGACAAGCTGCAGGGACACGAGGGGTCGCCGCATTGCAGCGAATAGCTCTACGCGCTGACCCACGATGTTGTTGTTCCTTGCTGGATTAGTACTCTCTCTAGCTAAAAATACACCAGCACGTCGGGAAAGTCGGAAAACAAATGGCGCGTGTATATGTCAGCACATAATATAAAGTACCAACTTGCAGAGCACGCATGTCTTTGTTTTCTCCGGAAAACAAATCTGTATCGCGCATGGCAGACTGTACTACAGAACAACAACAAGTCACATAAGAATCATAACCTGTTTTGAGAGTTTATGGACTGAGATAAGAACTTTGAAATAGTTTTGAAACCGAAATCTTCATTTTAAGAGTCCGTGGACCCAGATGGAAAATCTGAAATAGATGAGGGACCTGGGATGCCCTTTACTACATAGAGTAATATTCCCAGACGTTACATTCGGTCTGAAGGATGTTTTGTATATTTATTTCCGATAGCGATTAAATGCGAAAAGAGGATTTCAAAAAGAGTGACCAGTGAACAAATTGAGGGCCTTGTCAATTTTGGACCGGCTAAGTCAATGACATGTGGGCCAGGATGGCATACAAAGAGTTTTAGTTTAAACCAAGGGCATGCAAGGTATTTCCCAGTTTGATCATATATAATTCATATATCTTGCCATGATAAGTCAAAAAAAAAGTAAGTACACATATGTATGACTGAAGATGACATGGAACATGTATGTGTGAAAACTAAAACATTGATTTGTTAATTCCTGCAAACCTAGTTTCATTCTTTTTAAAAGATCCATCCTACTATCCCAGCTATCCAAATATATATTGGTATTACTAAGCTAGATTTGCTAAGCGAGCAGCTTAATTAGAAATGAGTTTGGCTCCCGTGCATGGTGCCCTGTACTTATTGGGTGCAGGGCCAATCAATTTCTGACATATGGCATTGAAACATAATTAATCTTTTTTAATCAGCAATATCCCATAAGCATGTTGCATACGCCCAATGGACAATCGCTCGAATTACCAAGACTAGTAAAAATGCACGTGCGCCACGCACGTGTCTGAACAAATAACATCACTTGGCAGGACCATGAGCATATTAGTACCAATACACGTGTGTCACGCATGTGTCCGAACAAATGACATGACTTGGCAGGACAGTCACCTTAATTCTCGCGGATCTCAAAATTCCAAATATTTCAACTTCGGAAAGTAAAAAACATATATTATTCCAGCTGCACATTTCTATCTTAAGGTGCTGCAAAAATTTTATCCTGGCCTAATATCCAAGAATTGCGATGACAATATGATTCAGACAAAGAAATATCTGGATTAAATTCACTATGTCTTCATGCATACTGATTCTTGGAAGATATTGAGTAACAATTTTCCACACTAAAGTAGGTTTAATCATCGGTTTGTTCTATATGCCAGAAAAGCACACACATGTAGCATCACTGGTGTATAAGCCCAAATTCTATATCGACAATGCCCTCGCGGATGTTTGTTAGGTCAATGAAGAACATACTGCCTGGTGGCGGTAACTTAAACCTGACAACCTTTGACACCTGTAGGGATGACAATGAATACCTTGGGTAACACTGTCACAAAGCTTTTCTGAAAACAAAACTTGCAGTTAATGTTCCAAATCTGAACAAAGGCATCCAAATCCGATCAAGACATTTATGCTATGAGCTATGCTATACACAAAAAAGAAAAGGTAGACCAATCTCTTTTTTCTAACCCAAAAAAATGGATGCAACAACTTGCTGCTATATTTCCTTATTTCTTATTCATATCCTTATTAACAGGAACTGCAGGAAAAAGCTATAGAAGAAACACTTGAAATCTTGTTAGCTTAGCATCCCGCTAGTCTCAGCGGGTCCATCATTGTTGTGAACACAGGAAAAGCCTAGCTGATAAATTGTGCTACAGTATAAGTGCACTATTTTCTGTGATTTCTCTACCTCCGAGTGTTTCCAGCATGTGATGCACATTACCTGCCATCTAACCTCTCTATCCGATCAGTATGGAGTCAGAGATCATCGCTATCATCTCCTCCTAAAAAGGCAACAATTAACATTGATCTGAATTATGGCCAGTGTGACACAATATGGGCACAAGATATTGCAGTTCTGCGGCTTGGTAACAGAGATTCAAGGAACCGTTTGGAGCTATTCTTTCGCCCAAGACTGCATCACAACAATCAGAAGCAAGGCGTCCATAAGAGCATGAGATGGAGTTTTCCTCACCTCCACACCACGTGTCCTACTGGGCAAATCAGGACCTTCCAACGACGGATCACAGCGGCAAGAACAAGGGCGAAGGGGTTGCGGTGCAGGATCAGCAGAGTTGGAGAGAGATCGATATTGCTTGGCACAAAAGGCTATATGTCATTGTTGTGGGAAGGATTCGGTTTCTCTGAGCTTCTTCCACAAAATCGGTCTTTAGTTCGGCCCTAAAAACACCACAAAGCCCAACATAGAAGATAGTATTAAAAATTATTTTTAACTCCTTTTTTTCGGAGGCATTAGAGTCTGAGACTCTAAGTCTTCAAATAGAAATAATTCTTTTATAGATAAATAGAGATCTTGATTAAATATGAAATAAACTATTGACATGTCTAATCAGCCATCCTGGATGAAAAAGCAAGCACAATCTCATAAAAAAATATTTTTTCGAGCATATTATATATATTTCCCAAAAATATTAAATAACTACCTAGTTTTGTAATGGAACAAAAGGATTAAGGAATCCTTGAGAAAAATAAAGTTCATAGTGTAACGCATGTAGCAGCGAACAAAATTTAAAACATGTCTCTTCTGGCTATGGGTATAGTAATATAGAAATGCTACAAAAAAAGTAGTAGTGAAGAGGCTATCACAATGATATTCTTACCACTCATGTCCAACAGAAAAATAAGGAATACCTGAGAAAATTAGGTTGGGCATTCATCAGTTAATAACATAAGCCTCACAGGGAAATTGCTAGTGCTCTTATATAACAATTGAAATGTAAAGTTCACAACAAAGTTTGCATTTATGCCATCAGTTAGCATTGGCTAATACTAACAATTTACCAAAGCCATTTTACAAGTAAAACTTAATCCAGGAGAGTACCTTTGCTTTTCATCGTAATCAACAAAGGACAGGTCTTGCTTGATGGACCATGTAGAACTGCAATAATATTACATCAAAATATTCAATGTGAATGCTTAACTAATTTTTTTTTTCATACAGGTATCATAGATATATATCTTTATATAGATGTTATTGGTCACAGAGTGGTATTGAAGATCATACATCGATGCTTAAACGGGGACATTTGTATATATTTTAGATAGCATGGTGTGACAATTGGAGCAAAATCAAATGCATTCTATTTAAGCCAAATGGTTATTACGAGTTTCAACTATTAGAACATTATCCATCTGCAAGGAAGACATTTATCCAGGTTGTCAGGGCATAATCCATATGCAATCCATCTAACCACATTAAAATTGCGCCCCCCCCCCCCCCCCCCCCCGAAAAAAAAACACATGTCCACAACACACAAACCATTTTGGAAGTCAGAAAACTACTGAGAACCCGTAAAGTTCTCACAAAAATACAAGAGATGAAAATACTACCTTGTTAGCAGAAACTGATTGTTAATTGTATGAAAAGGTGATACCTCGACAATCTTATCAAGCATTGTTTTCATAGGATAATGTCCATCCTTGGTACTGCATAGAAACGTTGTTTATGAGTAGAAATAGACCATATTTTACTGACAAGACAAATCATATTAGTTTATATACTCAACACAGAAGACCAACACAAAGTCCACAATCCACATACCTCTGGCTTCAGATCGGTGAATAACATCCTGCAGATGGCAAAATGCTAGATGTTGAACAGTAAGTTTTGATACTGCATCTGGGTATATATCTTCCACCCGTGCTGTAAAAGAAGTCATGCCCGAATTTGTTGGTACCTGGACAATATGTCCCCACCTTTGCAAAGACTATAATCAATAATAGGTGAAGAAAACATCAATTAAGTAATTTTTTAATATGTTGCAAGAAGAAAAAGAAGGCCCATCGTAACAAATAGCAGGTTCTTTTGCATACAACGCCATGCCCTTTTACATGCTAATAAATCCGATGTCCACTTCTCTAACACCTAACACTTCCACAACATCCCTAGCTATCAACTTAAAATCACAGAACAGAGCAACATGATTACCTCAAAATGACAGGATTGCATAGGAAGCCGTTCTTTTCCCTGTGGCGAAAGGGTGATCAACCTCCTTTCTGAGTTCAACACGAGGGCCGACAGTGGCGTTGGCCGAAGAACCGGGGGATGACGGTTTGCAATTTCATCCAATTTGGAGATGGATTAGAAACAAAAGAATGGGGAGAAAAAAAATTGCGGGACAGGTGGATTAGAAACGAAAGAATGCAGATGAGCTGGATGTTACCTCTCTCGTGACTTCAACACCTTTGCGCATGGCGACGTTCCTCGGCGGCATGCCGTCCTCCGCCGTTTCCGTTGTCTTCCCCTGTGGAGTAGAACTCCGTCCCTGTCCGCTTCAGGCACCCCAGCCCCAGCTCCGCCGACCCTTCCTCCTGCTCCTGTGGGGCTGACGACGAGTGGCACATCGATGATGGATCTGTGACGCCCTCCCTGCCTTGCAACCGATGTGGATTGGAGGAGCGGCGACGAGCACACAAAGCGATGGGGTAGGCGATGGCGACGGAGAGGGTGGACGGGGAGGAGGTGATGCGGGGGGAGGACGGCATGGTCGGAGAAGAAGGATCAAGGATGCGAGGTCCTGCCCCTAGAACCGGCGCACTCATCGCACTCCTCTGTCTTCCTAGATCAAACTCGGGAGGAAGCAATTGCGCGGTGTGCGGCGACGGGAAGGAAATGAAAGGAAAGCTTAGAGCGTGATTCACGGGCGGGATTGATCGGCGGGTATCTTCGTTGTTGCTATTTTCACGTCAATCTCTTATGGAAACGGCTGGTTACGTTTGAATTATTTCCAAACGGATGAAACCTCTCCTTGCCTGGCACCGGGCATTCTTGGAAGGCTATGAAAATCATTCCAATGGAGGGAATACGAAGGGTGGCATCGCTGGTGAGAAAAACATCAACGTAACCGGTGGGGGAGAGAGGGGGAGCGTTACGCCCGAGATCTGGTGCAACCATTCGGTGCGTTGTATTTTAGGCCCACAATATGGCAGGACGGTTCAGATGGCAGGGTAGATAGGCTGGCAGGGTGAAACTGATTTTCCTCGCAACTCGTTCTTTAGAGGTTTACTGGTAAAAATGCACGTGCGCCACGCACGTGTCTAAAAGAATTAAAGTAAAATATGTACAATGGAGCTGATAACATATTATAAGTGTACAACAAATATGCTTAATTAAGTCAAGAAAGATTTGTTAAAACAATATGACATAAGACATATTAGTTAAAACAGACAAATCTAAACCAATAAAGAGATATTTTGCCTTATTATCTTCATAAATCAATAAATTTATATCACACATATCTACGGAGTTCTTGTACCCGTTCTTGAAAAAAAGGACAAATAAACTAAAGACATCTTTTCATTCATTATATCAACCATAAATCAATGATTCCAATAGCACGCATATGTGTGGAGCTATTGTAACCCCTTGTGGATTTGCCTAAAAAATATTTTGTTGTATGTACTTCAAACTATCAGTTATACATTTATAATAAAAAGTATATAACATCTGAAACTGAAGTCTTTTTGAAGATGAAACATGTCAAACATAACATAGCTTTGGTTTCAACCATTGAGCTCGACAATAGAGCTGATAGTTTATCATAGAGGATAAAGCTCAGTATTGCATCATAAATATGAAACTTGGTCACGTAACTAAAGCAAAAATTGATAATTCCCCTACAGTGAGACGTCATCATAGACTACATATGGCAGATGTCATTGATCAAGAAAATAGAGCCATAACCAGACAGAAACTTTTGAAAATGAAATAATAAGAGTTTTTGCTTTATATGATTCTGATATGATTTTCTATTGCACCAAATCTTCCTCTCTAAACTTTTTTTCATTTTCTTCGATCGAGTTGGGACAGGCAACTCTGTTTTCTTCATTTAACTTCATTATCCTAAGATCATCTGGACGATAGCAGATCTTGACATGATCCATTCAATAATTATCTGCATTCGAGCCCAAAAAAATGTTAATTTCACAAGGAGACTTGTCAATCAAAATTAAATAAATAAAGAAATCAACATTGATTGCCCATTAGGTTTTCCTTTTTTCTTAGAAAAAAAGATGTAGACGATGGCACTGAAAAAGGAAAAGAGTTATATCATACGTAGTGCTAGTTGGGGACACTGTTCAGATTATTGTTTTTTAGTTTCATTCATCTTGATTCTGTTGTTTTTAATCCTTACAGTTCTGTCCACCACCCTGTCTTGTTAGCAGGAGAGGATCATGGTGAATTTTGCTCTATGCATCATTTGCACCCAGGCTTAATCTAAAAGCTATAGTAGCATCTTGCTGAAAGAAAGTAAAACAGAAATATGACTCCAAAAGCAATCTAGATTATAATAGAAAATAAATACCATGAACTCTGGGGTTAGTACCAATTCGAAACAACAAACCAACATGAAAACCAAAGCATAGCTATGAGCAATTAGAAAGTACTATTAGAAGTCATTGAGCTACTTGCCAGGCACACAGTAGGCATAGATTAGATGACATAAGTGGGAATTCCCGGAACGAAATAGGAGAGAGAAAAAAAAACAGCCATGTTAAGATACCATCTAGACAAAGGCCCGAACATTAACTGGAACGGCTAGATGAGCATACCATTTGCTAGTATTTATTTGCAAACAATCATTCTGGACAAATCATCATCGAAGGTCCTATTTGTCCCTTCTTCTGAAACACGTGGCAATTCATATTCGTCAAATGAAGTCTCTAATCAACACTAACGTTTGAGTACAGTAGTGTTCACCCTAGATTCAAGCACAATATTGGTTTGTACAGGGGTAAAATCTACACTAACGTTTGAGTAAAATATACAAGATATGTTACCATTGTCTGTCGTATTCGTACGCTCGTCAAATTAAGGGTGTTAGTCTGTCAGTCTTCTGCTTATTCGCCATCTTTGCCTGTTGGTTTTGTCTTCCATGCACCAAACCTGAGACACCTGCTTGGATCAAGTCAAAGAGACGATCAACGTAAAACAGGCAAACAGGATATCAACATGAAACAAGCAACGCTAACTGGATGGGAATCCTTCTTCGCAGGTTTAGTTTTTTCCTCGATGGACCATACCTAAGATACCTGTAGGGATCAATCAGGGGCATCGACGTGAGGCAACAATAACCGGATGTGAATCACGTACCTAACAACGACTGCAAGACGAAGCCGGTGCGTCTGCCAACGCCATGAAGAGGCAGCCGTACGTGATCTCGCTGTCATCTTTGAGCTTGCCACGTCCTTGATCCCGCTTACTAACCTTGTCGCGCCGCCTGTAGTAATAGCAGAAAAAATTAGGCCAGTAACAGCTTTTATACATGGCAGAACCGTAACATCTAGTAAACAATGATAATAAATTGACGTACCGACGAACGAACATGATGTCCCGACGCCTGCCTGATGCCATGATTCCACGGGTATGTTGTTAATTACTCTTCATTCTTGAGTTCCCTGCCGGCGTGCGGGGATGGACGGGGAGCCACCGTCGTGGGATGAAGACGCGCGGGCCTAGTGGCTTGGGGTAACCGAGAGGAGCTACGCGAAGGTGGCGGCGACCCGGTGCCTGCCAAGATCACGACTCCAGTGGGCTCGATGAAGAGGATCAGCGTGCAGGTAGATCGCGATCACGGTTTCCCATGGAGGCGAGCGAGCGTCGGGGCAACCACGGCCACTTCGCGATCAAAGTCACGACGGACGCCTCCATCCCAGAATGCAATCTCGGAACCGAGGACGAGGTCGCCTTTGGTTTGGAAAGCAAGCAAAGAAAGGCAAACTGCGATCACGGAAATCATTATCTAGGAAAGGCAATCCGGGATCGCGATTGGCGAAGCTACGACGAGGCAAGGAAGGCAATCATCATTCCATGAATCACGCCCGGTGGGATCGGCGGGGCTAGGCTTTGATCGGGGTGAGAAAAACATTAATTTGGAGCGTTACGGTGATGCAACACTTCCAAAAAATCAACGTAACCGGTGGGGGAGAGAGGGGGAGAATTACGCCCGGGATCTGGTGCAACCATTCGGTGCGTTGGATTTTGGACCCACAATATGGCAGGACGGTTCAGATGAGAGGGTAGATAGGCTGGCAGGGTGAAACTGATTTTCCTCGCAACTGGTTCTTTAAAGGTTTAGATAGATAGATAGATAGATAGATTTGAATTGACTGAATCTATATTGAAATTTCTTGCTTCAATCAAACATATTGTATTTGAATGAAATATATTTTCACTTCAATCATCTTTCAAACCAAATACTTCTTATGAACTGAAACTGATCACTTGGAACATTCTTTTTTCGGTAATTTTTCTTATTTCACTTGATAGGTAGTAACGTGGCTATGACATACAGGGCTCGTCATTGTTCAGAGTGGCGTATCAGTGATTTAAGTTTTAGTCCAATAACATAAAAGGAATTATCCAGAGACGGCGAGGACCATCACTTATTAATTTTTAACTATACCGTCCCAAAATATAAGGGATCCGAGAATTTGAAGACAAAATTAGTCTTCATGATGAAAGACTACTATACCCCTCATTTTACTTTCACTCACCCACCCACCAACCCTCCTATCAACTCCCAAAATGTGTCTTATATGTAGAATCGCTTATATTTTGGGACAAAATTCAAACCCTTCAATCTCTTATAATTTGGAACAGATAGAGATGGAGTATAGAGAGAGGGAGCAAAGAGACAAAGGTGTGAACTGTTTCCAACAACTACTGACACAGAACAAGGTGCCAAGTTGTGAGTACCATAGTCAGTTGCAGAAAGTTCATGATATCTGAACATACAGTCAGGCGGTAAACATGCATACTCAAGAGCACAAAATCAAGTAACCGACGTAGCCCACACATGATTGGCGAGCATGCCCGAAATACAAGAGGTTGGAAAATGAAGAGAAGCATCCTCAACCGTCACAATGTGCTCGGCCGCTCGTCTTTGCCCTAGCTGGCTGGATGATCACATATTAAGACTTTATTGCCATTTTATCGCAATAACTCAAATTCGAACTACATAAATAGAAAATAAGACCTTTAAGTTCAGAAATAAATTTTATATGAGTAGTTTATACATTTAGAGATTGTGTGCTAATTTTAATAGAAAATGTAAACATTTTATACTTTAGAATCTAATTGTGCTGGTAAGTCTATAGTTTATGATTTTAATAAAAACATTTTTTGTCAAAAATTATCATATTTAGTATGGTATTGAATTACATTGCTATGAGGTTTTCAAAAAATTGCATCATGAAAATCGAAAAGAAGTAATCATCTTTGTTTATTACGTGTGGAAAAAAATAGGCCACGAGGCGCCAACAACTGCCCGTCCGTGCCAAATGTTCCAAAGCAAATGCCAAGGCGTGTTGGAATGCACCACCAGAAACTTTTTGCCTTGTAATTACAATTTTATCCATTAGGAAGGTATTTTTTACTCCCAAATCAAGGGTAACTTGGTAAATATCATTGCCTATATAAATAATTTGTGTGTCTCCAAACCCTAGCATATCTGTTCTAGTGTCCCTTCCCCATCCGCCGCCGCCAGAGTCCACTCCACACACCCCTCCCCACTGGCTCTGTCACCCCTGCCCTCTCCTCCCCCTCTCCCCCCAAATCCACCATACCTTAGCACAGATTTGTCCCCCCCCCCCCCCCTAACCCGGTGGTCTCCAGGGTGGACCTTCCCTTTGTCCACAGTAGGGAAGAGCACGGCGAACAAGCCAATGAGGTGGCCAACGCAGATCCAGGCCAAGTGCCGAGCGCGGCAGCGGCCAACGTGGTGCGCCTAGCGTGGCGGCACACTGTAAGGGGGTGTGAAGTAGCTGGCGAGCACACCAGTGAGACAAGTGAGAACGTTTATGGCAAAACACACATTTTCATCACGGTTTATTCTTTACCATGCATGATAGAAGACATATCGAACCAATTTTTCTAAATATGAAGGGGATGTTAGTAATTTTTTAAGTAAATGCTATTGGTCGTGTAGTTCTGGTACAGGGCCGGCTCTGGGCTTGGGCAATAGGGGCGACCGCCCAGCCTAGAGAGGGGCCCCAAAATTTTATGCCCAGTTTAAACCTGTATAGCCAAAATAAGTTATAGGCCTAAGCAAGAAAGTAAATAAATGTTAACAGGCCGGCAGGCCCAATCAACCACATGGAAGCCACCGTCAAATTGTTTTCTACTTGGCCACAGACCGTCCTCTCCTGCCGTCAATCCCACCTGTTCGTCTCTCTTGCCGCTGCATTACATAGCCTTAAGGGGCCCTGTGTCGAGCTTGCCCTAGGGCCTTTGAAAATATAGAGCCGGCCCTGTTCTAATATATAGCACGATTGGTCTTGTAGGCTCTAGGATGTTACGCATACTGTTTGACTCCTTGTATCAAACAAGGTGACACTCATGAATAAGAGTATCATGCATTGCATTGCCCATCATTTCAGCAACAATGAGTTTGTAAGATAAGGACTAGCGTCTGGGTGCATAACTTAAGTACTATGATAGCTGAAGGGCTTAGATTAGGTGGAGTTTTACGGTGCCCTATACCACTAGTATTATACTAGTGGTATTATAAAGGGTAAAATAGTCATTTTAGTTTTATCTGTCTGCTTTCCATCGTGTCGCCGCCCTCTAAATCGTTTCATCGCCATCCCCTCTTCGCACGATCTTATCCTGCCACCTCCTATGATGTTGCCGTCCTACACCGTCATTGATTATCCCTTTGCCATGACTTATTTTACGTTAACATAAATTTTTTTCCCGAAATACCCTAGTATTATTAATATTACTCAAAATACTAGTGGTATTGAAGGTAGGAGGAAAACTAATCTGGATCGTCGGATTTTAAATACTACTAGTATATACCAGTGGTATAAATAATATCACTAGTATAATACTAGTGGTATTGGGCACCGTAAAACGACATAGTGGATGGCAATGTTAGTAACCAGTCTTCTTGATTTTTATCTAATTTTATCTTGACACTTTTATTGTTCTCACAGTATGGCTCCAGGAACATCAAGATTGATAGTAAATAATCACATACCAGAAGATCTCATGTATGACGCAATCTTTCCCAGGCTACCCTACAAGTCAGTCATGCGCTTGAAAGCAGTATGGAAGAATGTTTGCGAAAAGATCACAGATCCTATATTTTCTGCTAAGCAATCAAGAATGTGCCCATTGTGCCCTGCAATTGTTCATATTGGTCGCTCCATTAAGAAATCTTATGAGTATACTATGGAGTTGCTTTCATCAACTCCTGCCAATGTAGGTATTCCCTCATCAAGACTTGATTTTTTGGGTTACCCAACAGAAGGTGTGCATTTTTTTCTACTTGGCTCCTCAAATGGCCTTCTTTGCATCTGCTGCAAGCCATATCATATAGGCTCTCTCACTCCACCTCCTACTTTCCACATTGTTAATCCAGCAACGCAGAAATCCCAATTCATACCTGGTGGGACTGAACATTTAGAATGGAGAAGGGCTGTGGGGATTGTATTTGACCCATTGGATCAAGCTACAATAAGTCTGCAAAAGTTTCAGATTGTCCATGCATTCCCAATATTTAATGGCACCCATCATACCTTCCTTGAGTTTCGTTTTCTAATTTTCTCCTCAGATACAGGTCGATGGGTCATGTCTGATACTAGACTCGATGCAAATATCGAAAAATCTTTCTGCAAAAAGGTGGTCTATACATGCGGTCACCTATATTGGGAATATGAGGAGGACTTACTTTGGTTTGATGTTACTACACATAAGGCTGGAATCATCAAGATGCCTAAAAAGATACAAGTGTCTATGCCAGAGGAGTGGGGACGCCACAGTATTGATACATCAAACAATGGCACGCTCGTGTGTACAATGATTAACAAGGATGGCTTGGCCTTGTTTGAGATCGTGAAAACAGGTGACCCAACAAGTTGGGAGCTCAAGCATAGAAAAGGGTGGAAGGATATTGTGGAGATGAATGGCAATGCATTCCAGTTTTGCCACCCAATGAAACTACGAAGTGCATGGCAGTCAAAGTTTCATGAGAAGTGGTTTGTGCGACCACTAGGCCTAGAGAGTGGGCGTTGGTTTATCTTGGAGTGAAGCTAATATATAAGACCCTAGAAAAAGTGTTGCGTTATGATGTGGAGACTGGTATGGTGGAAGACACGGGAAAAGAACTGGACAATGCCTATAGCATGAATCCCACCTTTGGATATCGCAATAGCATGGCTGATATTCCACCAATTAATGTCGCAGCTTCAAAAGATGGAATTTGTGATGGTGAGTCTGGTTGCATATGTGCACTAGAATCAAGTGAAGATGAGGCTTGATCAGTTCTGTTTGCTTTGGAGACTCTAGGAATAATGTTGTTGTTTAGGTCAAATGTTAACAGTTTGTTGGATGGTTTTTTGTTATGTGTCATTTTAATATACCTTTTCTTACATTTGCTTGTCTCTATTGTAAGAACTTGCTTTGTCTTGATGGCAAATTAGAAGTTGATATCATAGACATTATTTTAGATCTTGACTGATCAAGGAAAATATAGATTATTATATTAGTTGATTACTTCCAGCAACGCACGCCCTTGCAGCTTGGCATTTTGGCTCCAAGTGAGCGAGCCTCAGATGTTCAGAGTCTTTGTAGCCGCGGCTGTATCCACCTTCCCCTACCCCATCCAACACCTTTGCCGCCGAACTATGATGGCCTCCACTCCGTTCAAGTTTCCTTGCGTGTGGCGACCTTGCGGCCTTGAGGTGCTTATGCTCTTGCTCCACGTTGTCCGCACTCCATCCCCTGCGCGGCTGCATTGGCGCCAGTAGAGGTGAGTGACGACGATGGACTCGCGTGTTTTTCTTACTGCCAGACGCGATCCGTTGTTACTTGCAGTGGTGATACGATTTGATTGAGAAAATTGCTGTGCATAACCACAATTCGATTTGCAGGTACAGGCGCAATCAAATGGGGGATTTGTTTCTTCTTGTGATGGCAATTTGGTTCAGAAATCAGCTAGGTGCATGACGAGTGTTCAGTGTGCAGGTACACGAGTTAGTTTTCTCAATGCAATAAGCAGAAGTTGATGCGCCAGAGCAGCATTGATTCATCTGGACTAGAAAAATTCGCTCACATTAGTATACAGAACTTGATGGTGAGGCAAGTATGGCAAGGGTCCAGAAATTTCGAGTTTGCAGATGGAATCCTCTCCTATACAGAAACGACATTTGGCTGACATGTAGAAGGATGACTTGATTCAATCCTTAACTCAGTTAGGTTTCAGTGTAGAACTCACTATACCACAGTTCAGAATTAGCGACCCACATTGGTCGATAAAAATAAGGTATTACCAATGCACTATGAGTCGCCAAAAGTGAGTGTCGGTAAAGACTCACCATAGGTCGGTAAAGACTGGTCGGTCGGTAAAACTTTTACCGACGCCAGTTATACCGACCAATCCTATACGTCGGTAAAGGTCTTTACCGATCTACCATAGGTCGGTAAAAGCGCTTTCAGCGACTGATAGTCAGTCGCTTATAGTGAACCGTGGTATAGTGACTGTAGATGGTTGGATCATCCTCGTGCCTGGCGGTTGAGGCAACGGCGGCACCCTCGTGCCCGGCGGCAGCGTCCTTGTCCCGAGATCCTGTCATGGCGGCTGTGAGCTGCTTGCATCCTTGAAGGCAAAAAGGTGACGCTTGAAGTGGGCCAAGTGCCAAACGAATAGAGCCTAGGGAGCACACCAGGCGTGCATCCACGGGTTGGTAATCGGGGCGGGGCCGCAAATAATTGTTTTGAAGAAGCTACTCCCTCATATTTTAAATTATTGACGTTTGACAATTTTTAAGTTACATTTGACCATCCTCGTATTTAAAATATTTTAAAAATTATCATAAATTTTGTTATGATTAGTTTCATCACTAAAGAAAATTAAAATATAACTTATAATTTTACATATTTAAGTTAATATTTGAATTAGATGGACGTTTCAAACATAATTAAAAAAGTCAACAGTGTCAACAATTTAAAACCGGAGGGAGTAAACAATGCCCGTGTGTTGTTGACTTCCTGGCACCCGAATTTTGTGTCGTTGGATGCGTCTGAGTGGTAGAATTTTTTTTGAAGCAACAGGAGGGGAAACTCCCCTACTGATTATATTTTATATATTTAAGAAGTCAAAAATACAAACACATAAAAGTCAAGAGAATCCAAACGCAAACAAAAAAGGAAAGAAAGAAAGAAAGCTATTCTAATGCTTGTAGCCATTATCTGATTTGTGGTAAATATTGCGCTTTCGCTCTGTGGATAACCAAGGCGAATTCCCTCTTGAATTTGTCTTTGCAAGCCTGTATTGTTGGGTCTCGTTGTGAGCGGTAGATTTTGATGTGGTTCTGACATGTGGGCCTACCATTTTTCCATATTCTTTTAAAATTTTGGATTTAGCGCTTTTATTCATGACGTTCCTTTCCGCTACATCATTTTCTAGGTTTTGGCTCCGGTGTTGCTGGAGGGATTCGTGGCGTGGGCGATCTACCGGTTAATCATTGGTAATCTCTTCCTCGGTCTTACCTCTAATTGCTTTTGTGGTTTGATTCCTGACTCATTAGTAAGGAAAGATTGAAAAGTTGAAGTTTTTTTTATTACACAATACAACGCAGACATACTCATCCAATAAACGCACATACGTAAATCCTATCTTAGAGCATCTTGAGCTGATAAATCCTCGAGATTGACGAAGTCACCACTGGCGCCTCGCTTCGACGGCCACGTCATTTACCGCTGAAAGCACAAAGCCGTTAAATTCTAGAAAATTCACTCCCACAGGGAGTCGAACCCAATACCTCAAAAATGTTACTCAGATGCCTTAACCACTAAGCTAAAATCCCTTTCACGAAAAGTTAAAGTTTCTTATCAGCCATCAATCATAATGTGTTCCTTAGTACGCATTATCGTTACCCTTAGACTCGCGGACGAGGCAAGGCAGCAGTTCTTGTCAGGGATTAGTTTAATTACCGTTCTATTCCCTCCGTTTTTAATTATATGACGTTATTGACTTTTTTGTTAAACTTTGACTAACAATATAAATCAAAATAATTAGTTACTTAATGTGAAATATATTGTTAGATTTATCATAAAAAGCACTATAAAACTAACCTACAAATTTAGCTATTTGCACAAATACTTATGAATAAGACGAATGGTTAAAATAACAAAAAAAAAATCAACGACGACATATATTAAAAAACAGAGGGAGTAGTCAACAGTGAGTCCTCTTGTATGCTCCACATGTCTGAAAATCAGGACAAGCAATAGGGTAGAGCTGAAGAATCCAAAGAATTGCATTTGTAAGAGAAATGAGTACCTTATATACTCCCAGGATCGCCTGAAATACTTATTCGCATATAGAGAGTCCAGTGAGGTAGAACAACGAGAAAAATAAACAAACTTGGAATAAATTTGACTAGGGGCAAACTTGTCTTTTTCCTCTACTATTTAACACCATTATAATGCTCATATTGGATGTCAATGGCTGTAAGGCACAAAAATTAGAATCAGTAATTAATAAAGAACACGAAATTTTCCAGTGGCTAACAAAGAACTGCAACTTTTTTTTGCAATGCTAATAAAGAATTTTCCCGTAAAACTATATTGTCAAGTTTTGAAAAAGAAAAGTCGCCTTCCACACAAAACTAGTAAAAATGCACGTGCGCCACGCACGTGGCCGACCAAATGACATCACTTGACAGAACTTTATCATAAATAAAAAATATATTTTATCATAAATAAAAATAGATATATTGTATAGACTGGAAACATACATAAAGAATATGGTGCAAAAAGATAAACAAAAAAAAATCTTGAAACATAGTGTCAGTAGAAAAATAATCACATATTGATTCACCATTCTTAAGTCAATCGATCAATTAAAAAATTGTTCTCCAGGGCAATGCTGTAGAGAAGAGGTACGGCATTGCAAGCATTGTTTCTTGGGAAATGAAGTAGTATTTATTGACATTTAGTTTGCTTTATTAAAAAAACTACTGGTACACTTCGATGATATGCACATAAGAATATCTTAATCAAGTTTGTGCCCTTGCAGACATTATAACAAATTGGACTAAAAAAAAAATCTCTTATCAGAAGCCTGAGAGGCACTAATCAGACAGATTAGAAAATACTTGCTGAGTCCTTGTGCTCACCCCGAATCCTTGCTGAATCCTTGTTGACTCCTTTCAGTGGGCACGTGATCTCAGTAATAAATTGCAAGTTACCACAGGACTAAGGAAACTATTAACAACATTATCAACACTATATGGCATTATTGTTTAGTATCAAAATGCAACTTGCAGAATTCCTTATATGGAACTAATAATGTACAAGGCTTCACAACTCTTAAACATTTTTGATGCCATATAAATTTCCTGTCCATCACAAGAACCAATATAATGACTCTTATGAAAGACTGAACCCTTAAACACTTATTTCTTGTTTGATCAGGTGATGCATAGTCCTCAGATCCTTTACCACACTAAAAAATACGATAAGCTTTGGGGTCTGACATGCCTAAAATCAGCAAGAATAGAAAGTAAATCAAAGCAATTCAACAATGAAGGCACAAATAATTCAACAACTGTAAATGAGAAAGAGCTGCCGGAGTGGCATACTTGCAACCAATTCCACTGACAGCTATGCCAAATAAGTGGACTTGTGTTTTCGAGGACTTACTCTATAATGGACGAACAAAGGCCGGTTGTCAGTTGTCACTCTTTTTTCCTTCAGGTTCCAGATCCTCTCCATTGACATGATTCTCTGTTATGCATGAACAAGATCAACAAAAATTAGTATAAACACAAAACTACTCTACACAGTAGCTTCTGATTGAACTGCGTTATGTTGCATCTCCTCTGCTTTACAGATCAAACATTTCTCTGTCAGAACAGTTTGGGTCTTCCATGGCGATCACAAGCCACACACTTCCCTACTACAGGTTAGTAGCAAACTGAACAGAGAAAGGACAATGCACAAGCAAGCATGTCTTGTTTTACATTAAAAAAAAAAGAATATACAAGAGTACCTGGTAGCGTTCGATCCATAATTAAACAGAATCATAATACATTATTTGTAAAGAAAAAAGGAGTAATAATAATAACCCGTGCCAAGGCCACAACATCAAAGCATGGAAAACAGTCAAATCCTCACAGGCCTTCTTTCAACAATAGGAATGTTTTCAGCAAGAGGAAGAAGACATCGCATTCTCATAGTTTTTTTTTAATCATTCTCACAGTTTTCAGCTGCACTCATAAAAGCTTGAAATGAATCTAAAAGCAAAATAACATACTCAACCAGACTGGTTGTTGAATGGCCAGATCAAAAGATTATTTTTCACACCATTCGATGCTCTTACTATTAGCAAGCGAATAGAGTATTTTACGTTTCAGAGAATGTCATCTCAGCTAGAATGCGACTGCTCAATGCAAATTTTCCACACTATGCGCCAAATCAGGGACAACAGTACTTGGATTTAACAGAGGTATTGATTACCGGATGACTTCAATTCCTTGCTCCTTCTATGATCCTGTCCATGAGAATCTGCCTGTACTGCTTCCTTGGGACCCCATCTCTCCATATATAGCTTCTCCATAACCTACCAAAAGAAGATTGTGGTAAGGTATTTTATAGCAGTTATAAACTTATATTTTATACAATCAACCGACTGTCTTGATTTGGAGGAGGCACCTAATATTCAAATACGAAGAGCCAAATGACCAATATGCAAGAAACAATAAATTACTGGGCAATATCCAGATAGCAAAAATTCAAAACTGGAATGGAAAGCATGTGTATGGCTGAAAAACGAAACTCTGAATACGCCTGGTGGACATACGAGAAATACCTAAATCAGATCCGCCCCTCGACTTTTTGTTGCTCAAATCCAGCTGCAGCTTGGGAGCCAACCGTCCTTCAGACTGAATGTTCTCACTGCCAACGCCAAAGAACAGAGCTTGTTGTGCCTGGCTTCAGACCTGAAAAACAGAGTATACTAACACAAAGTTAGCTGAAGACCTGAACTACTGTTGAATTTCATCTCAATTAAACAGGGGCAAGAGCTTAGTAAACAAGCAAATAGGTGCAGGGATAAAGGTTTACCTTGGGAAGCCTTGCAATGTCTAGCATCGGTGGCAGAATAGTGTGTTGACTTGCTTCAGGCCTGTGTAAGAAATCCAAAGGGCATATGATGTCGTCTTCTATATAGACTAAAATGCAGCTTAGCTCTAAACTGCTATTATGAATAGCTTACTAAAAAACTAATTTGCGATGTTTATCAGCAGGCAAGGAGATTGCAAAATATATTGCCTCAAAAAATCAAATGCTTATTTTGCCAAAAAAAAATCCAATGCTTATTTTGTCACTCATGTAAATGTGCATTCACACACCCTATGTGTTCAAGAAAAAGAAAAATATACATGAAAGAAAATTTTCTCCAGTGAGGATGTGAAACATAGGACTTACTATTCATCATTAGAGATCTTTGCACATCCTACAAGGTTTGAATGTGAGATTGACTTCATTTTCCAAATGTTAGCATACTCCAAGAAACAAGATTATTAACCAACAGAGCTAGCAGCTCAAAAAAATACCAATGTCAATGTCTCCATTAAAGAAGTTATGGAGTCTACAATGGACAACAATTCAACTCAAAACCACCACTGATCCTCTTCATATCTTTCTCCTTAATTCTCAACTGATCGTTGCGGCACTTCACCATTGATATATTGTATAGACTGAACACAGAAAAAGAATGTGGTGCAAAGAGATCAACAAATGACATAAGCGTTCTATGTGAATGTAGGAAGAGAATGTAAGCAAAATGGAGCTTACCTGCAGTAAGAGATTCCCTAATATGTTGAATGAACAGATCAAGACATAAACAAAGGATAAAAGCAATAAAACTATTCCACACTGAGAAGTTCCATCAAAATTCTGAAAGTTTATACGTTCTAGTTCTAGCAGCTAAGAGAGTAATGCATCATACACAGGAATTACAAGAGCATAGTGCCAAACTGAAGCGTCGGTCAGGGACTATCTCGGTCATATCCATTCATGATAATATCGATGGCTTCAGTTCCATAAAATAGAGAAGAGAACGGAACCGATCAAAGTGATGAGGAGGTAAGGCATGAGAAAAGTACAAAGGTGATCGGAACGGAATCCACTTGCCGATTGAAATGCAATTCTAGTCTCTAAATAGTCACGGATGACCAGATTGCAACAGCAATTCTGATAAAACGAGCCTCGGGGCACTGCATTCGAGAGCTCACCTGAAGTCGGAGCTGCAGGCAAGGATGAGGCGTTGCAGGTGGTGAATGGCATCGAGGACCACAGAGATCCATGCACCGCCGTCGTTCGCTGCCCTGCGCCGCTGCCCGTCGCCGATGCGGCTCTGCGCCACCCCACCCTCGCAGCCGCAACCTAGTTGCCGTCATCGTGCAACCTGCGCACCCAACAACGAATTAGCAGGGGATCTTAAGATTGTTGCAAGATGTGGTGACGCTGGGGAGGTCAAGCACGCACGCACGAGGGAATCGGCAACCGCCACGCCGGAGGCCGATCCGGCCGTGTCGTCGTCACCCCTCTTCACCTTCGATGGATCAGAGATTCACGGCACGGGGTCGCCAACAGTTGTTGGCACCACAGCGGTTGCCGATCTTCGCCTCAGATCCATCAGGGCTTGTTCGGCAGCATGGAAATGATTACTGTGTAGGATTCACACCACTTATGGATTGAGTGATCACTACAACAAAAACCTTCTATAGGGGCATTTTGTTAGAGGCATTTTTCTAATTTGCCTCTATTATCTTGTAGAGTCATATCTTTGAGGCATCTTCAAATATGCCTCAAGCATTGAGAGAGGATATGTGAAAATTGTAAAAAAAAAAAAGTGCCACATTGATAGTAAAGGCATTATTTAAGCTATTTTATAGAGTGTCCACACATAAACAATGTAGAGACATTTTTTATGACATCTTCAAAATGCCTATATCTTTTAGAGGCATTATTAGAGACACCTTTTGAGTATCTAGGGACACTTTTTTATTAGTTTGTGGCTGGTAATAGACGACCCATAAGAATAATAATCCAGCCATGGACACATTGTGATGTGTGGGTGAGTTGGCTAGCGAGACACAATAAGTTATCATTAGTCTTTGAGGTCTTAAGTTCAAAGCTTGAGAACAACAATATTTTTGACAATTTATTCAACACTATAAAATGCCTCTAGCCTTATTTAAGGCAATATATAATGCCTCTAGGAAATTGTCACTAATTTACTAGAGACATTTTCTAAAGTGCCACTATGTTCCTAGAGTCAATGCATGGCAAGGCATTTCTGAGGCATTTTAGAAAATGCCTCTATGATTGCTTAGAGACAATTTAAAAATGCCTCTACTATATTAAAAAAATGCCTCTACAAACCATTTCTCTTGTAGTGGATTCCATGTTTTTCACTTAATCCTACACTTCATGGGTTTGATTCCCACATCTTCTAATTTCATGACTTAAAGTATTGTTCGGTTGATTGGGATCAAAACCATTACAAAAGCTAAGTTCCCAATGTTTTCAAGGTGATCAAGCCTTGCATCTGAGAGTGGGAGTCGTTCCATGGGGTCGGACACAAGGAACGATTTCTAACGTTTTGTTGGGCGTAATGGCTGGATTGGACTAAGGGTGCGTTTGATACGGCTCCAGATTCAACGAGAATCAGAAACGTTTCAGTTTCAACCCAGAAACGTTTCAGAACCTGAAACAGAATCACTTCAGCAACCGTTTGGCTAGCTTTCTGGATTCAGATTCACTAAAAAGAGAATAATGGTGAATTGACCCATATACCCTTTGTCATACTTTAATTTGTTGTAACAAGTTCTCGCTTGATGGCATTGCACTAGCAGATTGATCAAAGAAACCGTGGAAAACAAATAAAAATATCAGCAGAAAATAATTAAAGAAAAGGTGAAGAAAGTGAACAGGCTGCTGCTCTATTGGCCCATTAGCCCATTCCTATCCAAAAAAACCCACAGCAACCGAATGGCCCAGTAGCCTGTTCGTTTTCTTCGTGCTTCGTCTTCCTCTCGCTCCCTACAGTCGAATAAAAAAGAAACGCCATGGCCAACATATTGAAGCTCTAGCAAGAACGGAGGACAGGGGTAGTTGCGAGATGGCAATTCGACGTAATTTTCTTGAAGTGGAGGGAGAGGTGCGGACGGCCGAACCGTTCCAGCATGCAGAACACCAAATTGGCCGTTTCACACTCCTAAGCCAAATTCACGAATCGCTTCACTCCGATTCTACCACGAAACGTTTCGCCATTTTGCCGTTTGGAGGAGCTCCAACCGATTCTTCCTTGAATCTGAAATGATTCGTGCGTCCAAACGCACCCTAAGTGGCAATTCAACCCAGAAATAACCGAACAACATTTTCAGCTTACTCTAGGATTCTCTCCAGACCATGAAAACCCACTGGATTTTGGCTCAAATCCTAAACATTCCATGCCAAACAAACAAAGCCTCAGGAGGAACCGAGAATTTTGGTGGACGACGGGAGACGTGTAAGGAAGGAAGTCAAAGGAAATAATCAAGCGTAAATTAAGGAATGGGATCGGCGGGCGAGTAGAACAATCCATCGGTGAGAAAAAACTTTATTTCGAGCGTCACGGTAACGCAACACTTCCAAAAAAATCAACATAACTGGTAGGAAAGAGAGGGGGAGCGTTACCCCTGTGATGGGGTTATTTTGGACTCATAATATACAGAGGACGGTTCAGATGATAGGAATTGAATTTTCTCGCAACCGATTCTTTATCCCAAAACATGCAGTCGGGCCCTTCGCTTCCCATCTTTTCCTGACACAGCCCTCCCCGATACCAAACCCCTCCGGGAGGAACGACCGTCCTCGACCAGGATCCCATCCCCCGACCCCACTTCTGCCCGCGTCGTCGTTCCCCTCCCTCCCGGTTTGCCGTTTGGGCAACGCAAAGTGCTCCTCGAATCCATTCGAGCCGACGCGCCACGCCCAGCCCCTCATGGCGAGGCCCCGCCGCCCCGTCGCCGCGGCCCTCGCGCTCCTCATCGTGGTGCTCCTCGCCTGCGGCGCCGCGGCGGACGACGCCTCCAGCGACGACGACGCCGGCGTCCTGCGCACGCCCGGCTGCTCCAACAAATTCCAACTGGTAACGGCTCGCGCTCCCCTCCCGCTGCATGCTCGATTCGCGCTCCGTTCCTTGTTCGCTCGGTGCTTGTTAGTTGTGCTTTGATGAAGCCTGAAGTTGTGCCTGTGTGCGTGCGAGTGCTGGGCGCGGCGGTAATAGGGTGTTGAGATCTGGCTGGTGGCGTGGACGTGTGGAGGGGATCTGTGGATCGACCTGCGTGATTGCTGCTTCATTAGTCAGGGGTGAAGTCAGTAGGGAAGGGTTTCGGAGGTCTAATTGAGTTGAAGTATTAAACTATGCTCGAATGGATGCTGTATGCTGGATAGTTCGGTGGAGAAATAGACCCGTGTTGGATAACTGGTGTGCTTTAGCATAACTTGTTAGTAATGTACCATAGATTTTTTTTCCCCTTCTAATATATTCCACTACATTATATTTTGGTTGCTTTAGCATAACTTCAAAACTTCCTTTATTCTGAAATATACCATGATTAGGTCTATCATTGATTCACTGTTATTTCGGTGAAAAGACTCATGATTGTTTCTTCCAATACCCATAATTCCACTAGTTTCGTCGCATATCGTCCATTTCCAACAACCAGTGGCAGAGCTTGAACAGAAATCGGGGTTGGGGGCATGGCCACCCTTGGCCCAAGGAAGCTCCGCCAGTGCCAATGGTCATAGTCTCCATAGCCATCTCCTCCACATCCATCCACCTCAATCGCTCTGTCTGCGTTCACTCAATTTGAAGTTTCCGTATGGGAGTTTGTCAGCGTGAGCTTTATTAGCTTGGTGATACAGCCCACCTACTGAACCCTAAAATCTCCTACTCGCCTCCAGTCCTTCATCAGTCATCACCATACTGCCCACTAGCACTACCCATTTTTAGCCTTTCTTTAGCGGAAATGCAATTACTTGGGTGTTAATTTAACACACGAGGAAGACAATGCGTGTGTTAGTGTGATAAAAGAAGAATGAAAAGTCGTAGCAGAGAAGGCTACATTTTGAGACTTGAGAGCAATTTGAGATTTTCTAAGTAACTCAACCTGATTCCATAGCTGATAGCTCCTTACCATCATGCTCTGCCTGGTATAAGCATCTGGACTTCTGGTGAGCATTTTCATGGGCATATACATCATACACTTAAGTTTGCAACTATATCCTTCCTTATATTTGCATTGAAATCCGATGCTTTTGTTTTCATAGAGTTCTCTAAGCCAGATAGTTTGGCTTCTACCGCATGCTTATTTGAGTGATATATTTTCATTTGCTTTGCAGTAACAGAAGGATATTAGGTCTTATAATCTGCATGTTAGCCTGTAGGCGCCCAACTTGCAATAAATGAAAGAGAAAGCTATATGCTTAGTGTCCAATTCTCTTTCTAATGCTCTAAATTTTCTCCAGGTTAAGGTGAAGAATTGGGTCAATGGTACCGAAGGTACAACTGTTGTCGGACTAAGTGCAAGATTTGGAGCCTCCTTGCCTAGAGATGTACATAAAGCTAAAAGGACATTTGCTGTCCTTGCAAATCCGTTTGACTGTTGTTCGAATTTGACTTCAAAGGTTTGATTTTGACACCATCAGTATCAAAGTTATTTTCAAGTTGGATATGCTAACGACTTATGTTCTAAACCTGATCGTTGTCGCTGCAGATAGGAAATTCTGTTGCCTTGGCAACACGTGGAGAGTGTGCTTTCACTGCGAAGGCAAAGAATGCTCAGGCAGGTGGTGCAGCCGGCTTGCTGGTTATCAATGACAATGAAGGTATAATAATGGTAACATGTCATGTATTATTTTTGGTCTGTTCCAATTGCTCAATATTCCAGATTTCCTCCCCAGGTTCCGTTGCAGAATATAATCCATCTTTTGTTTTCAGAGCTTTACAAGATGGTTTGCAGTGACAACGACACTTCTATTAATGTTACAATACCTGTCATCATGATACCACAGTCGGCTGGAAAGAAGCTTAAGGACTACTTGGATCATGGGGCAAGTGGTGAGTCAGAATTAAATTAACCTTTTATTGTAAAGTGTGGAATAATTCTTTATTCATTTTATGTCGCTCCAATTGTAGAGTTTAGTTATCTCAACACTATTTGTATCTTATTTCAACTTATACTGTGAACTGACAAAATCAAAATTTATATTTCTGAATTCATTGTTTTCTAACTTCAATATGTACGCCATCCAATGTGCCGCACTAGCCTGAGATAACGTTAATTAGGACATGTTTGGTTCACTACCATACATTGGCACACATCTTTGCCAAAAGTGTAGTGAGCAAATTGTTAGCCACACCTTAGGACCCAGGTTTGGCAAAGGTTTGAATGCATGACAGGTGGGGTATCAGTGTGGCAAGCCACAACTGTGGCAGTGAAACAAACACCCACCTAAGAAACTGCAGCGCAACTAACGTTCGGTGTGCCAATGTTTGGCAGCCAACCAAACAGTCCCTTTAATTAATGATATCTTGTAATAAGGAAGACATTCTCTTGATAATACAAATCTGAAGGAACTTAATGTTCAACAATAACACTATCTTCCTTTACGAAGGCAGTAGGTTGTAGTTCTATCCTGTTATTATAGGTCTTGACTCTTGACCACCCCCCCCCCCCCCCCCCCCTCCCCCTCCTCCTCCTCCGTCTGTCTCCTCCCCCTTAGCAAGATTTCCTTTTTAAAGCTCTAAGCGCAAGCAGGCAGTGGGGCGGCATTACGACAGATTAGAGTGTTCATGCTACTAAGCTAAGTTTCTTTTTCTGCAGTGGAAGTACAGCTATATTCACCAAACCGACCAGTTGTAGACCTTTCAGCGTGCTTCTTGTGGATAATGGCTGTAGGAACCATTGTCTGTGCTTCACTCTGGACTGAGTTCGTTGCAATGGAGCATGTTGATGAGCGTTATAATCAACTGACCCGGAAGGTTTGACTTTTGAGCCTTATTCCTGCCTACTTTGTATGGTGTTTCATGATGTTTTAGTGTTTCTTATGCACATTCTTGAATGCATCCATGCTCATTTCCTTCATTGAACTCAACATTTACATGCTTACAATCAGGTTATGTTCTTGTGTGAAGTAGCTGGAACTTGGCATGTTACATTGGTAGCCTCTGTACAAGGCACATTTGTATGCGCTACTAATTGATCATGTATATTCGGGGGAATGGATCTCATAAGGCATAAATTTCTTAGCTTCATTGTTCAGGATATTTTTCTAGGGGAAAAAAAGCCCTAAAGTAGTGTTTTCAAAGGCGGTTGGCTAGGCCGCTCGTCCTAGGTGTTAGGAGGAGCTCCACCACTGCTTTCAGATAAGCTTTTGGGCTAGGTGTTTTCCCCTGTTTCCTCAATAATTATGTAGTAATACACAATGTTTCAATTATTTTCTCTCTTTTATGTTTATTGCCAGAAGTACAAACACCTAGGACAGCTTAGGTAACACCTAGGCTTGCATAGGCTCTAGGTGGTGCACAATCTCCTTGCGCCTCTGCCTTTTTAAACACTGTCGTGAAGTATGACTAATTACATATAATTTTTGTTTTAGATTTCAGATTTTGATGTGAATTCCTTTACAAGTTCGATACAAACAAATCCATTGCTAACTGTGTTCTTGCTAGCGTTGTGTCTTTGTTTCGTAAACACATGTATTTTTGCAGGTGGACATTAGCCCATATAAAGCATGCCTCGTTGTGAACCATTTGTCTTGCTTCTTATGAATGTTTCTTTTGATACCTTTGAGGCAATTACTGGATATGCTTTCTGCTGATTAGTTTTCCCTTTCATATTAAACAGGATGGACCTAATTCTGGAACTAACCACAGTGAAGATAAAGAGATTTTCGAGATCAGCGCCAAGGGTGCTATTGTTTTCATTATAGTAGCTTCAGTTTTCCTCCTCCTCCTGTTCTACTTCATGTCATCTTGGTTCGTTTGGGTGTTAATTGTATTATTCTGCATCGGTGGTGTTGAGGTATTATCTCCTTTTGGATGTACCTTTGATTTTTTTTGTTGATTTTGTTAAAGTTTTTGTTTTTCCGTCCATTGAGGAACCTGCTATGAGCTTCACAGTGGATTTTTTCTTGCAGGGTATGCATATTTGCTTGGTCACACTTTTCTCAAGGTACCAAATAAAGTAATGTTGACGAAGCAATTTGGTCCATGCTTCTTGCTTTGTTAATTTATTCTCAACCTGTATGCGTCTTCGTACAGGTTTTTCAAGGACTGTGGGCAAAAAACTGTACATCTTCCCCTTTTGGGGGAGGTCTTGACCTTGTCTGTTGGAATTTTACCATTTTGTGTGGTGTTTGCAATTCTCTGGGCTGTCTATCGACATGCTTCATTTGCTTGGATAGGCCAAGACATCTTGGTAAGATATGCTTACCACCATATTTTGATGTGTTAATTTTTCTCCAGCCTAGTTTGATGTACTTAGGAAGTTAGATGTAGTTTTCCATACATCTCTTCAGTTTTAATAGCATGTGAAAGGCCTGTATACCACCAAATTCAGATTCACATGATAGCCGTCCAAGTTCGATCATCATCTAGAGGAAAAATAAACTTCCAAACATGATCAATTTCAATGCCTAAGCAGTGGTGCCTTGAGCCATGCATAGGGTGCCTCTTCGTTTTGCATGCCATAACTATTGGGCACCTAACGGTTCGGTGGAGTAAAACCAAAGGGCCTCACGTAATTACTCTTCTCCAAACTCTCCATCGTTATGCAGCGATTCTCGGGAAACGAATCGGCAAGGCAGCGCAAACTAATTCACGGCCCATGAAACAATAAAAAGACGCTGGAGCCTAATTTCACCTTGGTCTTGCTGCACAGCCCTTAGATGATGATCAAACATGGATGGAGGGAGTATATAATAACTGTTTTTCTTAAACACCAGAGGTCACCACTGATATTGTATTAGAGTTGAAAGTAAAAGCATGTTGATACATTCCCAATCTGGTGCTTCTGACCACCTCCAGTAGCCCTACCATCCTCTGCCATTAAGAAATCCCAATATTACTTAGTATTAGAGATGGTGATGTATAGAAAAGTGCTTACAAGATCATCTATGTACACTTAACACTTTTACAACATTTGTTTCAATTGGACTGAGATACCATAGCCTCAAAGATAAATATTGTATTGAAAAAAGAAGTATACATTTGTGAGGTCTCCAAAACATGTTATTGGAGCATTTCATTCACGCTCCTTTATATTTTCTGTTAAGAGAATGTCTTGTTTCTTCCCTCATGGATGGAACATTTTAATAATTTACTGGTTCCTATGTTTAATCCCCTCACCACCATTTACTGCTTCAAATCATGCTTCTTTGACCTTTGCAAACTCAAGTATGCATTATTGATCATGTGCTCTGTTTATGTCTACAAGGGTATTTGCTTGATGATAACTGTGCTTCAGATGGCGCGCCTACCAAATATCAGGGTATCGTCATGTCTCTTTGCAGCAATTTGCTTGTTACGAAGTAATTATTACATGCGCCAGATATATCTAACACCATTTTGGCAGGTTGCATCGGCACTTCTTAGTGCTGCATTTGTGTATGACATCTTCTGGGTGTTCATTTCACCTCTTATATTCCATGAAAGCGTCATGATTGCGGTAAGTGTAATTTAGTTTATAAAATGTTATGGGTAGCTGTTTATAAAATGTTATGGGTAGTTCTTGGCTAGTGCAGCTTGATATGTAATTAGATCTTTTGTATACTGATGAAATTGTATTGTGACCAGATGGGAAAGGATTGTTGTCCCTGCTTCATAAATAGTGTCCTACACAATGGGCCTTTTTTGTACCTTTTAGATTCTCTCGATAACTGGCAAATTATTATTTAGGTTTCTCACAGATGAACGCTGTTAGTAGAGTTATCTATGCGAGCAGAGATCATTATAATTTATTCTTCCGATTTTGTTAAAATAAAATTGGAAAAATATTAAAGATGTGCATTGGACAGTTTTTGTTGATTTGGAAGTTAATCTTATGAAATATTGTACGGCAAAACTGCTTTGCATCTAAAAGAAGCACTATGGTGTATTTTATTGGGAATGACTATTCCAATGGTGAGTGTAAGCCTTGCCTCAGGTTAATATCAAGTGGACATGATCATTTGGGTCTCCCTTTCACTGCATCTTTATGCATGTTCTAGTTGTATAGAATCCTTGTTGCACCCTATATTAGAGAGCAGATCTCAAATTGTCTACAGAACCCATTTTGTGATGGAGGTAGTAATTGAGTTCTAGCTGCCTTCAGTTCATCAATGCAGTATTATGACATACTAATAGTCACCTATGGAGATCGAATATAGTTTTTTCTCTGGTCCAATTTTGAAGTTATATGTACACATGAGGCCAGAAGAATGATCCTAATACTTTCTTTATGTTTTTGGTATCAAATGTGCAGTCTCGTATTTGCTATGCCTTGTATATTTATGTGGTTGACTATTCTCGGCTTATGGTTGCGTTGAAAATTACTCAGGTTGCTCGTGGTGATAATTCAGGGGAATCGATTCCGATGCTCCTAAGGATACCTCGCTTCTTTGATCCATGGGGTGGCTATGATATGATAGGCTTTGGTGACATCATTTTCCCTGGTTTGCTTGTTGCATTCAGCTATAGGTAACTATGTGCTCAATATAATGTTGCAATATATGTGATATCTTTTCTTATGGAGTCCCACTGAAGCATGCATTATGTACCAAATTGTCAATGCGGCACTTTTTAAGGCCCTGTTTTGAGGAGAAATGTTCTAGGCTTCCTTTCTTGCTATGGTCTAGACACACTGTTGAGTCAAACATTGTCCACCAATCAAAAAAATTATTATTAAACCACCATGAAATTCTTAGGGGACATAGATAATTCAGTTTCAAGATGAATGGCGAATTTATTTTCATAATTAATTGATAACTTACGTATGTAGTTTATCTACCAGTTGAGTATGATTAGTAGGTAATGAACCTACAAAATCTTATGAAAATCTATTGGATTTAAAGAAACATAGAGAGAAAAGGAACGGTGACTCCTTTTTTTTTTGAGGGGAAAGGAACGGTGACTATGTATACCCTTTTGTTCACTCTGATGTGACCAAATTCGATAATGAAATTCTCACTTATATCAGTTGCTGTAACTAGTAGTTCTTACTGAATGTAACCTGGATACTATTCTAGAGATTGGAAATGCATTAGGCTCCGATAAAATATTGATCCCTGGCTCCCTACTGTTAGTCACCTTTTATTTGTTTAGTCCCCTTGTGTATTTTTTTTCTTGGGGTTTTAGCACAGAATTGCGGGGAATACTTACTATGATAAAATCGACCATGACATAAAATGTCAGGTCAGTGAGTGTTTCCTTCTGTCTTAAGCGTTAATTAGTGATTAGGTTCCAACGAGTATGTCATACTTGTACATTGGACATTTCGAGTTATTCACTCTTTCCTCCCATATTCAATATGCAGATTTGACAGAGCAAGCAGAAAAGGTATCTTGAATGGGTATTTTCTGTGGCTGACTGTGGGATATGCTGTTGGTATGTGCTTGACTATTTTTTTTCTTTGCATTTGTTTTAATTAGCTGATTTTTTGTGTTATTTATGTGTACTGTGGTATTGTTCAGGTTCATTATTCAACTCTGCAGTTTTCTTCAACAGTTACTTTTTGCTAATGTTTGACGTTTAGACAGCTAAAACTGTTGTAATTATAATCTACCTGATGGTGCATTATATTCAAGTCCCAGCTTAATAATGATTCAATTAATGGCCACAACAGGAATGCGAAGCTGTCCTGCATATTCTAGGAAAACAATTTATGGCCACAGTTACATCAGGGCCATTTGGGCTTTACTTTTTGTAGCCTTTTTCGTGGTATAGACTTGTGCCCTCGAAATACCATTTAGGTTTAGTTAGGGTAATAACTTTTCCATTTATGACTGGTAAGGTACCTGAACCAAAACCTTCTCTAAGTGAAAGATAACATAATGAGCTTTCTCATGTTTTTCCACATGTCGACAACTTATAAGTGAATCTTCAGTGATTTGAAAACAGATCTTGAACCACTTGGTTTGGAGTCATTGTGTTATTGGCATAAATTCTGTTCATGGCTACAGGGTATCAGAAATTGTTATTGTGTAAACTATAGAATTCTTTTCTCGCAAGTAATACATGTTATGGAGGACTGATACAGTATCATTTATGACATTTCTCCGTGCTGAAGGCCTTTTCCTTACATATCTGGCGCTTTTCCTGATGGACGGGCATGGTCAACCCGCGTTGCTGTACCTGGTTCCATGTACATTAGGTACGGACTGTGTTGCCTGGGTGCCCTTTCACTGTCTCATTCTTGCAACAAATATCATTGTGATTAATTTTGTATGAATTTTGTGCCAGGGGTTATTGTTATTCTTGGTTGGTTAAGAGGTGAACTGCATGATTTATGGAACTATGGGAAACTTCAAAACGAAAATTTGGTGGATGAACCATGAATAGTAATATCCTGACAGAATTGGTGAAGTGCTGGTGAAATCTATTAAAAGCTAATTGATCGGTGGTCTTCCGGCGCAATATCAGACATGTGCACAAATTATGTTCCAAAAAGTTTATGTACTGTATTCTTTTTCTTTTAGTATATAGTTGTAGTTATTGTAAGAGGCACTGTAAAGTGTTCGATATTCATCACATTAATCCAAAAAGGATGGGATCTGATGTCCCTTTGCCTTGCAAGTTTGACTGGTATTTATAAAGTATAACTAAATGGGGATCTGTTTAGTAACTAAATGGGGATTGTTTAGGTTGTTGATAAAAATCGAGTAAGTCCCCCTTGCCACTAATGAAGTGACAATTTTGAGTGGATTCATGAGCTCTAGGATGTATGTTGATATGGTTCCAAAGTATAGGAAAATGGTTCCAAATCTCTATTAGTATGTTCAATCTCAGTAAGTTAATTTCTAATGTTCAATCTCAATGATAAACGTCACTACTGATTGCCACAGGGTGGGCGGCATGGCAAAACGAGGTTAGGAGCATCTTCAATGAAGCTCTTATTTTTGACCCTCTACTCCATACAAGGGCCCTCATTCAGATTTGAATCTTTACTACCATTTCCGATAAACCTCTCAAATCTGCCTCCCTACTCCTAATGGTGCCACATGTTAGCATTTTCTTTTATTTATTTTCTCCATGCCTATCTTCTCCAACTGGCATTGCGCTACCCATCACTCCCTGCCTCCATCTCGTCTCTCTGCTCCTTTCCTCCTTTGCCTCATCATCGCCCGTCGCCACCTAGTATATCATGGGGAGAAGCGCGCGAAGTTGTTGCTGGACGGCATGCTCTCCCTCCTTCGAGTTCTAAGCATAAGAGCTATCTCTCTCCCGCCATGCTCTCCCTCCCCGAGCTCTAAGCACTAGAGCTAGCTCTCCATCGCTCCCCTACTCTCCAAATTGACGGCGGCTCCAAATCGATGATAGGCGGCTCCACGAGTCAGCCATATGTGACTCATACGCTGGGGTGGTGATCTCAATCAAGCAGATGGCACGATCGTTGTACCTGTTGGGTCGAACGAGCATAGGCATCTGCGTGGCCTGATGCCCAATAGTAATCCCTTCTACCTCCCCGGCCGGGGAGCCTCTAGGACAGGACAATGGCTGATTGGGTTGTCTCTTGGATAGCATATCAGCTTGCCAAATTCGTCGATTGAATCAGACGCTTTGAAATGTCGAATACCGCCAACTCGAGGCTGGACGAGATCTTGGAGTGGCCGGCACCAATGATGCTACGCGATGATGCGACGGCAAGCGGAGCGCTTGGCATGGTGGCATGTGTGGGAAGCTTCCACGGCGGCAGTACAGGGAGCAATTGATGCCCCACTGGCTCGGTTGAGGGGGCTCGACGAAGCTCCTATGTATGAGAGGTCCGGGACCTTGGATGAGAGGGCTCTTAAAGTTAGGAGAGGGATGAGTTCTGGAGACTTTTTGTTTTTGCACCTTTTCTTCTAATCTAATAAGAGGGCATGTAGGGTTCATTGAAGATGTTCTAAGGAAGTGGGACGGCGGGAGAAAATAAAAAATAGATGTGTTTCGGGTAGAGGCTAAGCTGATTTTAGGATCAGTTTATTTATAGATTCATTGCAAATATGAAAAACAACGAGAAGAGATACGCTGAAGAACGAAAAAAAGGAGGAAATGAGAGAAAAGGAAATCCCCCCATAGGCCGGACCACAACCGAACCTAAGCTGGTCGCCTCTGGAGACCACGCGGAGAGGCTCCAAAACATATGAATGTTGATGAAGTTCATTTTTCACAGAAACAAAAGGATTTAGTTAGCTCAGATTTTTAACTGCCCTTTTGGTTTTTGTACAGCTCTGGTTGTGGGAGAAGTCGTAGTAGTAGTTTTTTTTTTTTAAGCACAAGTAGTAGTAGTAATGGCAATGGATACCCATAATCTGAAACCTGACGGGTTTTTACTCTATTAGGGTGTGGATTTGGGAACTCTTTCTTTTCTCATGGGTTCCTTCGTATGTCTTGTTTGTCACCCATTGGATACATGGTATGGGGGTGTTCTCCTATACTTCATACCCATTTACTCATGTGTCCCCATACAAAATAATAACATGTGAATTCAGATAAAAAAGATATACAAATAAAATTGAGAAATGAATTAAATCTTAAAAAATTCAATACTCAATATCTATGTTGTCGCTCAATACATTAGTCACTCCATGTTATCACATTCTTGTCATCTCATTCAAAGTGGGCGTCTAGCATCTTCATCATATATAATAGAGTGAATTGCACAAAACTACAACTATTTGTATCAAGGTTTCACAAAACTACAACTTTTGGAACTTATTTCAAAGAACTACAACTATTTTGACCATGTGTTTCAGAAAACTACAACTTTTGTGTCCGGCCTCACATGTCAATCTCAGTTTCAGAACACTACCATCTGTGAGGCTGACATGTGGGACCGGACACAAAAGTTGTAGTTTTCTGAAACATATGGTCAAAATAATTGTAGTTCTCTGAAATATGTTTCAAAAGTTGTAGTTTTGTGAAACTTTGACACAAATAGTTGTAGTTTTGTGCAATTCACTCTATATAATAACTCATGCATAACTTAGTGAATCAAGTTAGGTTGAAGATGATAGTGTCATCACAAGCTATAAATAATTTCGATAACATAACATGATCAAATCTATCTCTTTTGTTCTATGTGTTCTCTTTATCATGCTACATATTGTTGGGTATGGGTAACCTATTAGGTACCCATTACCCATATGGGTATGGGGAGAATTTAAGACCCGATATGGGTATAGGTGTGGATGACAGGGAGATTTACCGTAGATGGGTATGGGTACATTCCTCTGCCCTCCAGTGGCTATTGCACCCCATTGTCATCGCTCTTAAGTAGTACGACACAAACAACGGAAAAGCGTGCCAAAAGCTGAGCAGAAGATGCGGTCTATCAGAGGCCGAAATCAATTGAGCCAAATTCCTTATTTGGCCCAAAAAAATTCGCGGTTCCTTTCTTGGCCCAATCTAAAAAAGAGTTCCCTTTATGATCCAAAACACAACTTTCATTCCTTTCTTGGCCCTTCCGTCAATTTTGAGTATTTACGGTGTTAAATGGGTGTTGAAATGACCATTTTACCACTGAATTGAATAAAAATGTAAAAAAAATTAAAATTATTTAATTGTTCTGAAATTCCATAAAAATATATTTGTTCAAGATTTCATAGTACAGAAAATTTCGGCATTATGTTCAAAATTTTGTGTGCTATGAAATCTTGAACTTATATGTTTTTCTGGAATTTCGGAACAATTAAATAAGTTCGAAATTTTTTTATATTTTTATTCAATTCAGGGGTAAAATGGTTATTTCAACATCCATTTAACACCGTTAACACTTAAAATTGACGGAAAGGCTAAGAAAAAAATGAAAGTTGCCTTTTGAATTATAGAGAGGATTTTTTTTTGAATTGAGCTAAGAAAGAAACTGTGAATTTTTTTAGGGCCAAATAACGAATTTGCTCAAATCAATTCCGTCGGGCCCGTGCACGTCATCTGAACCCCAAAACCCCATCCAACGCACGCAGCCCACACGGTACCAAGAGCGTCGCAACCGTCTACGCCTCGCGACCGACCGCATCTGAGCCTCGCTGCGCTCGCCGCTGCCGGAGACACCCGCCGCCGACGCCGCCATGGCGAAACCCGCGGAGCAGCCGCCGTCGGACATGGAGGTGGACGCGGCCCCCGAGGACAAGCCGACCGTCAGGTTCTCCATCAACGGTGAGCTCACCCCCACTTCCGCCGTCCCCCCGATCCGATCGCTGATTCGGTTCCCCTGACACGTCTTTGGCTCCCGCAGTGCTGGAGCTCATGAGGGAGGCGCAGATGCAGCACGGCCTCCGCCAGAGCGACTACACGCGGTACAGGTTCGTGGTTCCTCCGCTCCCTGCTCGATCCCTTCCTAGATCTGCACGTTTGGTTCCAGTTGTCTAGTTCAGTTCCGTTTGCTTATTTTCTTCGATCTGAGATGTGGTGTGATTTGGGCTGGTAGGATGGAACGCTTTCTTATCTAATGTTGTGCACTGTCATCTGAATTCCAACGCGACTGGCAAATCTTTGATCATGCCTAACAAGTTGAGGAATTCTACAAATTTTGTCTACCAAGATTGCTCTGCATTTACACGTTTGTAGTATTCATAGTGGACATTTGATTTCGCGCTGCCAGCCTGGTTGTTCCCTGGTGTAATTTTATCTGCTTATTTTTTATATATTTCGTTTGCCTAAAAGTATCATGCTTATGTTACTATTATTAGCATGACTGGTCTATGTGCCTTGTTGCCTGAAGGATTTTGCATTACCTGCAGGAGATACTGTTCTGCGCGACTCAGGAGGCTGTACAAGTCTCTGAAGTTTCTGCATGGCCGTGGTAGGTACAACAAGCGGAACATAAGTGAGTCGACAATCACAGATGTCAGGTGCGATGCCTTCTGGTTATAATCGTTATATGGGATGTCTTCTTTCTCTTTGTGGCTCATTATTTGGGTTTCAATTTTTTTGTCCCTGAATTAAGAAAGAGCTATTAAGTGACAGTTTATGGTGTGGAGTGTGTCTGGCCCTTTAGGTCACTAGATGCAATGTAAAAAAAAAAAAAAAAACTCGTTTATGTAGTGGAAATATTTCCAGAGTATTTCAGTAATATTACTAGACCCTTGCTGAACCAGTTTGGGCCTGATATTACATGATGCTTAAGCTGACAAGAGTCTTGCTGGTTTTTGCCGACATGTACCATCTAATGGAGTTATGTAGTGTCTTCCAGTGTGATGGTTTACTGTTGATTTGATAATCATGTTGCTTTAAAAGATCTCTATTCATCACCATTTGAGTGATAGTGATGAGGCCCGTACCTCCAACATTTTTTGTTTTTTGAATTTCACGCAGGCATGCATTCTTTTGTAGTATATATGCATGTCGTGCTGTTTTTTTATGGCTTACCAAAATTTAACAAAAAATGCGAGCATAATTTGTTTCTGCAAATTTATATTTGCTGTTATCAGTGAAATTTGGGTAAAATCAGAGAAATTTCTGAAGCTATTTTAACACGTGAAAGCAGGTATCTCCACATAGTATTTTATATGGCTGAGAGAGCATGGAGTCATGCCATGGAAAAGAAAACTGCTGTTCCAAATGCAAAACAACGTATCTACATGTTGGGCCGATTCAGGAAAGCAGTTAAATGGGCAACACTTTTTTCGCAGTTATGTTCTGTGAAAGGAGATTCGAGGACATCTCTGGAAGCTGAGGTGTGTTCCTTAATATTTTCTTTGATTTATTATCTCTGTTTTGTATATCATCAGCATGACTTTGCACCTTTTCGAAATTAAAAAAAATCTTTCTGAAATAACTTTACTCAAAATACTCTTTTGCAGGCATATGCTTCATATATGAAAGGTAATTTGCTTTTTGAGCAAGAGAAGAACATAGAGGCAGCGATGATAAATTTCAAGAATACCAGGTTTGTGAAATTGTAGTAGTTTTATCAAAGTTTGTCTTCTTAGAGTGTGACCATTTATCTTGTTTAGATATTGATATATTGTTTGGAATCCTTTTTGCATGAGTATTTAGTAGGAGTCCTTTTTAAGTTAGTACTTTGTTGTAGGCTGTTTGATCATTTGAGTATTGTACTTCGTTTCCTTCTATAGGGCTGTATATGAGGAGCTTGGGAAGTATGGCAGTATAGAAAATCAACTTTTATGCCGTCAGCGCGTTGAAGAAGTGGAGCCTATGATTGGCTTCTGTTCGCGCAAACTGGGTGGATCATCTTTACAAGAAGCTGAACTCCTAGATATGGAAAATGAGGGTCCTGCTAACGATCTTTTGAAAGCAAAGATGGAGGTATTTCATCTGTCCTCTTCATACTGCTCTTCTAGCATAACTTCATATCTTATACATAACCTTTTTATACACTATCAGTAGTTGCTATTCCCCTTTCTGATGTGCAAATCCCATTCTCGATTCACGAACTGAAGAGTTGTGCCCCCTAGCAAACTTTGTGAAGTTGCAAACTGCGAGCCCAATGAACCGTAATTCTGGTCGTTATGTATTAGGTACTTGTGGCTTGCACCGTGTTATTGGGTCCAGCTGTTCCTTGATTTTCGAAAGGATTGGTTGAATTTTAATTTCATGCTATACGTGGATTCACATCATCACGTAAGGTTGGAGAGATTTTCTGATTGTAGTAAACTAGTTATTGCCGTTAGCAGGTCGGATTCAAAGGCCCATAAATCTCTTGTGAATCCAAATGGCATGACTAAGTATTTGTGGAATGCTTACCTCAATGCCACTATAATCAATCTGGTCCCAGCCTGATGTCTCCTAGTAGCTCTGCACTTGCCTTACAAACTGGCAGTGGAAGTTTCGTTTAGTTCAAACCTTTTTATATTTCCTTTCTGGTTTAGGTTGAGGCCTATATGATCCATTGTCAATATCCAATGTTAATCGACATTATGAATTGAATTCCACTATTGCACTGTAGATATTAGTAACAATAATGAGGCTGGTCTCATGCTTTTTTGGTACTTGTCGATGTGCTTGATGAAGCAGTAAGTAGTTCTTCTGGAGCAATAAGTGCCTATGGTTTCGGTTTGTTAGGTCGTGTAAACTTTCCCATGAGCAAAGTAGGATGGATATACGTCTTTCAGCTTTTAAAGTGTAGTAGAGGTGTTCATTGATTCGTAAGATCATGGGTTCATTTAGCACAGAGAAAGACAGCTGTGTACAAGTTACTGGATTGGCAAGAGATTGAAGATACCAAAGCTTTGAATCATGTACTGCACATGTTTTCAGAATGTTATACGTGAACATGACTATTCCCTCAAGTTTCAACTATTGCAAGTTTGAACTATTGAGTTTTTTCAAGCCATGTGATCGTAATAGTCTTATTCACTAGATTAAATATTGTATTTGCCAGCTGCACCAACTTCTTGAACTTGTATCAGCAAGCATTGCTTTTTCTGATGTTCATATCAGTTAGCAATTCATTACTTCTCCACTTCTCAACTTTATTTTCAATTTTATGAAGATGGACATGCGGGACTATTGTTATTTCGTTCTGAAATTAAACTAGACTGGGGGAGGATAATGTCAGTTCTTCTTTGGCGTGGTAAAATTGTGGAAGCATAGCACTTGGATATAAAATACACATGGCCACTTATTTGTGCTGTTGTGATCAGAGCATTGCATTCTACTGGCATGTTCATATAATTGTTGACTCTGTATTTTAATGTTTGCATAAATCATGGTGTCAATCATTTTTTGGGAGGGTATATAGACAATTCAGGGTGATGAAAATGCCAGTTGTTTTTATGACAGAAAGTAAAAGAGAAACTGATATAGACGTTCTGGAATTTCTCTTCATTTTCCTGGTTATATATAGTTGTCTTTGGTCATGCATAGTTGCAAACAAAACGAAATAAGGCTACTTGCTAAGTCCTATGTTCCGATTTCGTGGTAGGCCCATCTTCTTTTTTTTTTCTAGAACCATGGAATTTGAAATCAATTTCATAAATTTGATACCATTATATTCAAGTTAACATTTTGTGTTGGCTGTTGTAAACATTTTGTCTTCCCCCGTAATCTGGCACATTCACTTTGATTTTTTTTCCAGGCTGTACTGTCCGAGACAAGATCACAGCAGGCAGCTTCTATGACTGATTTCTACTGGCTTGGTCGCAGATTTCCTATTACCAATGCAAAGACCCGTGTGTCCATTTTGAAAGGTACACCATTAGTGTCTTGTTTTAGTTGCTGTTGAAATTTTGTGCAGAATGAGCATGAGATAGTTCTTTCATTTCAAACTGATAGCAGATAATTTAGACCATAATAGATGACAAAATAGTGTCTTTGTTTGAGCAATTTTGTTGCTGCATCAGTTTTATATTATTGGACACCTCTTTAATTGAGTCATGTAATCAGCTCAGCAGCTTGAGAGAGACTTGAAGGGTGCAGCCTCAGAATCAATTGCTGCTGACAAAAAGCTTGCCATTTTTGATAAAATATTTTCGGCGTACCATGATGCTCGGAGCTGCATTCGCAATGACCTGGTATGAAATTTCAGCACTTGATTTGTTATATTCTGCAGGGAATTGAGATATTTATTTTACATTGCTTTCTGTCTGTATTTTTCTGACTTCTTTAACAAATGCAGGCTTCTGCTGGCAACGCTGAGAATATAAGAGATGACTTGAATGGTCTAGACAAGGCTGTTAGTGCTGTCTTAGGATTGAGGACTATAGAACGCAACCAGTTACTTGTTAGCATTGCCAAAAGTAAGTTTACAAAGCATCGAGATGAGAAAAATGAGAAAATCACAAAGCCAGAAGAACTTGTTCGGCTATATGATCTGCTAATTCAGGTAGGTTTGTTTTGTATTATGTTTTTACTAGAGTTATCGCATGCTTTTGCTGATGGGGAACTGCATTTTTGCAGAATACAACAGACTTGACAGACTTAGTTGACTCTGGAAGAAACAAAAATGAAGAAGAGAACTCTTTTGTTCATGAGTATGAGCTTAAAGGCGTGGCTTTCCGAGCTGAGAGGTTTGTAGCAAACTCATTAATGACCAGCTTTCTTTGCATCCATTGTTTCTTCTTTGCTATTCGTGACATATATATATTATGATTTGCCCATCTTTTTTATTGGTTTATATATCCTTGGTTGCTACCATATATCCATTTACACCTATCTGCATATAGTAAAACACAAGTGACAGTTAAATCAGACCTTAACACAAGGCACTTTGCTCTTCCTCTTTTTTTTTATCCCCCCACAATCACTTGTAACATCTTTCTTCTAGATAGCAAGGTTTCAGTTGATATTCTAGAAAACATACATCTACTTCCTGGTAAGTTATGCTTAAACACTGACAAATTCACTTGGTAAATTGTGCAGATGTTTCTATCTGGCAAAGTCGTATAGTTCAGCTGGTAAAAGGGCTGAAGCATATGCATTGTTTTGTCATGCCTGTTCCCTCGCTGATTCTGCACTGCAACAGCTTGCTAGCAGCCCTGATAAGGTTTGCAATCACATCCATTTTTCTGCTCATAATTGTACACAAGTTTCATGTATGAAATTTTTTGCTTGCATCTTGTTTTGGATGATTCTAACATGAGACCATCATACTTGCTATTTTGAACAGGCTTTAATCCAAGATATGAAGTCTCTATCTGACAACTGTAGATCCAGTAGCTGTATAGAACATGCAACTGGTATTATGGAGGAGGAAAGTGTTCCTTTGAAACTCTCGAAAGGAGTCTCAACTATGTCACTTGCTGACAATAAATCAAAGGTATGTCTTAACACTGAACTTTGTCCATACATGGACTAAGGCTTGCAGAATTTGCACTTTGTAGGATGTCCTTATGATATATAGGTTGTATTTTTTACTTTTAGATCAGTTGTGCAATGGTGGCATATTTTCATTGCAATCTGAGAGAAGTAAACGAATAACATAACCCAAATATTGACACCATTTCAACTATTTAGTATTGCTCGTGATAAGAGCTTTGTGACTTTTAAACTTGTGTAGTACTGGACACCTTTTGTTGCGGATACTGATGACAAATTGATATTTTGTAGGAGAACAAATATCTTCTTGATATGCTAGATAGCTATGAATCAGCAATTGGTGAGCCAAACACCAAAGCCCAACATCACATCACCCAATTCCCACCTCCCTTCCAAGCGGTTCCATGCAATCCAATTGTGCTTGATATGGCATACAATGCAATTGAGTTCCCAAGCCTTGAGAACCGTATGAAGAAAGAAAAGAAGGGCCTTCTGAGCAGATTCTGGGGTTGAAAGAAGGCATTCGTTCTAGGGATTTTGGTACATTAACCTGGTCGTTTGATTTGGTTGTCATGTGCATGAACATGTTCAAAGGTAGATGGTTCTCATTATACTGGGGCTCCTGGGTGAAAGATTTTGGTCATACCTTTTTTTTCCTCCGCTGAGGTGTCAAGAAAACTTTTTGTCGGCAGTGAGTTTTCACCAATTCAAAGTATATTCTCGTTGTTACAATCAGCCTAACCTTAATTTTGGTCAATAGTATTTTGAGCAGTGACTTAATTAGCTCAAATTGTTAAATGTTGAACTGTTTATAATTGTTTGCATATTTTGTGGACAATTTCTCTGAAGAATAGTCGAGAAGCACAGACACGCAGTTAGGAAAAGGTTTTGCTATATATATTTTATTTAGGGGCTGTAAAAACTGAGCGCAATATAAGGTGTACATCACTTGCATAAATATCAATTTTATCCGCAAGACCTATCAGATTGGCTGGCTCATTTTGACTAGAGTAAAGTGCATTTTAGGTTTTTAAACTATTTCAGGATTCTCATCTAAGTCTATAAACTTTTAAAACGAAGATTTAAGTCCATAAACTATTTTAAGATTCTTATTTGGGTTCATAAACTTTTAAAATGACAATTTAGGTCCTAAAATAATTTTGGTCTTCTTATCTGGGTTCAAAAACTTTCAAAATAAAGATTAAGATCCCTAAACAATTTTGGTGTTCTTATTTGGGATCAAAAATTCTTAAAATGAAGATTTTGGTCAGGTGCTTGATAGCCTCGTTTTCACCGCGGTAAAACCGGACAGTTTTTGGAAAAACCCTCCTTAGAGTTGGACATGGTATAAGATTTGCGTCAAGCGTGTGGCGTGCATGTTTATGTGCATGACTGTTGTAACTTCGTTGTATTAGGACTACTTTAGGAGTGGCCGTCAACATGCTTGACCGGTCACAACCAACGTTACGACGGCCTGTGCTCTCATGCGGCTTCATCTTTAAGGAGGGAGCTCATTACAAACATGTAGGGTGGTCTGCTCTGGTCGTGGTCTCGTGGTGGCCGCCCCAAATCATAATAAGTTTATAGTTTTTCCCGGCGACCCCATATAAGTTATTGTTTTACTGTTACCCTGTAGCACTGATTTCAGACTGTCCGATCCGCTCCCAGGCCTTCCCGTGCGCCCGTCCGATGCGGGCCACGAATCTGGCCTCTCGAAGCATCGACTCGGTCGTCATCCTCCGGACTCGACTCCCCAGTTTCGTCCCCTCCCCTTCACCGGAGGGACTCGCCGTTCCTCTCTGCGGCAGCCCCTCGGTGTCGGCGTGCGGCCCGCCTTGGCCTAAGCCTCCTCGGGCTCGCAGCCTCAAATACCGCCGCTGGAGTCCATCACCGCAGGGCTCCAGCCTTCGGTTGCTGTAAACCGACCACCACCGCCGGCCTTGGCCTGGATCGCTTCGCAGCTCCTCTAATTAGTCCCTCCTTCCCCACCGACCCAGCCCCTACTCTGACTTCGAGGCCGACTGCGACGTTCGTTGGTCGTGTCCCGTCCCGAAGGCGCATTCGCCAGCGCTCGCCCCGCCTCCACTCCCACGCTGATGTAGCCGATGGCAGCGGCCACGTAGCCTCCCGAGGCGCAAATGCTCCTGCTCCGCCTTCCCCCGCTTCCACCCCGAATTCTCCTTGGCTCAATGGCGGCGGCGTCCATGCAGGGGTCATGGGAAGAGAATAGGAGGCGAGATGCAACGAGTGGCAACAGTCCAGCAGTTCGAGGTGAGCCACCGATTAGAAACTACTGCTTTGGACTTCTTGATCTTCCTGATTATTTGGTTACATCATTCATGATGTCGACTCTAAATTACTTCTGGGAAGACGATGGGGAGATAAATAACTTCATGATGTCGACTCTGAATTATCTTCTCTAATACATGCAGGAGATAAATAACACTTAACAACAAATCAAACATTGTTCATACGGAGCATACTGGGAAGATGATGGGGAAATTCCGAGGTACGCTAACGATGTCTGACTCTAAATTACTTCTGGGACTAAAAAAAAAAATCACCACTTTGCCTTCTGCACTTCCGCATGTCAGACTGAACATTGCTTCTTTGCCTGCAGCATATTTGATGCAATCACTTACCCAACAACTGAAAACGGTAAGAAGCTAAGCTCATTTTTTCTTGAAAAAAATCTACGTGAACATTTCTGAATGATTTTCATGATGATAACTGAAACTTCCGAATGAAAATGGTATGAACATTTGATTTGAGTGACCTGCTTTACGGATCCTGTCTCTTAGCTGAAATATTAACACCCTCCTATCTCTCTTATAATTGTTCTGTTTGCTGAATGAACTTGAAGGCGATTGCAGATTGTTGCTCTGTTATGTCGAATCGGGTAGTAGATGGCCTATCGTTTTCTACCTGTTAACTGTATTGATTGATACGTTTTTCAGGTACAATCACAGATAACATTACAATTTCAATTGAAAGTCTATATCTATCAGGTGGTCAAACACACTATGGAGCTGATTCAGTTGAATGATGTGATTGTCCATATATATCAGGTGGTCAAACACTATGGAACTTATTCAGTGGAATGATGTGATTGTCCTAATTGCTTTTGGGCATATCAATGTTAATGACCTGGATGTTATAACATGGTCCTGATGATTAGATAGACATCATAAAAAACAATTGAACTCTGCAATTCTCGACAGATGTCAGGTTTCATTATCAGTCCAGTGAAGCAAATCACTTAACATCGTCTATCAGAAATGATCGTCCCTTATAACTTATAAGTAATATATTAAGTTACATGAAAGTTCAATTGCCTATATGCTCCAAATCTTCCTCATGAGGTGAGGCCTCACTCTCTGCCTGTTTAGACATTTCCCCGCTTATATGCGCTCTTTGAACTTGATAATGCTTTGGTACTCCATGAACGATAATAACTGAATTGGTTCTTTCTTATAACAATATGCATACCATTGTTTTACACATAAAAAAATACAATTTTAGCTTCCATGTGATTTTTTTTTTATTGTGTTGCTCAAACATGTACATATCTTAGACAAGGAAAAAAACATTTTAGCATACAGAAACAATACTCTAGCTAGATGATGTTGTGTTGCAAACCTGAATATATTCTGGCAATGTGATAGATATGCTTTTTTTCCACATATATATATTTTTATCTAAGTTTATTTCCTGCATCAGACGTGTTTCAAACAGACCAAAGATCCAACTGCTGATTACATTGGTTAATCTCTTTGTCACACTGAAACAATACCGTCGCTGGATGATGTTGTGCTGTGAACCATAATAGTATTTGGCAATGTGACAGATATGTTTATTTGCCACATATTATTATATTTTTCATCTAAGTTTATTTCCTATGATAGATATGTTTCATATAGACCAAAGTTCTAACTGCTGATGACATTGGTTCTCTGCATGTCATTCGTATTTATTCAGCCATAAGTCAATAGATTTTTTTTTACCATGTGAAGTGTACCTTCGGATATTCAATATTTATTCCACATATTTTATTTTAGTATTCTTTCCACCAGTTTCATAATGGAATTCCTTGATTGTTTTGTGAATACATGCTGCAGCCTCCTCATGGTATTCAGAGGAATTTCTTTCATATGGAGATGATTTGTAGCTGATGGAGGATGCATGCAGGATGCAATATGCACCCATGAAAAGAACCATCCATCCTCATCACCAAGTAGCTTTGCTTCATGTCAGACGTGAAGATGTAATTACACGGGACTCAAAAAAAAAAATGAAGACGTGATTACACTATGTCATGTCATTCTCTCCTGATGCTGCCAGTGTATAACTGAAACCGTTGTCAAATGATACCAGTGTCCCAATTTCTGCACAATCATATGTTTCTTATCTAAAAGATGGTGTGTAATCACATCAAATGATGGGTGTGTAGGATAAGGGATGACAATAGCAAAGTCTTCTGTTCTGCTTTACAACATTCACTTCTGTTCTGCGCATTTCTTTCTATTTGGCAATGTGGGCATAGAAGCATTTAACAATGGCTATGTGGGCATGAAGGCATGTAAAAAAGAACCCTGACATTGTTTTGAAAAGTGAATTGGTTTTTTACATGGCAACATTTTACTAGGATGTTTCTTGGAACACCCGCGGCAATTGCCACGGGGCGTCAGCTAGTTTATTAATGGCCTTCCCCGTCCGATGACGCTATGCTTTGGGGGAAAATTTTAGTGCAAATAGACAATTCGGTGAAACTGTGCAAACAATGAATTTGGTGTGTCGGATCAAGATCTGAAGGCAGCGCTTACTTCCACCATCCCACCGAGGCAATTTTCCATAGACCCCCTGTGTCAAATTTTAACCTTGCTACTGAAATCCTGTGCCTTTTTACTCCGTCCCCCATTCTGTTCCGATGTGGAGCGCCGCCATTTGGGCGCCGGACGGTGCTCGTCGGATCTTCTCATGCGGCACTCCGTCGCAAATCATCTCAAAAACTCCACCCTGCGGACTTGCGAAGTGCGAGTGCACGTCGGTGGGACGACCTGCCCCGGCTGCCCGCATGCCAATTGCCAAAGGTTTCCGGTGGATGAGAGGAGTGTGCGGAATGCGCGAGGTCGTCAGGTTAAGAATGTACCAATAATTGAACATGCATGTGAATTCGCCAAACTATCATCCTCCAACAACACGCTTCCCTTTATTGTTTTTTCTTAGCAACGACAGGATAGGGTGTGCTTACGGAAAAGATCCATCAAATGAAGCGCAAAAGGCAAAAGAGGACACATGTGACAGGACGACGTCTGATTTGGGTTTGTAAATTTTGAAACAGTGTTTTGTTGTAGAGACCAAATCGCAGTAAATATGAGTGCTTGATGGATTTGTAAGTTGTGGTTGAAAATCGTGGCAAAGATTGACGAATGTTTGTATTAGAGGCTTGCAATCTTTCTGTTCAATCCTAGCACCGGTGGCTGCAGACACGAGCATGCACTCCACAGCCACGAACAACGACATTGGTGAGTACACAGCAGAAAAGATGTGGTCACTGAACTGGCATCGATGTGGGCGCCGATGCCATGGCCGCCGCCGGAGTCGGCATGAATGCGGGCACAGACAGGTTGAGGCCGCTCTGATCCCCTCCGGCCGCTGCATCTAGTCTCCTCAATCCCCTCTTAAAAGATCGACAATTTCGTTCGGTTGTGTGGCTGGAAGAAAAAAGAGGAGAAAACGAGAGAGATCGGAAGGATAGTTTGCCGGACTTTTGTGCGAAAATGATGCTTTTGTTGGGGGTTTTCTTCAAATATGTTTAAGTGGAGCTTAGGGGGAACTGCGCTTGATTCCAGATGGTGGGATGGCAATCCGAGCGTCAAACAGTTGTTTGCACCATTGCACTGAATATTGCATTTGCACCAAAATTTTCCCCTATGCTTTGCCTGTCACCATGTGTGCACTTGAGATGTTTGATGAAATAGCTAACTAAACTTCTCGAATCAGTTGATGCCTCGTGATTTGCGTTGTGTGCATTTGGATTAACCTCATTTATGTGCACGGCATGTGAATAAGTATATCTACAATTTAGACCACGACAGTGTAGTTGGTGACTCTAATTATTTCACTCTCATCGGAGCAAGGTGCTTAATTCTCTTCTTTCACACTCTGGACACTAATGTGCACCAACTCCAACCTTCATTAACCTTGAGCATGAGCAAAAAGTGCGAAGTGAGCGACAACTCAGCTGGGGTCGATATTCCAATCGGCTGACTGGCGTTCGAACCCCACGTCCGCACCAAGTTGGCTTCGGCTCACCTCCCTGTTGTGGCTTGTGGCTACAGTGTGCGGTGATGCCTGGCCTAACAGGCTTCGGTGAGCTTTTTCTTTTTAATGAAAATTCAAGAGGACGTCAGAACCTTGATCTTAGCCATGCATGTTCTCGAACAAGAGCATATGCTCTTTGTTTTGAATGTGTTTGTCTTCAGTTTTGTAAAGAGTGCATATGTACTCACAAGTTACCTTTATTTTAGTATATTTTCTCTATTATAAATAAGATCCAAAACCCAATAGTACTTCTTTTCTCACGAGTCAGATGAGAAAATTTTCAACTCCTCGTGAACTTCTAGTTCTGTCTCACCAATTACCTCCAACCAAACCCACCGTGCTTGAAACTGTGTGGATGTTGAGGCATCAACCAACCGTGCTCCTACCTTCATCGAAGCTAACACAGCATAACCAAATAAATCCTTCTATTTTTCTCTTAAGTACCGTGCATGAGAAAAAATGCTTAGAATTAGGTCACTAGCTGCTTCACACGATGATGTTGGTGGTACAGAGACATCTCTGCTTATAAACAACGATCATTTATTCCAAAACACCACTACATATGTTACTGATATAACAGGAACACTATATAACACTGGTTTAGAGAAGAGGAACGCACAGCAACTCAGAATACTCTGTATGGCTTTCCCATGGTGCTCTTGATGTACAGGCACTTCACCTGCATAGTACAAACGCTAACAAGTCATGTAGGCTCGAATATCGATAATGCAAGGTAGAAAACGGAACTATGCGTGTAAATGAAATAACACTTACGTTTTGCCAGTTCTTTTTCAACAAGGAAACCAGGAAGTTGACACTCATCTGGATGTTCTGCTGGATCTGCTTCTCTTCCATTGACAGGTTACCAACAGCGACACCCATGCAAAGAACCTTCTTGAGCTGGAACTTAACTGTCGCTTTCGTCTCGTTTACCTTGGCCTCTAGAGATTCCTGATGAGTAACCAAAGTTGGGAACTTGCCTGCAGTGCCAATAAGAGATGATTCGTCAGTGGAACAAAAATGGCATAGCAATGGCGTAAAAGATATGTGCATGTGCAGACAAGCTGAATTCTGTCATCATTTCGAAGGTGATATGCATATATGGATTCACTGAGGTCTAGTAATTGTATAGGGCTTATCCAAATGAAATGATGTTTGGACAACAGAGTCGATTCGCCTTACCATGTGGATCTGCAACGAATTACTGCAAACCCACTTGCCATAAAGTTATATTCTGTTTTCATCTCTGAAATTCAGAGGTGTGTTATGCCAAAGGAATGACATGAACAAACAAAGAAAAGGTACACACATATCAAACTATTATTTTCACACAATCAACACAATTCATTGCACTTACACAACTAGATAATAAGGATACCACGTGTAATAACACTGTCAAGCAAGAAAGCTTTTCCTTTTCGCCAAGTTAGCAAGCAGCATAATAACTAGATTAGAAGATGACTGATCAAAGCACTTGCCTGCTTTGTTGAGACCAGGACCAAGGAGACGAGGAATCTGCTTGATAACAGACTCTGATGCTAAGAAAGCATGGTACCTCTTGGCAAGCTTCTTGACAAGCTTCTTGTTCTTGTTCATTTTCTTAAGAGCTTCAACATCCATGTGATCAAGACCAATCCTCTGAGCCTGGAAACAGAACAATTGCAATGAGCAGATATAAGGAAATTAGCCTACTATACAACATGCGCCTTTTTTAGAAAAGGAAATATGTATTAATATCCTGGGTAGATACAAGAAGGAACCATTCACAACATGGTTCTCTTCTTAATACAATACTGTGGAGCGGTCTCTTCCCACAGGCCTTTTCTTCACCGGAAGGATATTCACAACACAGTTCAAAACCTCCATGTTTATTGAATCAAATAAATGGAGACCTATTGCTACAATGCCAGAATATATTTCAACAAAGATGACGTTAAACAATAAGCATTCTGGACTGTTATAGCATCACGGACAGCTAGTCACGAAGTGGCAGAGTAGACACTGATACATCGAGTGGCAATGTGAAGGATAGAACTAAAAGGTTGCCGAGGTTGAGTGCCATAGCTTTGCAATAAGTCTAGGTTGTAACTGGCCCTGATAGTAGTCCAAAGAAAATAGTTTATCTTGTGACCAGGCCCGCGGTCCAAAGAATGTTTTTTCTTCCATTTCAACCATTAGTTCAATCTGATTGTACTGATATATGCACCAAAACTTTATCCACATCATCGCAATTCAGAGAATTCCATGGTGTCTGAAATTATTATGTATCTAGCCAGCCTTGAGCACAGAACAACGATTTAAGATCTTTACCTCCTCGACATGCTGTGCATCGCCGAGCATGCAGACCTTCATCTTTGGGCGAGGGATATGTGGCAGTTTAACCGAGCCGCTGAAACGCTTGTCCTTCTGCGGATCATAGTTCTTCAGACCAATCTGGAGCTCCACGGTTTCGATGAACTTCCTCGGCTTCTCCCTGGCATCCGAAACAACCTGGGAGATAGCGTCCTTCAGGACCTCAGACTGCAACTTACTGCAAAGCAGAGCAGAGGAGTCAGGAATTGCAAGCTTGTGAAAGATCAACTGCAGGAGCACAAGACAACCCTATCCAACAGAGCATATTTACACCGCCGATAGGGATGTAGATAGATGGTCATAAATATGGCAAACGAGCATGATCATAATTCACTAGAGAAAATATCAGTCTCTTAGATGAACATAATCATCTCAGTTCACAAAAATTGGAGCATGCTAGAACGGTAGAGCCTACTGCCAAGTGCTACTATCTGTAATTCAGGTACAAAAGACAATCTGATTCAGTTTTGCAAGGTTATCAAAACACAAGTACGAATCCTATCAAATAAAAAAAACACAAGTACGAATGAAGATACAAAAAGCAGTGGTACCTCATAGCTGCTGTGGATCACTGATACACCTGCAGACCAGAGAACATCAGAAAACCTTTACAAAAGAAACGAATAAGATGTGAGACGGAGCTACGTGATTATCAGGGTAGAACAAATCGGCTAGAAATGGAGATCTTGAGGGAGAAGTCAAGATATTACTGGCCTGAGAAGCAGCTGGAATGGCAAGCGCTGCAGGGTTTGGGACGTCGGGAGCGGGGCGGCGGTGTTTATAGCCAGAATCTTCGGTGGCTTTTTGACGGCTCTCGATGCTTCTCTACCTATGAACAGTAGTTGGATCGAGCTGTAGCACACTGGGGGCCTTCTGGACCAATAAAACGGAGGATAGTCAAGGCCAAGTTCTACTTCTCGCGTGAAATAGAAAAGAAAATCGAAAATTGCGATTTCCATAAATTTAACAAATACATTTTTTTAGATAAAGTAAACTTTTATTTCGAGGTGAAATAATGTTCCGGCCTCTGCACAACAAATGTGCATCTAGCCTTTATATGTCAAACACCAAGATAAGATGCTACAAAACAGCCTAAAAACACCTAAAAGCAAAGAAAACTCTAACATCAAGCTCCGCCGTTTCAACATCCTATGGAGTCGAACAATAATTGTTGTTGCAGCCCTATCATCCTTCTCAAAAGTAAGAAGTCGATTGAATCTTCACTGCTTAAACAACACTTGAGAAAACCTTCAAACTCCGTCAGGCAAGGTTGTGCGGAGGTGTAGCACCTCCCCGTGCACAGGCGCGACACTTTCGTTGCACATATTATCATCATGCACAAGGATGTCTGTCAGATCATGCGGAGATGAAACATCTCCCCGCGCACCACGCGACGCTTTCGCTGCACCATTTGCCAACATAAGTAACATCTTTGTCGATGAACTGAATCCTTGCCTAAAATCTTGGACACCGGAGTTAATCACCTTGACATAGCAGAGACAACAGGATAGCCAACCGGCAGACAACCATGGCCATGGTATCATTGGCCTCTCCCGAACAAAGCAAGATTTAGCCACCATAGAGCATTGTTGCTGCAAACTTCACAACCTGCTTCCTCTATGTCTTCATCGTCTCGATCACCAAACTGATACAAGGTACAAGAACTGATGCGAGTCACCGAAAAGATGAGAGACCTTTGCAACACGAATGCGGACCTTGAAGTTGGAGAAATTAAACAGTGTGGCCGTCTTCTCTGCAGCTAAGACAATATTCCAAATCTCCCACAAACCGTTCATCAGATCATTGTGAGACAAATTTGTAGTCAACAGCTTGCACTCCAGCCGGCAAATTAAACAACCGGCTAGGAACCAAGATCACGCAGAACACCATCCAACCACCACCTAAGCAGTGGCAGAACGTACCAAATGGGCAGGGATGGTGGTGACCCGCTTGAGCAACGCCCATCGTGGCTGCGCCACCGAACGAGAGGTAGGCCGAGCCCGCCGCAGCCGCGACGACTGCAGCCAGTCGCATCACCAAATGTCGACGCTGAACCCATCTCGCGGCTGCGCTGCCGTACGGCAACCATGTCGAGATCCGACACGCCGTCGCGGCGATCCGGCAACATCTCACCAGGTGGTGGGATCCCGTCCTCGCCCGCATCGCACGACGGCTTCCCCTTTGTCGCATGGTCTCTGATGCACACTTCCACGATCCGACGAGATCCTGATCAGAAAGGGCCAGGCCGTCCGCCCGCCGCCTCAACAAGGACTGGTGCAGGCTTCAATTTGATCGCCGATTCGCTGAACGAGGTCCCGCCGCCGTCGTCCTCGCCGTCGGCAGGGTTGTGCCTGCCTTGGGCTCTGACGACGGCAGGGAAGGGAAGGGGGAGGAGGACGAACGAAGGTGGTGTTGGAAGATCGCCGCCCGTGTCGCCAGTGGAGGCGACGCGGGGGCCCTCCGTCTTAACGAATAAATCTAAAAGGAGGAATAGAAGAACCTGCATTCTACTCCCTCCGGTTCTTTTTTGTTGACGTTAGGACAGGGACATCAGTTCAAATATGAACTAGGAATCTTGTCGGAACGTCAACAAAATAAGTCTGGAGGGAGTATTATATTAGACTATCTGCACTGGGACCGCTATCCCCAACCTCCAGTACAGGATAGCGGTAAAAATTGCTGCAGCGGGGGACGCTATCCCGACCGCTGCGGTAGCGTTCGCTCCCGGGACCGCCAAACATGGCGGGGTAGCGATCTCCCGCTATACTCGACGCGGACCCACCTCGTCTCCAACAGAGGCGCCGCGCAAACTGTCCGCCGCCGAGCTCGCCGAGGCGAGGCAGCAGCAGCAAGGCCAGCAGCAGCAGCGTGGCGTGATGGACACGGCGTGGAGCACGGCCGAAGGTGGCGGCGTCCTCGTCGGCCTCCTCCCGTCCTCCGCCAACTCCTCCATTGTTCGATTCGCCAACCCCGTCCGCCGCATCCGACCATGCCCGCGACCAGCCCGCCGTGAAATCGACACCGGAGCAGGCCCGCTCAACTCCGCCGTCCTCAGCGCCATCGCCGTTGTGCACGAGGCGAGGGGAGGGAGGGAGGCGGGGGCGGTGGCGCCATGGCCGACGCGGCCTCCGCGTTCTTGGCAACGCGGCGGAGGGGAGCCCCGCTGTAGGCGGTGGTGCCATCGCCTTCTGTTTCTTGGCCAAGACCGCGTGAGGTGAAATCGGAGGTTTCTTCCCCAATTCAGAGGTGATTGAGGTGGAAGAATAGAGGTGAAATTGGGGGGCGATTGGGGAAGAAGAGGCGTGATTGGCGATTGGGGAAGAAGAGAGGTGAAATCGGCGGGATGCGGGCCTGGGCGTTGGCTGGTTGAGGCGGTGGACGCCGGTGAGCTGAGGTGCGGCGTGAACCTGCCGGTGAGGTCCTTGGCGCGCGCCACCTCGAGCCCGTACTGGGACCGCAGCTTGGCCGCGTCGTCGTGGACCCCGACGCCGACGAAGTAGAAGCGGTAGTCGGCGCGGAGGATCTGGAAGACGAGGCAGCACCGGCCGACGCAGAGCTGCAGCACGGCCACGGGCGGCGGCGGGTGCCCCGCGGCGTTATTGCCGTTGTTGGTGGTGGTGGTGGAGGCCGCCGGCGGGCGCCACTCGACGTCGAGGCCGACGACGAGGCGGTGCAGGCGGAGGCGCGCGACGGGAGGGAGGGGAGGAGAGACCGAGAGAGGAGAGACGAGAGAGTTCGGATAGTTGATATTTTGAATAAAATATAATTTAGTTGGTATAGAGGTTGAGATATAGAGGTTGACGGCTGCGGGAAAAGGAAATATAGAGATGAGAATCTTGATAGCCAGGACAGAATATTTCTTTTAGAGGTTGGAAATAGAGGTTCACCAGTGCAGATAGTCTTATACCCAACCGGGTGACTAATCGAAAGACTTGTAAATATGAATAAATATGAGATGCATCAATGATATCTCACGACATCCGTACCCGAATTTGAGTACGGAAGAAACTTGTAGGTAGGATACATGAGGAATTGATTCCTTTTTCGAAATTTGAATATAATGTTGTTCTATGATGTTTACCAAAGTTATACAGTTATAAACTTGATACGAAATCAATAGATTAATGTAAACAAGGAGATAAAAATGCTCTTGATTCTATATATATCTTAATATCTTAATGTAAAACATACAACGTGCTAAACATACAACTATATCTGGAATAATATGATATAGTCTATCCCTATGTGATTTGATTTCACCTCTTATGACTTCTTTATACGAGCGTCCTCAATGGTTATAGGCAGTTGCTAACTCTTTGACGCAATCCTTTTATGTAAAGACCACCCGCAGTGTCTCATTTTTGCTAAGAGTTAACTCATGAACAAAAGCTACCTGCCTTCTCTCTTTTTTTTTTTCTGATAAATAATTCTAAGAACTAGTTTAGAGACAACCATTATGGACGCTCTAAGTTACTTCTAAATACTGGCAATATAGACTCTGGGGGGTGTTAAAATTTCAGCCATTTTTAATCTTGTCATTTAAGGTTACTAAATAAAATCTAATTACAAAACTTTTTGCAGAACTTTGTACTACTTCGCGAGACGAATCTAATGAGGGTAATTAGACCTTAATTAGACGATGTTTACTATACACTCACTGTAGCAAAACATGGCTTAATTAGGCTCGTTAGATTCGTCTCGTAAATTAGCCCCATCCGTAAAAAGATTTTGTAATTAGACTTTGTTTAATACTTTTAAATGACAAGATTCTCTTTGACGTGACAGGGTTAAAATTTTAGCCTCTGGAAACGAACACCCCGTACTCTGAATTCAAGAAATTGATAGAACAGGTTAGGCACTATTTTGACGTGCAAATTCACTCACACACAGATTCTGAAAGAATAAGGTAACTGCCTTGTTATAATTTGAAGGAAAACATTTGAGAGATTCGAGTTGAAAAACTTTCTGAAAGCAATCGATCGGATTATGAGATTGATTTTTTTTTTTGTTTGAGAGGCGACCCTGTTCGAGGTGTTCTCTACATGATGGCAATATAAACCTCCATTTTCCTCTGTCTTTCGCTGAGATTCGCTCACATCTTGTTCTGATCGTGCAATTGAAAGAGGATCCGAGAAATTACGGAGCCAGCATCGACGTTTGCAACCTGAGGAGCCACTGGAGTGTGCGCGCCGTGGACCGTGGAGGGCTGTAGGAAGATGACGTGGTTGGGCCCACACCGTCCGACTGCCACTGGGTCCCACGGAGCCGAGCCAGGTGCACAGCGTCAGTCCGACCCGGGCGAGGGCGCCCGACCGAGCCCGTCGTCGCGCCGGAACACCGAACCCAACACTCCAATAAAACACCTAGAAACCAGGACCGAGAAGAGAAGAGAGAAGAAGCTCGAAACCGACCACGCCACGCGACGCGAGCCGGGGCGCCGAGACACCCTCCCCCTCTCTCCTCGCACGCGCAGGCGCGGCTCCATCACCACCACCACCACCACCACCGCCCCGATCCGCCCGCACCGCCGCTCGCCGATGGCGGCCGACCCGTCTGCGGCGCCGCCCGCCGCCGCCGATCCCGACGGCCCCGACGCCGTCCGCCTCACCTGGAACGCGTGGCCGCGGTCCAAGGTCGAGGCCAGCCGCTGCGTCGTCCCGCTCGCCGCCGCCGTGTCCCCGGTCCGCGCGCAGGACCCCTCGGCGCCGCCGCCGCTGCCATACCCGCCGCTCCGCTGCAAGCCGCCCTGCTCCGCGCTCCTCAACCCCTTCGCGCGCGTCGACTTCGCCGCCAAGATCTGGATCTGCCCGCTCTGCTTCTCCCGGAACCACTTCCCGCCGCACTACGCCGCCATCTCCGAGTCCAACGTCCCCGCCGAGCTCTTCCCGCAGTGCTCCACCGTCGAGTACATCGTCGGCGGAGCCGGTGGCGTCCCCGGGGCGCCCGCCGGGCAGGCGCCCCCGCCGCCGCCCGTCTTCCTCTTCGTCATCGACACCTGCGTCATCGAGGAGGAGCTCGAGTACGTCAAGATGGCCATGCGCAAGGCCGTCGCGCTCCTGCCGGAGCACGCGCTCGTCGGGCTCGTCACCTTCGGCACCCAGGTGCACCTGCACGAGCTCGGCTTCTCCGATCTCAGCAAGATCTACGTGTTCCGGGGGACCAAGGAGATCTCAAAAGAGCAGATTTTGGATCAGCTCGGGCTGGCCGGCGCCGGCCGCCCGGTGTTCTCCAAGATGCCACAGCAGCCGGGCGTGCCGCAGGTGAACGGGATGCACCCGCCGCCCACGGCCGGGGTCAGCAGGTTCTTGCTCCCGGTGTCGGAATGCGAGTGCACGCTCAGCACGGTGAGTGATCCTCCTCCTCCGACATTTGAGTCATTTTGTTTGGGATCTATGTGTTGTAACTTGATCTAGCTCCTCCATCGTTGCAGTTGCTGGACGAGTTGCAGCCTGACCAGTGGCCAGTGGAGGCCGGGAACCGTGCCATCCGGTGCACGGGTGTTGCCCTTAGTGTTGCGGCTGGCCTGCTTGGTGCTTGCATGCCTGGGACAGGTGCAAGGATCATTGCGCTGCTCGGCGGGCCATGTACCGAGGGCCCTGGAGTGGTAAAAATCCTTCATTGACTTGTGTTCTTAATCAATTTTTGACACAATTGCGATGCAACTTGAAAACCACTGCGATGAGAATCCTCAAGTACCTTTCCGTTGATGAGGGCACATTTTCAATATTGTCCTATTGGATATATGGTACATACTGGAAAAATTTAATGTACCAAGTATCAGAAGCATGACTAGTAAAGTTAGCTAGCTTCTGTAGGCAAAAACACAACTTTTGTTGAAACCTCTGCCCATTATGTTCATATCCCCAAATTTTAAATTAACAAAGCAAGAGCTTTATGTAAGAGTAGAAGCTCCAAAAGGTGAATTAGGAATTTATCTGGTAGGAGATGACAGTCTTTTCCTCTGGAGATGGAAAATTCGTCCACCTGGTTTTATTAATTTGCAATTCTTCCTCTCCACGCCTCGCGCACAATGTTGTGCGTTGTGAGTGTATGAGTTATACTGTGTAATTGAAAAAAAGAATAATGAAATTGGCTGATATCATGATGATATTAGGTAGTATAGATATCATTATGGGGGATGTTGATCGTTGAAATGATAATAGAGAGGGTACAGGTAGAAACTATCAATTCTTTTTCGAAAAAAAAATGTTCATATCCATAGTATATTTCTAAAACTTGCAATAGCTGTTTATCCTCCTGACAGACATATGAAATCCTTCAGATTTGTACAACTTTTTTTTTTCAATCATGTTTATTAATATTTTTTCTCTTGTTCTTGTTGCAAATCCTTATTATACTGGGTCGGGTTATGCAGATTGTTTCGAAGGATTTGTCGGAGCCTGTCAGATCACATAAGGATCTTGACAAGGACGCGGCTCCTCACTTCCAAAAAGCTGTAAAATTTTATGATGGTCTTGCCAAGCAATTAGTCGGTCAAGGCCATGTGTTAGATGTTTTCGCATCTGCTCTCGATCAGGTTTGTATATTACTCTTGAGAAGCTGGTAATTTGTGCTTACAGCATCAAAGTTTCTATTTGAAGTATCACATTTTGCTACTTTTTTCTGAAGACAATGTCATTTTGTCCTATCGAATAAATCCAAATAGAGCTGTTAGTTTGCTCCTAGTCCTTAATCATGCTCTATGCTTAAATGACTACGTTAAACTATTAAAGAGTACTTTTTTTCCCCAAATATGTATCATAAGGACTAAGGAGTAAAAATATAATTTTTTGTATCATCAATGACAGAGCAATAATGGATTGAGAGAACATTGATATTGAATTTTTGTATTTATTTAGTTTCTAGTCCCTGAATCTTTTTGCGCATGATCCAGAATGTGGGAATTGTGATAAAGGTAGCAGGCGGTGATTTGAATTGGATGCTATGAGATAACTAGGCATTGTTGAATTGATCATTCCTCTTAGTACTTGTTCATTCTCCACAAAACATTTGACTTTGGCAAGTAATATGATTAATAAGGATATGGCATTTGTGAGTTGTTAGGATCCCTATATAGGTATTCTGTTACATAATACCTTCTAAGGACTTCTAATTTCTGCCAGCATGCAGCCCTTTGGCACAGTTTACCCAATCGTTGATATTTTATTTTTGTCTTTTCTGCTTTTTAATATATTTCTCATAAAAACTTCAGACTGCCCACTGATGTACATAACATTGGCTTTTGTTTTCTTTTACAACAACTCTTGTTGTTGACCGGGGGAGTAGTAGACTTGTTTGTTTTTGTTTAGTTTTTACAATTTGAGTGATAGCTGTGGTCATCTCTATGAAAACTACAATATACGACCCATTACGATGATCAAACTTTGTCCTCTGCTTTGATTTGTGGGAAGACCCATATTAGTCATTTTAGTAAGACACGTCGTAATGAAGCCACAATGTATGAACCATCAGACATATGTTTGCAATTTTTTTCACTCTGTATTTATGCCAAATTATGGTTCTTACACGAAGCAGTGAATTAAGTGCTATAAATGTAAGCATGAAATAATGCTGCTAATCAAATTGTATTTATTCTGTGAGCTTCCGTGTTGTCTCAGCAGAAATTGAAACTGTATCATCACATTATCCATATTTTCTGAAAAAAGTGTAGCCGTATTTTACAATTATAGGCACCTATTCGCTTTTTCTCTATTTGAATTAATCCGTTCAGTGTTAGACTGCTGTTATAACATTGATACACAAGGATTATAAGTATCAGTTGATCTGTTAACTGCAGTCAATTCTCTTTTCCTATCACTTTTCTTTGCTGAGTTAGACATGTTGCGTAAACTTGTGTGTTTCTAAAATGTTTGGAACAACAGGTTGGTCTAGCCGAGATGAAGGTTGCTATCGAGAGAACAGGTGGCCTTGTTGTCTTGTCTGAAAGTTTTGGGCATTCAGTATTTAAAGACTCCTTCAAGCGGATCTTTGAGGGAGGCGAACAGTCTCTAGGCCTTTCATTTAAGTAAGTTTGCTGCCTATTCCCTTTTTTCATGTGTATATATTTTATGTATCCATTCAAAGCTGGTATATTTGGATAGATCTGTATCACTGTTTCTAGGTTGTTTACCTTTTTTCCTTCTGAAGAAATGCAATATATTTGACAACATGTGGTCGAAAGTCATGATATAATAATTGAGGCATGTATTGAACCTTTGATCGATATCATGATATCGAGTTGTAAAGTAATAGCATCCGACATGTGCCGGCTAGTGTTGTGCTCGCTAGATCGTTTTTTGGATTTGTAGAGGAGTATTCCTTGGATTGGAGTATGGGCCACATTGAAAATTACAGATCTCTTTCTGATAGTGCCAAGATACTGCAAGCTGTACCTATGTATCAAAATAATAGCAGAAAAGAGATTTAGATCCTACTTGATTATTCTTAGACTCACATAAGATAGCATGCTCATTATCTACTCAAAATTGCAACTCTTACCATGCTCTAATGTTTTCTGCAAATTATTTTGTAGTGGCACGTTAGAGATAAACTGTTCGAAGGACATTAAAGTCCAAGGAATTATCGGACCATGTACATCACTGGAGAAGGTATGACTTTTATAGCATGTTCTCTTTTTTTTTTTTTGATTCATTTATAACATGTTCTTAGTGAGATGAAATTTTTAAATTTAGGTGCTGATATTTAAATTTTACTTTGTTTTCACCTTTTCTCTCACAGAAAGGAGCTCTCTGTGCGGACACAGTTGTTGGTCAAGGAAATACCACAGCATGGAAAATGTGTGGTCTTGATCGGAATACTTCATTGACAGTATTTTTTGATGTCTCACCGAGTGAGCGGTCAAGCCAACCAGGACATCAAAATCCCCATTTATATATACAGTTTGTAACAAGGTATTTTCAATTCTTCTTCTGTCTCTTTGGTGTAAGAATGTTTAATGTATTGAGTGAGTTGGATTTTTTGTAGTTACCAACACCCAGAAGGTCAAATGAGGATAAGAGTAACTACTATATGCCGGAAGTGGGTGGATGGTTCCACTAATACCGAGGTTAGTCTAGTCCAGAGAGATTTTTCTTTTGCTTGTTATGTTATGAAGTGCATCGTTCGAAATCTAATAGGGACACCATTTTGTGTATTCGGGTATACATCTACATGGTTGTCTTTTTATCTTACAAATTTTTGTTCATGATATTTTTATTGCTCATTATGAAGATACAGTTTCTAATAAGATGCTACTTGCTTTTTGGTTTAAAAATGCATTAAACCTCATTGCTGCATATTGTATAATTGAAATCCTCATGATGGTTAAGTGTTTATATAAGGCCCCTTAGTTTTCTTTGGTTTGATTTGATGTATTATTTTTATATGCAAATAAATGTGTTTGCTTGTTACTAATAAGCATATGGAATTGATAGTGTTAGTTCTCCAGTATACTGGATGTCCTTGCATGATATGTTAAGTAATGACAAATTATGCGCTTTTGACTAGCATTTTTTTTTTGGGTATAGGAACTAGTTGAAGGTTTTGACCAGGAAACTGCAGCTGTTGTCTTGGCAAGATATATCTCTTTGAAAATGGAAATGGAGGTAATATCTTTTTGCTTCACTTTAATTTTCATGTTCTTGTCATCTAGTTGATGTATTTCTGATCAATGATCATACCTTTCTGACATTGATAGCCACACTCAATATTTTCTTTTGTTAACTAACATCATGTTGACCTAAGTGCATGTTCTTCCTTTGGAAGATTATTATCAGCTATATTGTCAGAAAATCTACATCATATATCACTAAACCGCCTTTTTTACAACTTTTCACTTCTACTACAAGATACAAAGAGAAGTGTTTACTTAAACCTATGAACTTGTTAAGTGATAGCTCTATTACTTTATTCAGTCATTAGCTTTTGAATTGTATAGTGGGCATCAACATATATATGTTTAGAGTTAGACCTGGTTTCATGTTCCGGGTTATAAAAAATGTCCTATTCAATGGCTGGTACTATTCCTCAGGCATTAACTTGTGGGACCAAATTTTTCATTCATGGGTTTATCAAGCGGTAATTTGAATTGGCCAGTTGCCAACCATTTTACAGCCTGGATTGATTGGTTACCAGCTAAAATAGCTCTTCATCTTAATGTATATTTAAATTTTTAATGTTCCCTTGTCTCTTGATACAATTGTTGAAAACGGAGCAACATGGTAACTGCCTGTTCACTGCCGATGCTGGGATTTGGAATGTTTGTCAAGACATTAAAAATTGTTCTTTAGCCAAAGCCAAATTTAATGTTTCCTTTTGCTATTTTGGTGACGTCTTAGCTAAGGGCATATCTGTACATAATTGGATATCTGCATGCCTGTTGCCTTTTTCTCTGTGCTTCTTAATCAACTTTTGAAAATTAAGATGCGTCAACGTTTTCTTCTAATTACTGCAGGAAGAGTTTGATGCAACACGCTGGCTTGACAGATCTCTCATACGACTTTGTTCAAGATTTGGGGATTACCGGAAGGATGATCCCTCTTCATTTAGCTTGCATTCAAATTTCTCATTGTTCCCCCAGTTTATGTTTAATCTACGGCGTTCACAGTTTGTTCAGGTCATACCTCATGCACTTTTTCTTTGACCTTTTATGCTGGAAATCCTTGGTTATTAATACTGTGGGTTTTGCTGTTACAGGTTTTCAATAACAGTCCAGATGAGACAGCTTATTTCAGGATGCTGCTCAACCGTGAGAGCATCACAAACTCGGTTGCCATGATCCAGCCTTCGTTAATCTCATTTTCTTTTGATTCACCTCCTTCCCCTGTATTCCTGGATGTGGCCTCAATAGCTGCAGACCGTATACTGCTACTTGATGCATACTTCAGTGTCGTCATCTTCCATGGCATGACAGTTGCCCAGTGGAGAAACATGGGCTACCAGAATCAACCTGAACATGAGGTAACTCGGGTGGTATTTTCTGCACTTTTTGAGTCCATGCGTACTTGTTCCCTTCTGACTGCTTGGAACCCAAATATACATAGCTACAGGCCCTAGATTAGTAATAATTTGCTAGATATTGGCCCATTTCAGCTGTTGTGGGTAATACACTAGACAAGGAACATTGATTTGATCTGCTTATAAAGCGTTTAGAGCTGTGAATATTGGCTATCCTTGTCATGGATTTCACCTGTAACTAATGACCTTGCTAATACTCCCTCTGTCCCTATATCCAAGGGATTCTAGGTTTGGTCAAAGTTAAACTTTTTTTTTTTAACTTTGACCTACATCTATAAAAATAAAAGATTTTAAATAAAATAAGTTACATATTATGATAGTTGTTGTGACAGAATCCCTTGTATTTAGGGACAGTCGGAGTAGCCTAATAGTGGGTGGCTCTCTTTTTGAAACATTACGGAGTTTATCTGCTTTTATGAGCACAGAATGTTGTCATATGTTTCGGATTTACGTTTTTCTGTGATAACTAATGTGTGATTGGGTGCATTTCTACACTTCTGATGCCTCACCGTTCTTTTTCAGCAATTTGCGCACTTATTGCAAGCCCCCCATGAGGAGGCTCAAATGATAATAAAAGGTCGATTTCCGGTGCCAAGACTAGTTGTCTGTGATCAACATGGCTCGCAGGTTTGTGATCTTTTGCTTGGTTCATGTTTCATTCTCTTTGGTGCTGCTGCGAGGTCTCTTTTTTTCCCCCCTGGCATTAGAGCTTTCAGCATATGTATTTTCAAACTGCAAAAAATGCTTTGAAAATTTCATGTTCTGTCTGCTTTGATTTTATACTTAGTCGGGCCTAAGAGAATGTCTAGCCAATTTGTTTTGGGTCTAGGATTTGGTTGGGCTCACTTGGCCAAAGATTTGCAAAATAATGCTTTGGCTCAGGGATCTGATAAGTGGCATGACCGTCAGTGTTTTCACACGTTCTGAATGAGCACCACATTCTTGGGCAAGCCAAATTTTGGCAAGGTTCATTTTGACACAAACCAGAAAGTTTGATGGCTTCATCCTTGTGATGCTCTTCTCGTTTCAGTTCACTTATACCATGTTTCTTTTAGAGCATGATATTTGCTATTGTAATTTTGTGTAACACATGTATGAATGTTCCATTTGATATTTGATACACAACATACGTCAATATTCTTTGCAGGCAAGGTTTTTGTTGGCTAAGCTGAATCCTTCAGCCACGTATAACTCAGCTCACGACGTTGCTCCAGGTTCTGACATCATATTCACTGATGATGTCAGCTTCCAGGTCTTCTGTGAGCACCTTCAAAGGCTGGCCGTTCAGTCTTAGAGGACTTGTATGCAAAAGTTGTACACCCTATTTGATAGTTGCAGATAATTTTACTGGGTTCGTAGGTTGATTTGTGAGAAATTTCCCTTCTGTTTTCTTTTTTGGCCGCATACACCCATTCACTGTGACAGTTTTCCGAGATCAGACAATTTTTTTGGGAAATAATCCTAAAAGAATGTACAAGTTGCCCCAGGGTCCATAGTCTATACTTTTGTATGTTGACATCACCGAGCTTCTTTCTAAAGGTATATGCATGAATCGAGTTTTCTTGTTAGCGTACTTCGATAAGTTGGTGTACTGGCATCATTTTTCCTTTTTTTTTGCAAGTGTTTGACTTCTCTGAAGTGATGATTATAAATTACCGAAATACTCTTATGAAGATGTTTCATTGTAAATTCAATATCGTCCTTTTTCAAAATAATAATAATAATTTCAATGTCGTACTCCTGGTTTGAACTTGGGCGGTGTTTTGGACATGATTAATGCACGACTAATGTCAGTACTGCTTTTAAAGTCATTGGTCTAACAAATGGTGCGCAACTCGTCTGAGTCTTTCGAACTTCTGAAATCGGAACAGGGTCGAATAAAAAACGAGACCGAAAAACCATAACAAAAAATATGGAGCCTGTAAAAAGTGAAATTCCAATCTTCAAGTAATTATTTGGATACTAGCATTAGATAACCCAATTTTATATTTTAAATTTAGGTACTCTCTTTGTTTTTAAATACATATTTTACTGGTACCAATATCACCAACATGTTCTCAGTACATTCAATGACACGGTCCTCGGTCGACACAGACGGAGCTACCACACACAAAACCTCCTTACCCTGCTATAAATCTGCATATCAACCTCCCCATCCGGTCTCTAGGTCCTATCCACGCGAGTCGTGTTCCACCCCACTCGACTTCTACCGTCGTCTTACAATTAAGCATAGCAGACTAGCGAAAAACTCGACCAGTATGAAAGACAACGGAATAAGGTAACACTACAACTATGGTTTCGATCAATTCCTGTGACCTAAATGCACAATCAAGACTCATACAGGACAGTGATAAAAGAAAAACTTTTCAAACAGAATTAAGATGCATCGGGGCTTGCCTTAGTAGTACTTTTTTGGACTTAAACTTGATTAGCTGAAACGTCGTCTTGTCCAGGTTCAGGCGTTCAGCTCCCACCTCGTACTCCATGGCAGCAGTCTCTACATCTATACATTATGCCATGATGCAATAAAGGGTCAGTAGCGAACAAAGAAAGTGAATGTGGAATATTAGCAAAAGATTTTCACTTTGTTATTTTACAGTACAGTAAGAGTAAAGGCATAACTGAGTTCATAAACAAAAAGGTTGGTCTGTTCTTGTTGATGTTGACTAAGTGACCACTTACTGATGCCTCAAGTATTCTCTTCAATAGAAAAGGAATGATTTATGCATGCATTAAGTGTTGAGCAAAAGAATTCATAAACTGAGTTAAACATAGCTTATGGAGATCAAGAAGTGGTTACAGAACTCTTCCAGAAAGTTTTAGGAATTTTCTCAACAAGAAACATTTGCAATGATTCAACAACTAGAGAACAGAGTTAAGTCATTATAGGATCGTATGAAGTTCTCTGATCTTGAAATTATACAGGAGGTTGGTCAGCATGAGAGTAACATTCTGCCAAGTTTTCAGGAGTTTTAAACTCCCGTAGCAGGTAAAATGGATTAAACCATGCTTCACATACCTATAGTTTTCTGCTAAACATAAAAGCTCGTTGGTCAGGTTTAGCATTTTTACTAGACAGTGCAGGAAACTCTGAAGCCGACAGAATTGGTTTGATATTTTTTTGGGTTGTAAACATTAATGAGTCATTTTTGAAACTTCCCAGCACATGTGAACAAGGATGTACAACAATGGTAACTAGCTTTGTTCTGATTCTTACTGTAGAACAGCACAGCGAGCTCGTTCATACTGATTAGCTATGCTGCTGCCTGCTCCAAGCTAGTACATAATCATGCCAGCGACTGAACTTGTGGCAACTCTGAAACTGAATGCCCTAGGCTTAACTCTACAAAACCTCCACTAGCTGGTCTCGTTCCTGCCGTGTAGCTGCTCGCAGACGACTCACTGCAGAAAAGCTCGTCCACCGAACCCACCCCTAAAGGCCATTGAGCATTCGTTGAGTAAATATAAAGATATCGTAAACTTCATTCCGAGCATCGAAGTAATTTTAAATCATTTCCCATGGAACGAAACAGTTCTGCAGTTCAAAATTTAATGTAAAAAGTTGTCCTGAATCGACCTTTTATTCAGTGATTTGTAGCTGCACACCAGGCTTAGTAGCAACTATGAACAATGCAATAGCATCAACAACTTGAACAAGGAAGGATTCCTTGCGACAGATTCAAAAGCAATTCTCTTTGATGATTGCAAGTGATAACAGCGGCTGCCTTTATAGATTAGACGCCGACTAGCTAAAGATCTTAGCCAGTTTAGTTGTTGTCTTCCTGCGCTGGTAACACATCGAACTAACGCGTGCGCAACATGTCATACTCCTTGAGCATCACTAGCTTACTTTACATGTGAAATCTTTAGGGATCAAGTTTGTCATGACATTGTGGGTGGTCTTGTTTTACAGTTTTAGGGTCTGGCATTTCAGAACCCGCTCCTATGTGCTAAAATCTACAAATATAAAGAAAAACTCCAATTTGTAGCCAGCAGACTGATGCCCCCACATGAATATGGGATCCAGGAAAGCTCAGCTCTCAGTTTCCTCTGTTTTCGAAGCTGCAGAAGTCTTAAAAAAGCTTTTCAGTCCCATCTGAGTTTGCTCAGCCTTTGGTATTGCAACAGACTTGGCATAGTTACCAAGTCCCATCCTAAGCTTCTCAAGAGTTACACCTTTCTCCACACGCACACAACAAACTCCTAGCTTATTTGTCTGAAATGATAATGGAAAGAGTAACATACAATAAGCAAACTTTTTATGTTCATGACGGAAACAGCATCAGCGTCATTATATAGGATGTTATAAAGGAGAACCGGAGTTTGATGAAGATGGTTCTAGAAATCAACAACTAGATTCCATTCGCTAATATATTTATGTTGTATATCCAACAGGCAAATACATCAAAGAAGCACAAATTTTCAAAAAGGTGAATATATCGTATACCCAAAAAGAAAATATAGTTTAAAACACAATAGGTTGCCATATGATGTTATGAGCAAGGTATAAATATAGAACATGCTATTTTTGTGATTAATTTTGTGAAGATGACACTAGGAATCACTTCCCTTGTTATAAAGGAGGCAAGAAATACTGAGCTTATCGATTACAATGTCACCACAAATTTGATGATTGCACTTCATTCCACAATATAAGTTCAAAGTGGCATTTTAGAAGCACACAATCTTAAGTGCCCTATTGTTCGATTTTCAGTTCTAGTGGGTTATTATTAAAGTTTCCGAACAATGTTCAGCTTTAAATATTTACTACAATGTGTAAGATGTTAACACCTATGGCTCGCAACGGTTAATGAAAGTATTGTTTCTCAGTATATTTGCAACAAGTTGCTTTATTAACAAATACATGGGTATCCGCATATCAAAAGAAAGACATGGGACAAGAGATGAAGTACAGGGAACTTACTGCCAAAACGTTCCTGACTTCATCGTCAAAGAAAAGCATGGATTGGTAAGGTACACCAGTCTTCCTACGGATATTCTGGAAATGGTCACCTTTCGGGCTCCAGGTATAAAATATTTCCTATTTAACATTGAAATGTCTTTACTGAGTAGTAAATCGAAGTCTATTGAGCATAATTAGGACATGACAAAGACAGCAAACAGATACATGTGCAAATTTATCAAAACATTTTCCTATCGTTTTAAATGTTCTTCTACTTACTACTTATACACAATAAAGCAGCTTATAAGGCTATAATATTGTTTTAAAAACATATTAAGGAGAAGAATACACACTTCCAGTTTTTATTCTGTGGTGTTGCCGAAGGGCAAGAGATAAAGCAGATTAGAAAGTGACTAAGGGAAGAGAAAGAGTAACTAAGTAGCAATATGTCGCAGTATGGGTTTAGTGATAATAGGCAACATGCAGGTTGACATTCGCTGTCAAAACAACATCCGTGTTAAGAACCAAAAAAAAAAAAAAAACCCGCCTAGCAAAAAAAAAGATACTTGTCTGTTGCCTCCATTACTGATAACAAAAATACATTACGGGAAAACAAATAACGGAGAAAAGAATGTAACATACAACACGAACACAAAAAATGCTAGTAATTGGTATTTTCAACATTATAAGAAGTGGCTGAACAAAGTGTTCTCACCTGTGCCCCAAAAATGAATTGAATGCCAAGTTTTTCCAGAAATGTTTTAGCAACACCTCTCCTTGACGCTCGAGAAGCAATAGCCATCTCAACCCCTTTATCCCTGAGTGCATTCAGGATGCCTCTAGCTTGTGGATACAGATACGGGATTTCATCTTTTGGCAAACGGTCACTGGAATAAATTATGATATTATCTCATGAAAGCAAAAACTGTCATGGGAACATAAACTACTACTATAAGTCCCCTGCCACCAGATTTGGTGGACATAATGTGATCTAATAATACAGTAATGAAAAAAAAACGCAATATGCTAACAGAGAAGTGTCACATAAATGTTGATGGGAAAGTTTAGGACAACTGATTGTGATCAACATTACTGAAGCCATAAATATAATTTGAAATGAATTGCAGTTCTTATAGCAGGTATGTCCTATCTTATTTTCAACAAAAGTGTAGGAGTTCCAGACAGAAATGCTGTAACTTGCAGTGTAAGTAACACAAGACACTCCACAAATATGATATTAACATATATGATAAAAGATTTCCACGAAAGTGATGCAAGAAATAGAATGATTGAGTCTTTGTTTCCCAAGAAAAACAAATTTTACACCAGCTGCATCACTTTTTCTCTGGTGTACATGAGGTGGCACTTGTCCTGTTCAGGGCTCACAAAACACTATGCTCGGTTAAAGGTCCAAGGGGGGATTTATCTTCATAGTGGAATAGATTCTGTTCTTTATATCTAGCTATTCTCTGAATATGTGGGAGTAAGAGAGTTTTGTTCGTTCAACATCCTATCATTGTTACCAAAATAAGAGGAAAATTGCGACATAATGCAAATGCCAGAATCAAAATTTCTGATCAATTTTGTGGTGCCATCATTTGTTGTCAGAGCTTAGAGCGTATGGTTTTTACATTCTGGAACCCAGATCCGTGTTCAAAGTTATTGCTTTATTAGAGTAAGGAAATATAAAATTCCTGGCGTAAATATCAGTTTAACCTTCTGATAACCAGCGCCTTTCCTGGTTCACATCCAGTATACCTACAATAACTTTTGCCTACAGACTACAGCTCAAACAGGACAGCTTGAGCTGATCTGATCTATACCTTTCCTAGTCCACTGCAATTCTTCAAGACTGATTAATCACTTTGCTTTTTCAGGAAGCAATGTATGTTGCATTCCTTCTCCAAATAAGTAGTAGAAATATATGAAAATGGTTTTCTGTATAGTCTGGCTAATAATGCTGTGGTACTTTCAAAATTTAACAGGATGATATTGAGGAAGATAGTTCTAATGGTTCCTGTGTTTCAGCCTTTGCAAGCATGGTACTAAGGTCCAACAATCCGTAAATTATTGCCATAATGAATAAGATCACAAGGCTATGAACTAACTTTACAATCAACGTAAACTTGAACTTGTCAGTTCACACAATTCTGCAAATAGAGTAAGGCTTGAAGTTGCCACATATTAATGGAGTTATCCAATTAAGTGATTTATTGCAGCTTGTCAATAATCAGTTTTAGCAAAACCTTTTAGGAAGCACGAACATAATGACAAACCTTTCTTAGATAACATAAGATGCAGATTTAATGCTACACTGAACCAACCAAAATGAAATAATTTGTGCCATATAATTTCCAGGCTTCGACCTGCGATTTTCAACAGCCGAGGAACAAACGAAGCCCTCGCTCCTCTGATATAAGAGCTCTCTAATAATCGAACAACGGGAAATATCCACTGAAACAGAGACTAAAATAAAATGCAAGTGACAGTGCAAAGAACGGAGGGGAAGGAGGAAGGACGGACCACTGAAACGGCCAGAGGGTGTAGTCGAGGTCGAAGACGACGAGGCGCGGCAGTACGGGGAAGGCCGCCATCAGCTCCAGCGCCTCCGCTTTCACCGCCTCCGCGTCAGCCTCTGGAGGCGGGGGCGGCCTACGTGGGCGTTTCCGCCGCCACCACGGCTCGGAGGCGTCGCCGCCATCTCCTGCGGTGGTTGCGGCCATCGCGGTGGCGGCGAGGGAAGGCTGCGTCGCGCCGTCGCCTGTAGCTTCCCCAAGGTGTCGAGCAGAATATTCCTTTGCCGGAGGAAAGCACTGAACTTTATTCAATTCTGTTCAATTTAATTAGAAAAAGTTTTTATTTTGCCATAGGCACTGTGTGCTTGGTTCCTTGAAAAGGCAATTTTTGCGGTATGACACTAAACTTTGGCAGCATTTGTCATCTGACACCAAACTTTTTTAGGGGAAATTAATTATGTAGCATCGAAAAATTCCTTGATTACAAAAATACAATCGAAAGTTTAGACTTTATACTGCTGAAAGTTACTTATCTACTTGGGATTTAGCAGTTTGCTTAGAAGGTGACGTAAAAAAGACAAAAATGCCCTTGACCAAAGGTTGCCTCATCTCGCTCTTCTCTCTCGATCAAAATAGAGCCGAGCGTTCTTCTTCTCCACTGTGCCGCCACCGCTGCCCCCTCTACTCCAAGCGCTGCCACCCCTGCTCCTCCCGAAATTCGCGGCCGCGCTCTCCTCAAGGTGCCCCTGCCACTCCTGCTCATGCACGATGCCGCGCAGGTCTGGCTTTGCTCCTGCTCCACGAAACACAGTCCGCCGACCAGCTCCACGACACGGCTGACCCTTTAGTCAAGCAAGAAGTGATCCCTCCAAACCTTCATTGTATTACCTGTTATTCTTTTCTACTCAGTGTTCCCACAATTGAGGTTGTTGTTATGAAAGTCCTTGGAGCGATCCCCAAGAAGTTGTGCCAAGCTATTAATGAAATCCTGACGAGCTACTTGGTTATAGGAAGCAGCTGGCTTGGCAAGCTCAAGAGGTTTCAACCAATCTGTTCCTAAAATTAAATTTTCGTGTAACTAACATCATATGAACTAAATGTTATCTCACTAATTTTTAGTCCATAAGGCTCCAAACAGCGGAAATGCAAGGCAGTACCCGGCAACCCGGGTACCTCAGCCACATGTTCGCCCGGGGCTTTGTGCAGCAGCTGGAGTACTCAAGCTTGCTGAATTTTTTTTGGCCCGTATTCTCTCAGCGCCGGCCTGCCGTTGAAGCTTGGGCAGTGTGCCAACTGTGGCCTTTTCAGGTCTGATTAATGCTTGTTGGTAGTGGTTTGCTTTATTTCCTGTAACCCGAGTACCATTTCCATGGCTTCTGATCCTGACCGTGCTAGTACAACATTATGGAACCGTGATTAAGAAAAAAGAACTGCTAACATGGTTTGGCACCGTGATTAATATGTTTTTGAACTGAACACTAATCTTCTGTACAGAACTTTATAGTACACAAAAATTCATACACGATTATGTACCGAAAAAAATCGCTCGGAGTTCCCGTTGAGCACAATTTCCTTGCCACAAGGATCAGTGCCACGGACCCAAATTAATTCTAATTGTACAGATCTTGTGCTTCAATATTTAAAGAGAATATATGGCACTTCATGTCGTAATGATTAGGGTGCATGATGTCCCAATGATCAGGGTGCAGCGCGTTGTACTGATTAGGGTGCACCGCGTTATAATAATTAGGGTGCATCGCGTCCTATTGATTAGGGTGCATCGCGTCGTACTGATTTGGGTGCATCACGTCATATTGATTTGTTTGCATCACGTCCTACTGATTAGGGTGCATCACATACTACTGGTTAGGGTGCATCACGTACTACTCATTAGGGTTTAGGGTTCATGGGGTTAGGTTTTAGGGTTTCAAGATTTAGGGTTTAGAGTTTTAGGGTATAGGGTTGAGGGTTTAGGGTTCATGGTTTAGGGCTTAGGGTTTAAGGGTTTAGGGTCGTTTAGGGTTCACGATTTATGGTACTTCGTGTCGTACTAATTAGGGTGCATGACGTCCCAATGATTAGGGTACATCGCTTTGTACTGATTATCGTGCATCGCGTTGTACTGATTAGGGTGCACCGCGTTGTACTGATTAGGGTCCACCACGTTGTACTGATTAGGGTGCACCGAGTTGTACTGATTAGCGTGCATCACATTGTACTGATTAGGGGTCATCGCGTCCTACTGATTAGGGTGCATCACGTCATACTGATTAGTTTGCATCACGTCCTACTGATTAGGGTAGCATCACGTAGTACTTGTTAGGGTGCATCACGTACTACTGATTAGGGTTTAGGATTTAGAGTTTTAGGGTTTAAGGTTCACGGGGTTAGGGTATTAGGGTTTCAAGGTTTAGGGTTTAGGGTTTTAGGGTATAGGGTTTACGAAATAGGGTTTAGGGTTATGCATATGTACCATGGTCCTGAAATCTCTGTTTCAGTTTCAATGGAACCGCCATGGTGAGGATTTTTTATATACACTACACACTAATATTTTTTAAATTCACTATATTTATGCACTATACAAGCATAGTAGTCCAAGAACCCATAGTCCAAATGTTGAACCATTTCAACTGTATTGCTAATGAGAGTTATGTAAACAGTATCACTGTAGCACGAGGAAAAAAAGGTGATTGTACAACAAAATTTGTAATCATAGGCCATTTCCACATGAACTAGGAGTACACATGGAAACAAAATTCTCATATTTACTCTATTTAGTACACTTATTGCCAACTCAAAAAAAAGTACACTTATTGCACATCTGAAAATTCAGAACCAAATAAACGCACTCCGATCATCCAATTTCATTTGACCATTTAGGCACCATAACTAGAGGCCTTTAAATTGAAAAGGAAAAATGCAAAGTCTGTTTTTTTGCATTTCACAAAAATCTGGAAAGAAAATTTTCAGGACAAAATATATGAACACTAACATTTGTATATTTTCATAAACGTTTCTTTACTCCAGAAAGAAATGTGGAAGAACATTTATTTTTGTTTAAACCTACCTAAAACTCAGCCTCATTTCTACCTATTTTATTTGCCTGTAATTTATAGGTACAACAGATGTACTTCGTTTGTACTCCGTACCCCTTACCAGCTGTACTTCGTTTGAGGGATGAGCCAGCGCAAGCACCAAGCAGGCAAGCAGTGCTCCATGCCTCTGCGCGAGCGACACGGCGAGGATACAGTTGTGCAGCATGTACGGCTCCACAGCTTGTGATGCCGCCGCGACCTCGACTCGACAGCATCGTCTCGAGCAGGGCACCTGTTGCGTGCAATTCTCATGTATATTAGAACTAGCAATCTGAATGAAAATGTATACTCTATCAATGTATACTCACTGTACCTCATGTCATGTGCTCTACTGATGTTCACAGATTTTGATAAAGAGAAATGCATACTCATAATTCCACACTCAGGTCTTGCTTTTACGATACAATATAAGAACATGGATAAATAATTTAACACTAATGGCAGATCTGAAGCTGCCCAAAAAATAAACAGGAAAAAACCATTTCTTTTAGCTGTGTTCGTCACAAGGATTACAGTTTCTTTTAAGCGAGCAAACTATTGTTGGTTGTGTCCTCTCTCTGTACAATAATAGAAGAACACCAACATGAACTCCAAAGAAATATCAGAATAACATGTGCTTATTCTTTGACCAGAAGCATATATCATAAAACCAAAATAAAGTTCAAGAAAAAAGATTTAGATCAAGCAGTTCTCAACATCCATTTTTATTTGGAGGACTAACTGAACACAAAATCATCAAAATGAACTCCTAAGATGATCACTAACTGTACCCTTAAACATCCATTTTTCAGTTTCACTTTCTCAGCAAAAGAGCAGTACTGCCATCTTTTATTCGGAGGAAAAAATATTTATGATCACGACCAAATGTGCAATTTCCTTATGTTATGCAATTTTATGTGCTAAGGAAATGAGAAATCTGAACCCAATCCGCAAATAAAAATGGCAGAATGCAAATGCAGTTATGTTAATCATGATGTAACATGAACAAATAAAATTAAAGTAGTCCAAAACTAAAATTTCACACCATTTGTACTTCTATAGAGATGACATCTTCTGTAGATCAACTGAACCCAAAAAAAAAATCCCTGCTATGCACATGATGAGCAGACTACAATGCCCCATACTCTGGAGCAGCTCGGACATGTTCTCACATGATTCAGAGAGAGACCAGAAGAAAATGGAAGAAGAAACAAGTGACAACTGCCAGCGGGCTGCACAAACGCACCAAGCTGGCAAGCTTACACCACCAGCTGGGCTGCACAAACGCACTGCACAGACAGCCACTACTCGTCTTCCTCATCAAATCCACAGCAGCTCGTCGAGGTTACCTGCATCCGCCGCATCGGCCGCGGCCGCCGCGAGTGCGGGTCTCTGTCAGCCATCTAAACTCACTGCAGTTCAAAGGTACTGCATCAAAATCTTTTCTGAATTGTGAAGGAAATGAATCAATAGAAAACAGCAGCACGCAAGCAACGAGTTTTCTTTTAAATTGCTTGTAAGTTCAGACTTGTGTACTTCACAAGTAAACTAGCAGCGATAAACAAGCAACACTCAAGTAGCAGAGTAGCAGCAGCAATAAGCAGTAGCGGCGGCAACAAGCAAGCAGACGGGCAGCACAAGACGTGATGAGGACATCACTGATGACAACACATTGATCAATGATGAGCATGCTGAACAAGACAATATTGTCTACAATGGGACATTGACTCGGGCAAGAAAGAAGCAACTACAACATGAGGTGAATCTATTCCTTAATGAATGTGAGCATGCCTCTCCTAAGAATCATGTACTACCGAATGGAGGTGCATTACTTGTCCTCAGGTTTGAAGCAGAGGCCATGGACGGATCAGTCACTTGAAGTCCAAAGGGAGCAAGATGGAGTTGAGGTGCTAATGCACAGATTCTGACTTTCAACTTCACGTCGAATTCTGTATCAATCTGGCAGGTTCTACCCCAAGTGTTATATATGGATGGAAAGCTTATCAAGTCTACTTTCAGATGCAACAAACGGCATGTCCATTGATGCTCTGTGCAGGGAGTTATGCACGTTTTAGTACAGACTGTTCCAGGCCCACGAGTTTCGGACTTGGGCTTATTTGAAAAGGCCCTCAGCCCAACTAGGAGGAGTGTTCCTAGTATAAATAGCACTTGTACTCCTGGTGGAAACCCAAACCACGAATTTGAGAAAAAGAAAATAGAGAAGCCAAGTGCTCTTATCCTCAAGGTTGTGCCATAGCTGCCCCTTGAGAATTAGGAGTTGTTCTCTACCATTTGTTCTTGTGTTTCCTTGTGATTTGCAAGAGCATTGCCTATACCTTTGTGTGGTTCAGGTTAGGCATCGACCAAATCATGTGGTTGGGCGAAATCATTTGTCACAGGTGGCTGCTAGAGCTGTTGTTGGTGCCATCGGTTCGTCAGGTTGCACGGGTCAAGTTATCCCAAGATCCTACGACGAGAAGATCAGGCAATCCCCCGCATCAAGACGAGAGAAGATTCGACTATGAAGCGGAGACCAGATGAGAGAAGATTCGACTAGAACCACTGGCCTAGCAACCATGGACGAAGTAGAGAGGGTAGGAGTTGCGCACCTTTGATTCCGTGGAGCTGGCCGTCAAGGACCCGCCGCGCCGTGGAGCTGTTCGCTCGCCGTGGAGGTCCCGCCCGCCGGGGATCCACACGGCCCAGGCCGCACCGCCGGGAGACCCTTGCCCGCGCCGCCGGAGACTAGCCTCCGCGGGACACCATAGGACAGCTCGATGAAGCCTTTGGCGAGGACGACCTTGGGCTCCCGGATGACGTTGTCCTGCTGGTAGCATCCGACGCTGCCTGGCAGCAGGCGCACCGAAGGAGCCCGCCAGATCTGGACCAGACGGCTCCAGCTCGACGGAGTGCAGCTCCGTGCGGTTCAGATCTGGATCCGACGGCTCCAGCTCGACGGAGGAAGTCACGACGATGTGGTCGCCGACGAGGTTGTGGGCGGATCGGGCCGGGGGAAGCACATCTCGTCGTTGATGGCTAGCCCCGCAGCGCGGATTCGTAGCCCGCGCGAGCTCCCTCAACGCGGATTCGCCAGGCAGCGCTCGCGCCCGCTCCAATGGTGCGCTGGTCCGGCGGCGCTCGTGCCAGATCCGTACCGGCGCTGCCCTGATTTAGAAGAGATTTGGAACAGGAGGCGGCTCACTCTGCTCCCCCATGGCGGTGTGCTACAGGAACAGGGCTGGTTCCAGGACGAACAACTTCATATGCCTCTTCCTGGATTCAAAATTTGAACAAGCATTAGCATAGCAGCACTCGATTCACAAAGATGCATCCAGCAAGGTCGGTAACTAGTGCTGCACTAATTGCGTATGCATAGGCTGCATCGGTTTTGCAAATATACGATTTGACATAATTCAGGCCGGACGCAGTTCGTCTGCACCCAGGCGCGGATTACGGGGACGGGAACATGTGGCTCACAATTGAGGTACTCGGGTTGCCAGGTACTGGACTTCCACTTTACTCCAAACAGGAGGACTAACAGGTGGACTAATTGTTAGTCCACCACCCAACTAAGGGGGTGTTCGGCGTTTTAGAGTCTAAAATTTAGAGGGGTCTAAACAAAAATAATCTTGCCTTAAATAAAGTTTAATTATAAAACTAACTGCAGACCCCCCCCTCTAAATCGCGAGACGAATTTAATGAGGGTAGTTAAGGCATGATTAGACGATATTTACTGTAGCATCACTGTAGCAAAACATAGATTAATTAGGCTCATTAGATTCGTCTCGTAAAGATGTACCCATCTGTAAAAGGGTTTTGTCATTAAACTTTATTTAATACTATTAAATAATAAGATTCTCTTTAGAGCTAAAGTTTAGAGGGGTACAACGAACGCGCCCTAACTGTTAGCCCGTTAGTCCATCCGAGTGAGCTAACGCGGTCTAATGATTACCTGCAGCGCTACTTTCCCCTGGCTGCCTCTTGTCCGTTCGCTCCCTTTCCAAGCAGTCCACATCCTTCCCTCCGCCGGCGAGGCCCCGCTGCTCCGATTCGCTGTCGCCCCCGCGCGCATTGCTGGAGGAGGCGACGCCTTCGTTGCTGCGCAGTCGCTCCGCTATCTCCATTCAATCGCCGACGGTTCCTGCTCCTCGTCTGTTTTCCTTTTCCCAATCGGAGGTGGCGGCAAGACACGGCTGCTGCGAAGATCCTCGGCGGGAGTGGCGGGCCTGTGACTCGAAGCACGCATCGACTTCGGCGGCATCTTCCACTCTGTCCAAGTTCACGGCAGCACAGTAGTAAGAAGAAGCAAACCAAGGTTGAGGCAACCAAGGAAGAAACCAAGAGCAAATATGTTGACAAAACCAACAAGAAGACAAAGAAGTAGGGACCTGGGAGGGTGCAGGATGGAAGGGCATTTTTTTGGGGGGGGGGGGGGGGGGGGGGGGGGGCGGTGGGGGGACAAACTTATGTCTGGACAGACTATGTCAGGAGAACTCTTTATTTTGTTTATATTTCTAGTTTCTTTAAACACTTAAAGTGTATGAACTGGATGTATCGTGACTTGTCATGGTATCGTGGTCTTAATGCTTATATGCTGCCTGCGCCTTTTTGCTCCAATGCTGATACTGGTCCAGATACTTCTGCTATTGAATTATGTTACTCCAGTAATCTCACTGGTCCTGTAAGAAGGTGCCCCTGTCAGTGTGTATGTGGCAAACATGTTGTGCATGTGTTGCGGTTTTCTGATTTTATATCTGATTTCTTTAATGGATACAACAAGATCAGTAAATAAAGAGTGGAATGTGCTATGCTGGAATGTCAAAGGAATTAATTCTGACAATAAGTGGGATGCCATTAAAAGTAAGATCAATGAGACAAAATGTGACATCATCTGCATTTAGGAAACAAAGAGGGAAAATGTGATTATATCTTATATCAGGAAGTTTTGTCCACCAAAGTTTTGATGCTTTTGAATTCCTACCATCAGTGGGGGCATCAGGAGGATGTATTACAATTTGGAAAATAGTAAATTCCAAGGATCTCTGTCTTTTGTGAATGACTATAGTATCTCGGTGGAATTTTCATCCCTAATTTCAACTGATAAGTGGATAATCACAATGTCTATGGACCATGTACACCTGAAGGTAAATTGGTTTTTCTGGACTGGATGAAAGGAGTGGAGATGACAGAGGAAGTAAATTGGCTTATAATGGGTGACTTTAATTTGATCAGAACACCCAGGATAGGAATAAACCGGGAGGGAATGTTAATGAAATGATTTTGTTTAATGAAGATATCAATGCCTTTGGACTTGTTGAACTGCCTTTGCAAGAGAGAGACTTTACTTGGTCAAATCAGCAACAAAGTCCACTACTGGAGAAGCTAGACTGCTTTTCACTTCTGCTGCTTGGACTACATGTTTTTCCAGGAACAATGGTTCATTCTTCATCTAAGGACACCTCAGATCATGTACCATGTGTGGTCAAGATTGCAACAAATATACTAAAAAGAAAAATCTTTCGATTTAAAAATTATTGGATGGAATATGAGGGTTTATGTAGATAGTCCAAGATAGTTGGTCAAAAGAAATACATTGTGTTGACAAAGAAAAAAGGGTCATGGCTAAATTTAAGAACTTGAGAAGGGATTTTAGAATCTGGCAGCAACACATTGATAGTCTGGCCACTACTATTTGTAATACCAAGCAGACTATTCTACTGTTGGATGTCATGGAGGAGACTAGAGATCTAACATTAGAAGAGTGGAATTTCAGGTCTATATTGCAAGATCATTTACAATCATTGTTGCACAAACAGAAAATATATTGGAAACAACGAGGTGATATTAAATGCCTTGATCATCTTTTACTTGTTCTTCTCAGCACAACCTTCATCCTTTTACCTTGAATCTTGCTCTCTTCTTTAAGCCAGCTTTTCATTGACTTGATCTTTCATGTCATTCTTAATTTTATCTTTGTCTTGGACAGTCATGGAGATCAACTCATCCATGCTCCACTTTTCCTTTAAGTTGTTGTAAGAGACAAAAACAGGAGTGTAGCCATCAGATAGAGATGTCATGATGATATGTACTATACAAGGAACGCGATAAAGTCCCTCGATACAAATGGATACTGTGCTTTTAACTATTGCATTTGTACATCATCCAATTACCTCACATCAACCTAAATTACCAGTCGTCTCAACAGCAGCCATTGCTATATTATTTATGACTATGAATAAAAGCATGTTGAAGGCATACGCAAATACAAAGGGATACTGCCGATTGATGCGCCTCTTGACATGCCGCTGTCTCCCTGCAAAGCCTCCGAGCAAGTATCTTAAAACCCCTGTAAGTGATCCTGGCGTTGCGAGGCTTGTGAGCAGCATCATCAAGACGTAGACCCCAAAGTAGATCAGCTTAGACAATGTAGTCCTCATTGATTTTTCATCACTTGTTGCGGCTATAGCCGTGAAGAATCCTAGCATCATGCAGAGAAGTGATAACCAAAGGAAGTGCATTGATATGATGAAACCAAACCAAGAGCTATGAGACCGCGATGCTCTTCCATAAACAAGTAGTATTGTCGCCACCACAGCAGTTGTAACGGCGACGGTATCAAGCACAAGAAAGGCGTTATACATGCGATTCCCGTTCAGATTTGCCTTTCCATCAGATCCATATGAACCAGGCACGTTGAATGCTGCTGAGAAGGCAACAGTGGCCACAAGGGTGGAAACAATCGCGAGATTCTTTGATGTTGCTACTCGCCATTTCACAATGTCCTGACCAATCCATTTCCTTATATGGTCTTGCCTTTGTGGCCTGAACTGTGCTCCATATGCATATAGCTTCACCACTAATCGTACCTGCTCAGTTGACAATTGTGTCATACGCATACCATAAATCCTACAATATATGACTTCACTACATACTATTGAATTATTAGAAATGCAAGGATTACAGAAGGAAGGAACTGCAATATCACTACCTTCGCATAAGAACAAAGGATGTTGATGTGACTTACCATTGAGAAGAAACCTGTAGAACTCTCGATCAGGTCTGATGGGGTAAGGCCCGCGTTGTTCATAATGTGAGCTTGCACATTTCTATTGGATAACAGCTTAGAGATAACTTTGTGTTCCCCAGCCTGAACTGCCAAATGTAGCGCTGTATTCCCTTCTCTATCCTGCTTATTTAATAGATGTTCCAGTACTGGGTTCTTAATAACATGTGAAATGATGGAAGAGTGGCCTTGCATCGCTGCAACATGCAAAAAGCTTCTGCCATAGTTGTCACGAATGTCTGAAGAAGCAGGGTAGAATTGCAGCAACAAACGGACGACCGGCAAATTTCCCATCAATGATGCCACATGTAGAGCTGAGATGCCTTTTCTATCCTTCAAGTATGCAGTGTTGGGTGGTGCATATGTTAGGATTTCTTTGACAATAGAACAGTCACCGTCAGATGAAGCAAAATGTAATGGGCTGCTGTTGTTGTTGTCAAGGTCCACGGCGAGTGCTGGTCTCCATCGCAGTAGCAATGAAACTATTTCTGCAATGATTTGGCGAACAAATGGAAACGGAATATAAGTACAGAATACATGACACCACTTTGTTCTCAAAGCGTATATACTTTTGAAACGTAACCCTTCTGCTTTCAGAGAAAGCTTGTTTGTGACACACCATTAAAGGACATATTCAGCGTCTGAAGAGTTTATTCTTTGATGTCCAGAACTAGGATAGAAAATATAGGAGGACGAAGATCCTTTATTATGACAAGGGAACAATGCAATCCTTTTTCTTTTCAAATTTTACATTGTGGTCCCAACATGCCATCTAGAAGAAACTGTGGTGCTTCCGGCCAGACGAATAGACTGAAAGAATCATTATCTGTTATTTTATTTTACAGTGCACAATACTATTAGTAGGAAAACTTTTGTCCCGCATAAAAATAGCGAGGCATTAGTAAATGGACAAAGAGAATACACCAGATTTTTTTAACATTATATTGTTAATCGAATGGCTTAGCTATCTTCCCAATGTTGGTTACCTTGTTTAAAATTTCAATACCATAATGCTGACTTGCCTGGCCGCACGGTACTTATCTTTTCATCGTTCTGGCTTAGTTTGACCAACTTATGCATGGCACATCTCTGTCAACTCTTCCGTGTCATGATAATTTTGTTTTCTTCAATGTGTACACACAAGCGTTGAATTTGACCACAGATCCTCGATGGTTCCTTCCGCTACCTTTGCTGGACTAATAAGAACACAACTGGTATTCATGACGACCTCACTTGAGTCCTGATGTCAGAAATTTAAGCTATGATAGAAATCCCAGTTGTTCGGTCTAATTACTGAATACTGACAAATCATGGTTACGCTACCCTTGTTGACTGAGCGTAAACTGCCTCGAATTTAATTGGTTGTCAGCTGGCAGCACTAGCAAGTGTATCCGTTAAGAAAAATAGACAAATAATAAGCATTGTTTCATTCCTATAAGAAATATTGCTCATGAACTCTGAGTGTCTTTAGGCTGTGTGCATCTTATATTGACTCGATATAATGGTCTTGAAATTTAAAAATCTTCCCTTATATTCGAAAACACTCACTTAGTGCACCACAGCATGTGCTACCGACATAATTATAATGAAAATATCTATATGTAACAGCCTGTGTAAAGTTCGTAAAGAAAGCAGTGAAGTAACAAACCTGCGCTTTGCAGAACAGCAGCGTGCAACGCATTCTGCGAATCCGGTCCGGCCGCAGAGGCGTCCTTGTAGTGAATAATCGCCGCAACAGCACGCACCGAGCTGGTCATCACCGCCAGGTACAGCAGCGACACGCCGGCGTCGTTCACCTCCGACGCCAGCTCCGGCGCCAGGTTCACCAGCGTCTCCACCGCCGCGCCATGGCCGTGCCTCGCCGCAAGGTGCAGCGCTGTGTCGCCAGACTCGTTCCTGCTTCCGAGGACTCCTCGGAGCCTGTCCTCCTCCACGTTGTCCTTCGCCAGCCGGACGATGGCCTCGACAGCGTGCGCGTGCCCGGCCCTCGCCGCGCAGTGGAGCGGCGTGTCCAGTTCCGTGTTCAGTGAGGGGAGGAGGGTGCTGTCTCGGCTGGAGAGCTCGGCGATGAGTTCGCAGTGACCCTGGCCGGCGGCGATGTGGAGAAGCGTGCTCCGGTCCGCGGTAACCTCGATGGGGCTGCAGCATTCTCCTGGGTGAATGGCTGAAACAATGGGAAATTGCACTGTCAGGGTTCAGAAATTGCGTGGTGAAGTCAGAAAACAGTACTAGGAAAATTCAGGTGCGAAGCAATCGCTGAAGACATGTAATTTGTGAGCGAAACAAGAAATTCACAACACCTAGTCTCATCTCTGTCTCTCAACATCCCTTTCCTCATGTCGTCCGATCAATTGTTTCTGTGATTATTAAGAACTACTTTGTTTCACAAATGGACCATAGGTTTGATTGCAAGAGAAACACCATGCCTGACTTTTGGTCTCCGAAACATTACATCTTTGCATAAAAAAACAACAAAAGGGATCGCATACCATTTGCCCGAGTTGCTTGGAATGCCTGGGAGTTCCCTGCAGCCTCTGTCGCCCCATCGCTTCCTGTTAGGAGTCTAGTGACCTCCTGCGTCCGCCCTTCAAAGGCGGCGAGGTAAAGATCAGAGCACATGAACATGCCTTCAGGGATCTCCCTCCTTGCCAGCTTGCAGGGCCACGCTACTTGCATCTTGTATTATATATCGTGTGAAGTCTTCGTGGACCAGCACCCAACTCATACAAGTATCAATTGAAAAGACATGTTTGGTTTGTTAGTCGTTGTTCAACGTGCTAATTTATAACATATCCTCTGTTCAATAGGACGCGCAGATGTCATAAATTCGCAATATATAACAATATTTTGAACACCATACCAGATAGTACTAGCCGCAAAACCCGTGTTGTGCACGGGCTAGATGCAAACTGTCATTCTCTCCCTCGGTTCGTGTTGTGAAAGTTCTTTCAACTTCGACCATTGTAATTGGGCTGGCGTGGGCCCATAGAAAGTATTTGGCACATTTTTTTAACTTATTCTTCCATGGACAAATGGATTCCCGAAACCGGTATAAGGTCTTGGAACCCGTTGGCTTCATCTACTCCACCTTTTTTTTTTTCGAATGGGGAACTATATTAAGATCGCAAAAAACTCTTTAACAAGATCGCAAAAAACTATAAATTAGCATATTGTAACACCCCAGAAATTCTAGAGCATTACTATGCTACGCTACAACAATAACATGTAAAGATTGCCAAAAGGGAGCGACAAACTTAACAACAATAGAGTACGCGGAAGCATCCAAACAAGTAAATGGTAACACAAGTATATAAGTAAATAAAGTCTATCCATGACAGCTGCTCCAAACGATGGTCCAACAAAAGTAAAGTATCAAACGACCAACGACAACTCAAGTGTTCAAAAAGTAAATTTTATTGTGAGAAGTGTTCATGTGTTGCTACTCCCATCCCACGCTCTTGCACCATCCAAGGTCAAGTACCTGAGGGGAAAAATAAGCGTATGAGGTTTATGGAAAATCTCAGCAAGCAAACTACTTTAACAAGGTTATTCAAATCACAGTTGATTAAACATTAATTTAAATAAAGCATGGCAGTAAATAAACAACATAAGGTATATCTTCAAGATTAAACATAGAGCTTCAATGACTTCATACTTCTTATTTGATATGCAAATGATGCAATGCAATGCCATGCATGTCTTCACTTCTGCCCTCAAATCCTAACGAAGGAAATGAGGGCTACAACCACATTACTCAATTCAACGTGCGCTGCTGTACCGGTACTTACTGCACCAACATCAGGCTATAGTTTCTTATGCATATCAAATGATAAAGTGCAAATGCAAGATTGCGATGTATGCACTTCATGTACTTCAGATATTGGTAACAATTGAGTACTAAAGAAGCTCAAAGATAGCATACTACTAAAATGTAAAATAAACAACAATAGCTTCAGATTATGTGTCGAGACAGCGTCCGCGTGCCCGGCCCTCGCCGCGCAGTGGAGCGGCATGTCCAGTTCCGTGTTCAGTGAGGGGAGGAGGGTGCTGTCGCGGCTGGAGAGCTCGGCGATGAGTTTGCAGTGACCCTGGCCGGCGGCGATGTGGAGAAGCGTGCTCCGGTCCGCGGTAACCTCGATGGTTCTGCAGCATTCTCCTGGGTGAATGGCTGAAATAGTGGGAAATTGCACTATCAGCAGGTTTCAGAAATTGTGCGGTGAAGTCAGAAAATTGTAGGATGAAAATTCAGGTGCGAAGCAAGCGCTAAAGATATGTAATTTGTAAGCGAGACAAAAAAAATAATTACAACACCTAGTCTCATCTCTGTCCCTCAACAATCCTTTCCTCATGTTGTCCGATCAATTGTTTCTGTAATTATTAAGAACTACTTTGTTTCACATATGGACAAGGTCAGATTGCAAGGGGAACTCCATGCCTGACTTTTGGTGCCCGGAACATTACATCTTTGCATAAAAAAACTACAAACGAGATCGCAAAATAGAGTTACCATTTGCTCGAGTTGCTTGGAATGCCTGGAAGTTCCCCGCAGCCTCTGTCGCACCATCACTTCCTGTTAGGAGTCTGGTGACCTCCTGCGTCCGCCCTTCAAAGGCGGCGAGGTAAAGATCAGAGCACATGAACATGCCTTCAGGGATCTCCCTCCTTGCAAGCTTGCAGGGCCACGCTAGTTGTATCTTGTATTATTATGTGAAGTCTTCGTGGGCCAGCACTGAATTCATACAAGTGTCCATTGAAAAGACATGTTTGTCATGCATGTTAGTCGTTGTTCAACGATGCTAATTTATAACATATCCTCTGTTGAATAGGACGCAGAGATGTACTCACAATATCTAAAACATTGTGAATATCAAACCACAGAGTACTAGCCGTCTCCCTCGCAAAAAAAAAAAAAAGTGAGTACTAGCCGTCGTGTTATGCACGGGCTAGACGCAAACTGTCATTCTCTCCCTCCATTCGTGTTGTGAAAGTTCTTTCATCTTTGACCATTATATTTGGGCTAGCCTGGGCCCATAGAAATTTAGATCTATATTCTCTACAATCTATAATGTTCAATCAAGGTCATCAGTCGGAGATTTTCAGACCTCTGCCGCCCGAGTTGATAGATGTCAAAAGTTGATTTGAATTCAAATAGAGTTCAATTCATGATCCGAGTTATTTTTGTGCCATATTATACTTGTCGGATCGCCCTTATTCACAGTAGCGGTAGAGTGTGTCACTTGGGCCCAGTATTCCCAAATTCAAATCCCCTAGCAGTTGCCTATTTTTTGTTTTCTTTGTTTTCTGTGTTTTTTCTATGTTCGAATCCAGCAGTTGTCGATTTTCCCCCTTCTTTTCGGTGTTGTTTCCCTTCGATGGACAGGAGAAGCTAGCATGCATAGCACGAGCGACAACAATGTCCGTTTCTAATGGCATCCGTGAAAATTCGTGACGATTCTCATGTGCATAGTTGACTCTAAGTAATTTAATCATTAATTTAGTAAGGGATTATTGCGTTTCTACCCTTGGTTTGCATCTCAATTGCGGTTTTACCCCTCCTTTTTCATCTTTGTGATTTTACCTCTGGTTTTTCAAACTGAAGCGTGACTTTGCCTTGATTGGAGATAAAATTGTAATATTTTTATTGCGATTTTATCCCTAATAAGGGTAAACTTTATCTTTGTTTTGAAATTTCAGGGGTAAAAAAATTCCAGGGGTAAAATCACAATTGGAAAGCAAAGCAGGGGTAAAAAATGCAATAGCCCCATTTAGTAATATTTGTAGGCTCATTCCGTGACTTTCCACCGCTGAACATTTATTAAGATGATCTCTCGTTGAATGGAACCAAAGGAAAATTTAACTAGATATTGCACTCATAATTAAATTCTGACCAAAGTTGATTATAATTGTTGAGTTTCAGTGTCTTCGTTTTGTTTTCTAGCCAAATTATGTTGTGAAAATGTTTTTTAGAGTACATCTTTCTTGTACACATTTGCATTGTTTAAAGCGTACATGGGCGAGCAGCACCCCATGGCGCCATGGCATATCAGCAACGCAAGGGGCGCGGCGGCGCTGGTCGGTTTTGTGACCAGAGAAATGAGAGGCGAGTAAGTGAGGCTGACGCTAGGGTTTCGACCATCATCGTCGATTTTATTCAGAGCTCGGCAAATCCAGGCTGCCCACGTACACCAGGCATATTGATCCTACATTCGTGCATCAGCTGCAGGGGGGCGTAGGCTTTGTGTTTTGATTGATGGATTCATTTTCCTGGCTGGCAAAGCTTTGAGCTCGGAACGATGGATTATTTATAAAAGTAATGAGATCAGCAGTATGCCTAAGAACCATTAAAGAAAAAGTTGGTCCAAAAATATGATTATGCTATTCAAGTTAGTTGTATGATGTACTTAATATATGTTATGAGATGGCTTTTCCTTGTGAATGATCGTGCATAATAAAAAAAATGTTCCTGTTGCGACGCATGGGCAAAATCCTTGTCTTATATAATGCCAGTTCTGTTGATGGTGTTGTTTTGGACAGGTAAATGATGATGTTCATGTTGGAGTTGGCTTGAATAATATTATTTGCCACATTTTTTAACTTATTCTTCCATGGACTGATGGTATAAGTTCTTGGAGCCTGCTGGCTTCATCTACTCCACTTTTCACTTTTCATCATCCATCCATGCTGAAGTTGGCTTGTTGTGTGTAACATGCTAGGTACCGCCATGATGATGACATCTAAGATGAAGTCGACTTCTTTGACACCCCTATTTTTAGCTCCTATAGTTTTATCTATTATCTTAATATTTGAAGGTTTAAAGGGGTTACCACGATCTCTCTTAGGCCCACAAAATTACAATGTCAATCGAAGAAAGAAAAGCAAAATACCTCTGCATATTCAGAAATTATCTACCACCGCCATTATGTTAAAATTAGACAGATTATACCAAAATACCCCTATGTTTATTAAATAACTATCCAGCGATGCCATAACGAAACAAAACCCCCACAAGATCTGCACACACCAACGTATGGAAGCTGATAAAAAAACGTGAGGAGGATTCGCAAAGTAATTGAGTGACAAGTGCAGGGATCTCGCCTAGGCGAAAGACAGTCTGGCATGCACTCTGCAGCATCTCGACAATGCCATGTACTAAGCACAAACATCATCCATTGCGTTTGTCAATTTAGAAGCCTCGCTGCCGTCCTCATTCGCAGGGCCATCGGTTTGATCCATTCAAAGTACCGGACTGCACTATAATCGAGAAGATATAGATCAGTGGGGAAAGGCCGTCAACACGACTGTGGATGCTGACGGGCCTGCTTGATGCCTAGATGCATGGCTGCCAAGATTGACTGATGAACGTTGTTAGAATAAAGATCGAGGTGACGATGACAGGGAAGTTGTGCAGCAGTAAAGCTGAATTAGCTGGTAGGCATGTCGCGAGAGAGACCAGCTATGTTTATCAGTAGTGGGAAGGTGACTCGGCGGGTAAACGAACATTGCATGCAGAGGCAAGTCGAGTCGAGTATATATTAGCAACTACCCGCAAGTGCTGATCACCCAACATAGGGAAAAAAAAAACTAGCTGCAACTATCTGGGAGGCCATGTACCTGCCGGTCGACGCGGCCGACAGCGACAACAGCTGTTTGGTCAAGCGCAGCAGTAGCAAGGGAAAGACAAAATAAGTAAACGCACCTTATACGCCCTCCTAGCTAAACACGATATGTGGATGAGCGTAAAGCTAAAATAAAATACAGATGTTTAGCAAAAAATAGTAACCGTTATATCCTATTCTTGCTAAAATATGTTATAACGATCGCAGAGCAAGTATAGCTTAGCTGGTTAGGTTTTTTCTTTTTGTGGTGGAACCAACCTACCTATGTTCAAGTCCTAGACATGGTACGGGTGTTGCTTATTTACGGCTATTTATTCTTTCAGTAGGAGCCGACGTCCCCGTCGACAGCGAGGCGCCCGTGAGTTTCGTGCGTGTGTTTATGGAGGTAAGGACACGTGTGTGTTTGTGAGTGGTGTTTCACAAAAAAAATTATGTTATAACAGTTACTAATATCTGCCGAGGAGGAGCACAGGTAAGGACTCGTGTGTGTTTGTGAGTAGTGTTTCAAAAAAAAAAATTGTTATAATGGTTACTAATCTACGCCGAGGAGGCCGGAGCGCATTTGCCAATTTGAAGCCGAGCGTGTCTACGCCGTCGCCACCACGACTGGTCTCCACGCCGAGGCCACTGCAGGGCTCAACATCAAGGCCTTGGTCCCGATCATTCGCGACCAAGGTTCTCCGCATTACAGCAAGTGGCGGCATCTCTTCACTACCAGGATCCCCTGTTTTCCCGAGTGCCCGGGGCACTCGGCAAAGGCCCCTAAACACTCGGCAAAGGCTTTGCTGAGTGTAGCACTCGGGAAAGTGCACTCGGCGAGGAAATACACGGCAAATACCCCCTTTGCAGAGTGTCTTTTGTCGGGCACTCGGCAAAAGCTTTCCTGAGTGTCAAACCGGACAGAAAAGCTTTCCCGAGTGTCAAACTGGGCACTCGGGAAAGCTTTCCCGAGTGCACAGGTGGCAGACACTCGGCAAAGGGTGGGCACCTTTGCCGAGTGTCCTGCTCTCTGACACTCGGCAAAGGTCCCCCCCCCCCCCCCCCTTGCTGAGTGTTCTGCACTCTGGCACTCAGCAGAGGGGGGGGGGGGGGGGGGTACCTTTGCCGAGTGTTCTTGCAATTACACTCGGCAAAGGGGGGTACCTTTGCCGAGTGTTAGTGCAATTACACTCGGCAAAGGGGTTTTTCCAGAACCTGTTTTATTTGTTTTTTCCGTATATCCAATTGACAAACACACAGGCATTTAATATATACGACAATATGCATCTATTTCACAACCACACCCACATCCAAATCCTCAAATAGTCCACAATTCAACAACTAATACACATATAGTTCAATATAGTCCACAAAGTGTTCAAAAGTCCAGAAATAGTCCATAAACGCTTACAAGTCCACAAATCGTCCACAAACACTCACAAGCCACACTATAGTCCACAAAACACAAATCATGGATCAAAGGGTGGGGTGCTGGTGGGAAAAGATTGCGAGCTGCCGATAGGTCCACGTCTTGCACCACAGCCCCAGCCCCAGCATTTGACCCCGCTGACACAGGCATCGGCTGCACAAAGGAAGACATAACATTTATGATACAACATGTATAGCACAACTGAAGGGGCCGCTGGCATCCAGTTGAGAAAACCTGGTATGCCCGTGAAGGGGCCGCTGTGCCGCATCCAACATATCGTAATATGCCTTTGCAGTTGGCTCTGGCTCCTCCTCCCTGCGGCCTTCCTCGAAGTTGTGTGCCTCTGCATAGTCATTCAACATGTCTGCTACCCTGGCATCCTCGTCAAAAGCCTCATCGATGCGTGGTCTGACGACCTCGTGTCGCACACGATCGGCCTCACCATGGCTGGTCCACCGTTTATAGTTCTCCATGAATCCATACTTTATGAGATGTTTACCCATTTCCACCTTTGTTTGCTTTTTACGGTTTTCACATTCACTATATGGACAGAAAGTCCGAGGAGGCAACCCTTGAACATTGGCAAATGCTTGGTTCATGAAAACTTGAGTCTTTTTAATCCATTCCTTAGTCCACGACAATCCTCAATCGTAATCGGCATCAACATTCAAAGCATCATACACAATTCCTCATTTCCAAGCATTTCACAAATTCGCATTTCTAAGTTTCAATCTAGGTTCAAGTTTCCAACTCCTCATTTGAAACAATTAACCACTGCTCAATTCACCACTGCTGCTCAATTAACCACACGAAATAAACAGAAAAACAAAACAAAAAAAGGCATGGTGAGCTCACCTTGCCGGAAGGGGAGAAGAACGCCAGGGACACGGAGCTGTGGAGGGGCAGCAGGGGCGGCGAGGGACGGCGAGGAAGGCCGGCGAGGGGCAGCGACGGGTGGCGAGGAAGGCCAGCGAGGGGCGGCGCCGGGTCGACTAGTGGTGGAGTCGTGGAGGGGCAGACCGGAGAGGAGCGGAGCCAGGGAGGAGTTGGGGACGGCCGTTGACGGCACCTAGTGCCGGAGCACCTCGGCAAGCTGGGACTGGGGCGCGGCGGCACGCTGGGGCCGGGGACAGGCCACGGCGGGGGCGGGGCCAGGCAGGGGCAGGGGGCGGCGGGCGAGGCCGGAGCAGGTGGGGCCGGCGAGGTCCGGGACGCGGCATCCGGTGGCCGGGGCGCCGAAGTGCGGTGGCGTGGTCCGGTGGCGCGGGCGAGGTCCGGTGGCGCGAGTGCGGTGTGCGGCGGGCGTGGGGAGGGCGGCGGGCGACGGCGGCGCGAGGGCGGGGGCGCGAGCGGCGGTGGCGGAAGGGGGCCTTTCCCGAGTGTCCCGGATCTTGACACTCGGGAAAGGGGGGGGGGGGGGGGGGGGGGGGGGCGTTTCCCGAGTGCTGTTTTTTACGCTCGAAAAAAGCGTACACCTTTGCCGAGGGTACATCGCCCAGGCACTCGGGAAAAGGCAGATATTGCCGAGTGTACATGTTGTACACTCGGCAAATATATTTCATAAGCACCTTAATTTTTTTTTAAAAAGCAAACGATTTAAAAGATTATCCAAAATTTAACATTACAGTTTTTATATGATCTTATGTCTCCAAAAATTAGGTTTGAAGTCAAATTCAAAATCAAGAACCCATTTGTCTTCAAATCTTAATGACCTATTCCAAACTCTATGTCTTCTCTTCGGAGATTATCCGTTTTGTAAACAATGTACATGACAACTTGCGCGAATCATCCTCTACTATTTATGACATCATTTCCATATGATATCGTGACACCCGGACAAGTCTCAGAATTTTCTGACAATATTTGTAATTTTTTAGAATTTTTAAGCAAAACGGTCACACGTTCGTAATTATATTTCATCAACAAAATTCGGGAAATTTCATTTCATTTTCTGGATACGACATCACGTTCAACTCAGTAACATGACTATAATTTTTTTCATTACCTTGATTCCATTATTCGAATGACTTGTAGTTCAATTTTGACTTATCGCCAAATAATACAATAAATGAAAATAAATGACGAAATTAAATGGACCGTGAAATTAACCAAATTTCAACATAAAATACCATGAAGAGTATGTAGATCAACAAAAAATTTTGGTTGGCAAAATGTGAAAAAAAAACAAAGTTTCCCGAGTGCTTAGTGCGGACACTCGGAAAAATTAGGATTTGCCGAGTGTCCCTAAAGGGGACACTCGGCAAAATCCCCTCCGCCGTCAACGCAAACGGTAACGCGCATGCGCGGAGCACGTGCGACCCCTTTCCCGAGTGTCTTCTCTCGGGACACTCCGGCAAAGGTCCCTTTTGTCCCGAGTGTCGCGTTTCGCCGAGTGTATTGGCTAGAGGACACTCGGCAAAGGTCCATTTTCCCGAGTGTTCTACCTTTGCGGAGTGTCACCTGCTTGACACTCGGCAAAGATCCCTTTGTCGAGTGCCCGAAATAATACACTCGGCAAAGGTCCGGACACTCGGGAAAAAACCGATTTCCGGTAGTGCTTCTCAACACCCTCGGGAAATATGATCATTTTTCATGTACTCAAAAGAATTTCATCGCTTAACTTTTGCATCTGCCTAGCTATAGCAAAGCACGAGATTTGTACACCTGAACCGGGCCGTCAGGGGCCATTCCCATTTCATGAAATGAAATTCAGGTGGGGAGTCCCCCGTTGACTTTTTTTTTAATAAAAAAAAGCCTCCGATCGGATCCTCCGATCCAGATCACATCTCTGAGAAGCTTTTGAAGTTTAACAAATCTTTCAAAATGTGCCCGTCACTGATTGGGGTGCCTGAGTGACAGACCGAACTGGCACTATGCATGTTCACGCAAAGAAAAAAAAAACCCCCGACGACTTTCTTTCTTCAGTTTTAAAACTGTTTGCTCAGTCAGCACCGGCTGCCTGGGTCAATATTTTCGTTTCTTCTCTGTCTTAATAAAAGGCCCAAGTTTTTTTTTTGTGGGTACTCCACTCATGTCAAGGTAATTAAATTGCATATAGAAAGGCAAGTTGCCTTTGCCTACACATTCGGCTCTGCTTTGACACCAGGTCGGCCTCCCGGTGGATAATGTGAAGAGTGACTCTTCGGAACAGGCATGATCGGCAACAACGGCAGCAGCGAACGCGGCGGAGCGAGAAATAGAGGCGCCCGGACATTCCTGCATTTTAGGTTTGCCATCTATGCCACCTTCGTCGTCGCCATCTTCCTCCTCCTCCTCCTCCTCCTCCTCTACATGAGCTCTGATGTGGACCTCCGAGTCGGCGGCAAGGCCGACCTTGCGAAGCGGTTGTCCACGGCGGAGGTTTGCGAGCACGAGATGAGCAGCATCACCAACTTGAAGGGGCGCGAGAAGCCGCGGGACGAGGTGACGGCCCGCCTCAAGCGCGAGCTCTACGAGGACGTGCTCGCCTTCCAGCAGCGCAGCTTCGGTGCCGAGACGCTCCCTGAGCTTCTGAGGATGCGCTCACGGTGGCCGTCCTCCTCGATCACAAGCACCGCTTCCGGCTCCATGCCGCGCGTGACCGTGATCCTGAACCACTTGAGGCCTTGTTCGGCAGCATGGGAATGACTCCCGTGTAGGATTCGTACCACGCATGGATTGAGTGATTCCATGCCTGTCACTTAACCCTACATCTCATGGGTTTGATTTCCACATCTTCTAATTCCATGACCCAAAATATTGTTCGGTTGACCGGGATCAAAATCTTTGCAAAAGCTAAGCTTCCATACCATCCAAGTGTTGCGGTTGCGAGCGTCTGGGAGTGGGAGTCGTTCCATGGGGTCGGACATAAGGAACGATTCCTAGCGTTTTGTTGGGCGCAATGCCCGGATTTGGCTCGGTGAGAATCCAGCCCAGAGATAACCGAACGACATTTCCAGCCTACTCTAGGATTCTACCCAGACCATGTAATACCACTGGTTTTTTGCCCAAATCCTGGACATTCCAGGCCAAACGAACAAGGCCTGAAGCGGCGCACGCTGTGCGCGCAGCTGGAGTCCCTCCGTCGGCAGACGCTGCCGTTCCACCGCGTGTGGGTGGTGAGCTTCGGCAACCCCAACGAGGCGTCGCTCCGCCGCATCGTGGAGAGCTACAGCCACAACGACGACTCGCGCATCAGCTTCGTCTCCTCCGACTACAACTTCAAGTACTACGGCCGCTTCCAGATGGCGCTCCAGTCCGACGACGCGGAGTACGTCTACGTCCTCGACGACGACATGATCCCCGGCGCGCGGATGCTGGAGATCCTCTGCCACGTAGCCGGCACCGACAAGTACGGCAACGCCGCGCTCGGCAGCATCGGCCGCATCCTGCCGTTCCGGCAAAAGGACCTCACCTTCCCGAGGTACTGCGAGTTCCGGTCCAAGGAGGCCGGGCTGTCCCTCCCGGACCGGGCTTACGACATCGCCGTCGACCGCATCGTGCAGGTGGACTTCCTGTCCAGCTCGTGGTTCCTCCCGGCAGACCTCCTCAAGACGCTCTTCATCGAGACGCCGTTAACCTTCGCCACCGGCGAGGACCTGCACCTGAGCTACCAGCTGCAAAAGTATGTGGGCGCGGGGTCCTTCGTGCTCCCCGTCGACGCCGCCGATAAGGCCACGTGGGGGGACACCGACCACCGCCTCGCCTACGTCTTCCCGACAACCTCCACGTCCGGAGACATGGTGCGGGCGCGCGACGAGCAGTGGTGGCGCGCGTTAACGTCCGGCTACGTCACCCAGTGGGCTGCCATGCATCCGCAGAAGGTGGACGCGCTCATGTACGCGCACACGCTCCGCGAGGTCAGGGCGCTGGCGCCGCTGCTCCAAAAGTTCCGCTCCGTGCCGGGGCGTGAGGCCTACCTCGTCGTCTCCGGCGGCTGCGAGGAGGCTGCCGCGGCGCTCGGGTGGCCCGAGGCGGTGTGCAAGGAGCGGAGGTTCAGCATCTTCGACCTCGGCGTCCGCAATCGCGCAGAGGCAGCTCCCGTGCTGCTGCAGGCCGTGTACGCCGGCATGCGCGGCATCGTCCGGATGCTCAACCCGAGTGTGGTTGCCGCCCTAGACGACATCCACATCGAGGTAAAGGAGGCGCTACGCATGGCGGCCAACGACCGAACCGTGTTGGTCCTGCTTCCGAGGCGCTCCGTATCCAAGGTGCTCTGGATGGCAACCCTCGACCCCGCTTCACTGCCAAGTGAGTAATTAACTACTCCTTCCGTTTTTAACTATATCACACCGATGAATTTTTTGTTAAATTAAGACCAACAATTTAAATTTAAATAATTACTTTTTCTGAAACAAATATAATTGGATTCATCATCAAAAGCACTTTAAATATAACTTATACATTTAATTATGAGTAAAGTGCACAGCCGATCCCTAAACTTATCCGGATGTCTCATTTAGGTCCCTCTACTTAGGAAATATTGATTTGACATTTCTAAAATAGTTTTGATGTATCATTTAGGCCCCTCTACTTATATTCACATCCCTAAACTTTTCTAATTGTGTCACTTAAGTCTAACTAAGCTCAAATCGACCCGACGTTGCACTTCTGTCGTGGAAATACGATGCATGCAATTGTATTGGTACTAGATAAACGGTGACTCTTTTGTTGATATCTCTTTAATTCTTTTAGCTTTTTGCATGTCCATCAGACACTAAAATTTGATATATACATTTGAGGTGGGTAATTTACTTATTCCCCTTGAAGATGTAAATTACTCAATATGATAGTTGAGGGTGTGTTCAACTACCGAGAAGGAGCAATGTGGGCGAGCATATGCGAAATCTAAAGTGCAACTACTGAGTCTAGGATTAACGAGGGCAAGTACATGTGAAATCTGAAATATGATGGCACATATTTACGGCGCTCAAAAGTATATATGTAATTCTAAGTGGTGATGACCATGCAGAAACAAAAATGTTTAAGGCGAATACAACCGAAAAAAGCCCTTACTGGTATTGATACAATTGCATTCCACGTGTTTCCGTCAAAACTGTCATGTCAGGTCGGTTCGAGCCTACTTGGATCTAAGTGATATAATCAAACAAGTTTAGGGATGTCAAGAATAAGTAGAGGGACCTAAGTGATACAGTGGAGATGTCAAAATAAGTAAAATGACCTAAGTAACACAATAAAACAAGTTTAGGGATATCAAATCAGCATTTTCTAAGTAGAGGGACCTAAGTGACATAAGGAAATAAGTTTAGGGACCGGTTGTGCACTTTACTCTTTAACTATTTATATAAATATATATAGATAAGACGAATGGTCAAAGTAATAAAAAAAATCAATTGTGTCATATATTAAAAAACGGATGGAGTAATTATAAGCATCTGGATCAGTCGTGAATATATATGTAGAGTGGATTATTAATGATGCATTAATGGCACTGGCGCTGCATCCATGTGTGTTACCTAGGCTGGAACCGGATGCGGATCTCGGTGAACATCATCACTCAGAACCGTGCGGTGTCGCTGCGGCGCCTGCTCACCTCGCTCCGTAACGCCTACTACCTGGGCGACGAGGTGCCCATAAGCTTCAACATGGACGCCGGCGTGGACGCGGCGACGCTCAAGGTCGTCGACTCCTTCGACTGGCCGCACGGCCCCAAGTCGCTGCGGCGGCGCATCGCCCAGGCCGGCCTGATCCGCGCCGTGACCGAGAGCTGGTACCCGTCCTCCGACCACGACTACGGCCTGCTCCTGGAGGACGACGTGGAGGTGTCCCGCTACTACTACCTGTGGGTCAAGTACGCCCTCCTCGCCTACCGCTACGACCCCGCCGTGTCGCTGCCGGAGCTGTCCTCCATCTCGCTCTACACGCCGCGCCTCGTGGAGGTGGTCAAGGAGCGGCCCCAGTGGAACGCCACGGACTTCTTCGGCAAGCTAGTGATGCACCCCAACACGCCCTACCTGCACCAGCTGCCCTGCAGCTGGGGCGCCGTCTTCTTTCCCAAGCACTGGCGCGAGTTCTACGCCTATATGGCGGCGAGCTCCACTGAGGACAAGAGCCCCGTGCAGATCCCGGGCTCGCGCACCAATGGCTGGCAGGGGTCCTGGAAGAAGTTCCTCATTGAAATGATGTACATGCGCGGGTACGTCACCCTCTACCCCAACTTCCCCAACCAGACCAGCTTCTCGACCAACCACATGGAGCCCGGCGTGCACATCGGCGCCAAGCACAACGTCCACAAGCACCGCAAGATTGATTACGAGGTGCCGCTCCTCGACCACGACTTCACGACGCTGCTGCCTATGGGAAAGATGCCGCCGGCGTCCGAGCTGCCCGTCCTCAACCTGTTCAACCAGGCTGCGTCGATCAAGGGGCTCAAGGCCGCCGGAGCAAAGCTTGGACAAGACGTCCTCAGCTGCGAACCAGGTGAGATCGTTGCCGTGGACTACATCACCGGCTTGCCGAGGAACTGCACCGTCTTCTGACCCCATGTACTTATTACACAGGACCGCTGGCTAGCTCAGTGGCTCAATTGATCTACGGGTTTGATCTGCGCTTAATATCTGTTTCCGGCCACTGAATTGAGCGTATATCAGGTTCTTAGCCTGGTTTTGATATACGCCCAATTCATCTGTTTCCTGCTATCCAGGCTAGGAGTTCTCTTCCGCACAACCAGCCAGAACAAGGTTGCTTTATTAGCCATGAAACTAAACATGTGAAAATTAAAGTAGAAGTAATGAAGATAATGTCCAGAAAGAAGAGGGAGGCGAAAGATTTTACTGCTCTTTTCCCATAACGAAATGAGAAAAATTGGGAATCAAATTATCCCTACAAATACTTATATTAGACAAAATTATTCCGGATAATAACCAAAGAGCAGAACACCAAACATAGGCACGCACATTTGTATCCGATTATTTAAGAAACATAGGCAGCGCTATGTTCTGCTACAAGCTACTTTCCCTTCACATCTGGCACAGCTAAACAGCCTACGGCGTGCAATAGCATTGTCTCAATGGTTAGCCCTGGTCCGAGCCCCACCATGGCGCCCCACTCGCAACCTTCGCCATACCCCTCTTGCTGGCGGCGGCGCATCTCATCAAGCACAAATATGATGGTCACCCCACTCATGTTACCATACTCACTGAGCACCCGGCGGCTCGAAGCCAGCTTGCCACATTCAAGATTAAGGGCCAATTCAATCCCATCCAAGACGGCACGACCCCCAGGGTGCACTACCCAGAATAGGTCGTTCCAGTCACCACTCAAGCCGAGTGGCCTGAACACATCCCAAAGAGATTATTCTATATTGTCAGCAACCAGCGACGGCAGCTCACTGGAGAGGTCGTAGACAAGCCCGCATTTGCCGAGGGTTGTTGCCACAACATGTTCGCTCTTGGGTATAACTGTTTGGCCTGCAGACACCATCTCAAAAATTGGGTTTTCAGTGCCTTCATCCGGATCAGAGCCGATAATGACGGCACCAGCGTGTAATACCCTACTTTTCAGAGGCAAAAGAAAAGGAAAAGAACAGAAATAAAATAAATAAATAAACTCAAAAGGGATAAAAAAAAATCACTCCAAATTTGAACCCTTTTCTAAACTCTTACCTTCCATGAATTTTCCAAAATAAAATTCACTAAATAATTGAACATGGTTTGAAATTTGAAATTTTTGGAATATAAAATATGTGCTCAAGTGCTTGTGTTCATTTAAAAGATCACTAAAATTTGAACTTTTCGAATTTACAACAAATTAAATAAATTTGTTGTAGTTTGAGCTAATGCACATTCAATTTTCAAAAGTTTGAATTTTAAAACTTGCACAATCTTCACCATATGCATTTTTGTGTTTTATTGGATTTGTTTCGAGTGTTTGATCAACCCTTATTTTTGTTTGAATTTGAAATCTCTTCAAATTCAAATCCTAGAAAAAGTTTAAACATTCCTTTCTTTCTGGGCCGCCTTCCCTCTTTTCCCTCCTGGCCGGCCCAGCTCCTCTTCTCTTTTCTCCTTCTCTTTTTCCTTCCAGGCCAAAACCGCTCCGGCCCAGCAGACCCGGAGCCAGCCCAGCCTCTCGGCCCATCATCACTCCCGCGCGGCCCGCCTCCATTCTCTCCCTCCTTCACTCGCCGACAGGCGGGGCCCACGCTGTCGGTCGTCTTCTCCACGCGGCGCCGCCGCGCCCGTCGGCCCCTACCTCCCCGGCCCGCCTCCGCCGCTTCCGCCGCCGTGTCGCCGCGCTGCCGGGCGACGCCGTAGCGGCCACGGAACCGCTGCCTTTAAAGGGCACCGCACCCCCTTCCTTTCTCCTCTCCCGAACTCCTTCCCTTCTCTCCCTCCTCTCCCGAACTCCTCCCCGACGAGCCCTCCGGCGACCTTGCTCGCCACCAAGCCGGCTCTTCCCCCTCCCCTTTCCTCTTCTCCGAGCATCCCCGCTCCTCGCGCCGCCCCATCCTCACCTCGGCCAGCGCAGCCAAGCCGCACCCGAGGAGATCGACGACGAGCACACCTCGCCGCCGCTCGTCCCTCGCTGCCGGCCACCCCCGATTACTCTCCGCCCAGTTCGAGTGCGCGGTGAGTCTTCCCGAGCCACTCCTCCCCTCTCCCGCGCCTTCTTCCTCCCTCATCCGGCTCGCGCGTGAGCCTCCTCCGAGCGCCGCCCCTGCGCCTAGCTCCGGTGAGCCGCTGCCATCATTCCACTGCGTCCCGTCGTCGACGAGCGGACCTCCCGGCTTTCCCGTCGCGCGCTTCACCTCCGCGACGAGCTCCTAACGCCCCTAGTCCACCGAACGCGCCGGCGGCGAGCATTCCGGCCACCCGCCGCCGCGCGCCTCCCTCTGGTCCACCGTGGACCGGTGGACCACTGCCCCTCATCGGTCCACAGAGCCCGTGGACCGAGTCCATGGGTTTTCTAATACGAAAATAATTCCAAAATTTCAGAAAATTCCCAGGGCCCTGTACATTTTGCAGATAAGCCCCTGACCTTTTCAATAATCTTGTTTAAGCCCTGCATTTTTACAGAAAAGTACCTAAACTTTTCTGTAATTATGTTTTAACCCCTGACTTTTTACACCCAGACCCCTAAACTTTTCCATAATTACAGAAAGGTCCCTGGACATATTCTGTAATTACACTTAAGCCCTCAAAAACCTTTTTTATAATTACAACTAGCCCTCCAATCTTTAAATGTCCGTATCTTTTTAATCCGAACTCCGTTTTGGGTGATTCTTGCGCCCATGGGTTCGTGGAATCGCGAAGTACCTCATGGTACTGTTCTGGAAGCCCCACACTAGGTTTAGAAATCTCTACCTCCTAAAATATCTCCCACTCCTTATATCTTCTTTCAGCATATTAAGCCGTACTGGCCTCCTGGGGAACATGCACTTGTTTTGCAGGGGCTGCGCAATGATGTTCCGTAATGTAGTGCCTGCCTGAGCGATTGCTGCAGCTGTCAAGTGTCAACCGTCTTTCACATTTGCAATTGTCATCTCATGATGCTATTCCGCCTAATATCACCCGCACCCCTCACTTATTACATCGATTCTGAGCAGATCATGCGATGTTTGATCTCGAGAGTCTCAAGTACTTGTTCACCCTAACCTAACTGATCCACGCGATGCTTTTCCGCCTAATATCTTCTTATCACAACACACACCCCACCTCACCCCTGAATAACTTATTCATTCTTTTGCTCGCTAGCATTAAACCTAGCAATCATTCGTACCATTCCACTTCCAACCCAGTACCCTTATCTTATCGCAAACAAAATCTCGAACCTAACCTAAATCAACCCTCACTCAATCAAACCTAACCTAGTACCCTCGCCCAACTCCTTTTGATTTATTGCTCTGCTCTTATAATTGATCTTTTATGGGATCTTATTGGAATTATCTGGTATTTTAGTTGCCAGCTGCCTTTATTCGAATTTGGCATTTTATTTGCAGCCATGCATTCATATCGCGCATAATCACGTACACACGCTGCATATACCATCGCCTGCACTCATGCATGTTCTTTTTATAGAAATAATATAGAATCGTGCATATTAGATATGCACGCAATCACCATCAATGAAGCGCATGCATCTCCGCACCTTCATCCTATGGTGATCGCCAACGAAGATCATATGCATAACCACACGTCCATGTTCATGTATTAGGGAAAATAGATAACCAATAACTTGTCTAGGTGAATATGGCCCTTACAAGGCCAGGAATATCACCTACGACCTATAACCTACTTTGCATTAGTATGCTGCATCATGCATGGTTAAGTCTCTCATTCTTCGCGAAGTTTCTTTGGATCTTATTTGGCTTTTCTTGATTCTTTATTTCTTTTGTTCTTTTATTTCTTTTGCGGTAGTTTATACGTACTGTTTTATGCGCTAGTTTACGCGAGAGTCGAGGAAGAGCCTGAAGATTTCGAAGAGCCGCTGAGGACTTGAAGCTCGAAGACCAACCCAGAGAGACAAGCTCCAAGCGCGAAGACCAACTCAAAGACAAGTTCGAAGCACGAGGAGCAAGTCAGAGAATCAAGCCTCGAGTCAGAGTTTGAAGATTAGGAAAGCGTTTGCAGGCAAGCCCTAACTCCTATTGATCATGCTGAACCCATGATTACAAATGATCCTATTTAGAGCTTGATTTCAAATAAAACCTGCATGGAATCTAAAATGATTTAAATGCTTAGAATGACCTAAGTATTTGTGATTGCCATACCTTGATCTTGATTATCCAAATTCCCTTGATAAACCTAGGAATCCACCATCATTAATTCTTTAATGATGTGCTGGATCAATATGCTGCTTAGGACTCACTCACACTGTGTACTTAATAACTTGATTCACATGTTTTTTTTGTGAAAATGCGTGTGTGCTTGGTGTTGTGTGCGTAAAGTGGAAATGGGTGGGATTAGTAAATGCAACCCATAGTGGGGGTGATTTTAGACGGGTGCAAGCGAGGTAGTCCTCAGTGGGGAGGCTATCTCTGGGACGCTACTCCTCGCAGGAGGGTAGCTATTGAAGATGCTTGCATCGGTCGTATAAGGACCGGTTCTCGTGCCGTCTGGCCTAGCAGCAGTGCAACCACGAGGCTCCTTTATGGGGGGAGTTTGGAACCACACCCTACTAGTGATTGCCCGGTACCACCAGGAGGCAGAGTGCAACCGAAAGCCAGGAGAAGACCTTGACGAGATAGGCGTCGGGTCCGGCAAGTGAAAGCGCGCTATGGCCAAGACATTCTATGATTACTATTGTGAAGCCCCTGGTCGCAGTATTTTCGGGGTGGTACCGAGGTGACACTAGGCAGGTACGGAACCATTAGTATGCCAGTCCAAACCGCCGAATTCCGGGGAGGACGGTATACCCTTATGGGTAAAGTGTACAACCTCTGCAGAGTGTAAGAATCTATCCGGATAGCCGTGTTCCACGGTATTGGACAGTGCGAAAGCCATGGCCACACTTGATTAGACTCTTGCGTGAGTTATCCTTGGCGTATTTTTGGAATACACCGGTTTGGAGCCGTGCGCTGGTTTCCGGCCAGCATAGCATAAAATTTGGGAACTGGCGGGAAAGTTTTATTCTCCCACAGGGCCAACCAACCCCACTAAATTAATTACCATACCTGACTTAGTTTGCGAAATGGTTTTGTTTTCAAAACCAACCCTTGCATAAAATTGGCTTTCCGCCGATACACTAAACCATCAGCCTCATCCTTGAATACATCCATGCATAACTTTACCCCTTGCTTTAGGGTTTGCTGAGTACATTATGTACTCACGGGTTTGCCCGTAATATTTTTTTTTTAGCGAGAGAAGCCCCGTAGAAGACGACGGCGATTTGGTTTTCGTTCGCACTCAAGTCTGCCTGTAGGCTTGGGCCGTGTTTCCGCTGATTGTCTGCTTCACCATTAGTCGGCCGGACGGACTTGGATACTTCTGAATCCTCGTTGCACCGCCACTAAAGGTGATATCTCAGATATTATATTATTTACCTATACGAAGTATGCTTTCGATTACCATATCTGTGTTCTTGTGCGTACCAGCTACTGATCCAGGAACTGGTACAAGATACACAACATGCTCCAGAAATTGGGGGTATGACACAGCGCCATCACCAAACAAAGCCGGGACGACCACTGTGTCGGTGTGGTTCTCATCTGGCGCACGGAAGAAGATCAGAGTGAGCTCAGCACAGGCGACAAGCACACGCGCACCGTGGTTGTACTCGGCGATGTCTTTGGCGATGCGGAGTGCCACCGAGCCAGAGTTGCAGCCGTTGTAGTAAAGCATGGTGCGCTGCACAGAAGGACGGAGACCCAGGATGAAATTTATTTTGAAAGGAAGGTAGTAAACCTACAAAGTAATACATTCATTTGTGGGTCAGGTGTTGATGAGCATGCAGTGAAGTTGGCTACAGTCTGTGACAAAGAAAGACTCGTAAAATCTGATAATCATGAGTAATAAAAGTATGCACACAACATTTCTTTCTTGCAACATACAGGTATACTTAAAACATGTAGATATCCTTCCCACCTCTTACTATTATTTATGTCAGTGCTATTATCCTGTGCATGCATGCATGTATGTAGAGAACAAGACGGGTAGAGCCCATGACAGAAATTCATAAATCCCAGTTGATTTGCATGCAAAGAAGTAGAAAGATACAATGTGTCAACTATAAGGCAGGCCATAATACAATCAAAACATTCACAAAGTGGGTGTTTATACAGATGCACACTCGTCTTTCTCTATTCACTGCTATTTATTGCTTGGCTGTCAATGAAAGGTAGTGGCTAAATCCATGAGAGAAAAAGAATCAAAACTGTGCTATTTGTAGTAAATATAATGAAAGCATGCTGCGTATTTTTCAATCCATGGCATTCAAATGCACATCTATCCGTCTCAGTCTTCTGACATTTACTATTCGTTAGCTGTCTTCAGGCATGCAGATAGTGGTTTCTTCTCTTGGCATGCCTATGAAATTACTTATTTCCACCATTTATTGTTTCGGTGATTATCTCAAGGAATGCATATCCGAAATGAACCTTCCAATTCATCACCATTTATTGCTTAACTTAATATCAATGCCCATGCCAGGAAGTTTGGTAGAGCCCATGAAAGAGGATTCTAAATAATGCCAGTTGTGATACAATGAAACCATGCCCTCTACTCCATGATGAGAGTTGCTTGGATATCTACATTTGATAAAATGTCAGAAGATTTCTGAAGAGGAAATTAAAGCTGCTGGTTAAAGGAAAGTTTTCTCTCTGTGATTCTCACAAGATATGCATGTAGGAAGGTCTGCGCTGACTTCATGGAGTTTTTGGAAAGAGAAAATGCTGCTGATCATAAATATAATGAAGCCATGCACTGTGTTTTCTTCTGTTTTCTTTTTGTGTCATGCAGGCGGGTATTGCAACCGTGGGTCATTACCTTTGTAATGACTTCTTAATCTGGCATGCCTGGAGCATAAATAGACAACAGGTATGGTTGACACAGTGTAACTTGGTTAGGATAGCAGCATGGATGCAATGAGCTCTGAGGACCTGATCCAAGCTCAGCGTATGATATTTCACCATAGTCTCAGCTTTGCCACGTCCATGGCACTCAAGTGTGTAGTAGAACTTGGAATCCCAGACGCAATCCATCTTAACGGTGGCTCGGCAACACTGGACAATATCATCACCGGCACCGGGCTCCATGCATCTCGTCTGCCCTATGTCAAAAGGCTTATGAACCTCCTCTCCATCTCTGGTGTTTTTGCATCATCCGACCCATCGGCCTATGCCACTGGATCCCCTGACCAGGCAAACCACAGAGACGAGGTTGTAATGTACAAGCTGACACCGATGTCCCGCCTCCTCGTCGACAGATACAAGATTGGCAGCATGTCTTATTTGGTTCAATTTTTGGTAAACCCTCTTACTGTAACCACCTTCTTTGACATGCATGCATGGTTTAAAGACGAACGTGCCTCTACAAAGTCATTCTTTGAGATGGTGCATGGCTGCAGTCGGTATGAGATGGCAAGGAGAAACTCCGATGACAATGCCTTGTACAACAACGCCATGGTCTCAGCCAGCCATGTCACCATGGAGATCATTCTCAGGGAGGCCGGTGGTGACATCTTTGGAAGACTGAACTCTTTGACAGATGTTGGTGGGGGACATGGCACAGCATCGGCAGCCATCATTGCAGCTTTCCAGCATATCAAGTGCAGTGTCCTTGATCTCCCTCATGTGGTCGACAAGGCACCTGCTAATGGTACAGTTCAGTTCATTGCCGGTGATATGTTTAAGTTCATTCCAAAGGCTGATGCGGCATTACTAAAGGTACATTATTTAGTTGCTTATTTTGAAAGATGTTCTCATGCCAAGGTACTGTCACCTATTTTCAACTTGTATCAACTAAGAACATCTGGCTATTTTTATTTTAACATTTTTGTACATTTAGTGGGTTCTACATTGCTGGGGTGATGAGGATTGTGTGAAGATTCTACGCCGATGCTTGGAAGCTATCACTGAAAGGGAGGCTGGAGGAAAGGTGATAATCATTGATGCACTGATGGAAGCAGGGCAAGCGGATAACTTTTCAAAAGAGACCCAAGCCTTATACGACTTCCACATGATGCACATTGATGGGGTCGAACGAGACAAGCTTGGTTGGGAAAAGATCATACTTCAAGCTGGATTCCATGACTACAAAATTTCATTAGTGTTAGGCCTTCACTCAGTGATCGAGGCTTATCCTTGAGCAACTCGTGAGGATAATATAAACATTTGCATCAATGGAATAGGGCGACCATTGCCATTTCCTGGCATGCAAACATGATATGCATAATGTATTTGTGTTACATAATGCTAAATTAATAAGATATTTTGTTCCAAGCTTGCCGTCACTTGTGTCAAGTCATAGTCGTGTACAGTGATAAATATTTGCTATAAAGGATTTAAGTGAGAGAAAACAGTATCTGCAGCATCAAAATACTCTTTCACATCACTGTGTTTCCAATGGTGGTTTGTTCCTTCTTTGAGTTTACTTTTAGGCAACCTGACGTTGGTTGTGAGAAATCCCAAATGCTATTTTGGGGCACATGTGTTCCAAAGTACAAATATTGTTATAATTCTGCGCTGCAGATTAATTTTACTTTCCTGTTTTGTGAAAATGTAGCAGAGGCTGGTGGCGCGGAAGACCCATGGATATTGTCACATTATTTGACAATTATGGTCTTTACAAGAGCACTATGTATGATTTATTTTTAAATGCAGGCATAAACTCTATCATGTGTCTTTAAGGTTCTATTTGAATATTAAATATTGTAAAACCTTATCATAGTTTGGGTCTCTTGAAAAAAAAGTGGTGGATCGAGCAATATTTGGAAAATTATGAAAAGATTTTACAATAAGAATCACATTTCGTATTCATATAGAACCTTAAAGGCACATGATTGTTATGCCTGCATAAGAATTTCAGACTGAAGCTACTTTGATCTAAAGAATATGGCAAGTTGATTTCGTCTAACATAATGACGATGAAAGTTCAGAGCTATTCTTATTTCATGATTTTTTCAAAAAGGGTAAATAAAATACTTGTGCTAGATGAGCAGCTCCAACAAGACTTAGTGGAGTAGACGCAAAGGGCAATCGATAAACATGACTTATGGTTTGCTTGAGAGATCTAGGATCAGTGCATAGTGGGAGCTGGATGCAAGGAGAGGAAGAAGTAGGCTGTTAACATCTCCATTAGTTTTGATGCCATGTGAATGGAGCAGAGAGACATTAGTGATTCTACGTCGGCACAAAATAGTGATGGTGTCGATATTTGTGTATGTACACAATGCATGTTTAACGGAAATAACTCCAAGCAAAAGTGACAGAGATTTTTTTTGAGTCGAGCAAAAGTGACGGAGTGAAGGCCAGCTTACAGAATCATACAACTGATACTTAATCCAATAAACTTATGGACGTAGATTACCAGTGGTGTCAACCGCAGCAAGTGCTAAAGTATTTATGACTATAAACACAAGAATGTTGAAGGCATAAATGAAGGCAAAGGGATACTGTCGACTGATGCGGCGTTTGTCATGGCGCTGATGTTGTGAGCCTCCAGTGACCAGAAACCGTAAAACTTCTATGACAGACCCAGGCATCGCGAGGCTTGTGAGAACCATTATCAAGAAGTACAGCCCACAGTACATCAACCGATACATTACACTCCTTGTAGATGTATTAGTACCATTTGTCACTGCAGCAATAGCCGTAAAGAAGCCTAGCATCATGCTTAGAAGAGACAGCCAAAGGAAGTGCATTGAGATTATGAAGCCCAGCCAAGCGCGATTAGATGATCGCGAAGCTCTCCCGTAAACTAATAGTATGGTTGCCATCACAGCAGCCGTTAGAGCAATCGTGTCCAACACCAGGAAGGCATTATACATGCGATTGCCATTAAGATTTGCCTTTCCATCAGATCCATACGAACCAGGAACATTGAATGCTGCAGAGAAGGCTATTGTCGCCACAAGTGTGGAAACAATTGCAAGATTTTTTGATGTTGCCTCCCGCCATTTCATTATGTCCTGACCAGACCATTTTATTATATGGTCTTGCCTCTGTGGTCTGAATTGTGCTCCATAGAAAAATAGTTTCACCACTAATCTTACCTGATGGTTAAAAAAAAAGTGTCATAAGATCATTCCTACTACATCTTTACTCATGTATATTCATTACTTGTGGAAAGAACAGAACTTATACTATGCTTGCTCAAGGATAAACGATGGGGATGTTACTTACCATCGAGTAAAAACCTTTCGAAGCCTCTATCAGGTCAGATGGAGTAAGGCCTGCATTATTCATAATGTGAGATTGCACTTTTCCACTGGATAACAGCTTAGAAATAACTTTGTGTTCCCCTGCCTGCACAGCCAAATGTAGCGCTGTATTCCCTTCCATGTCTTGCTCATTTAAAAAATGTTCTAGCATTTGGTTGTTTTTTACAACATATGAGACAATCGAAGCGTGGCCTCGCATAGCTGCAGCATGTAGAAAGGTTCGGCCACGGTTGTCACGAATGTCTGCAGTAGCAGGGTGGGCCTGTAGCAACAAACGGACAGCACGATCATTTCCCATCACTGCTGCGGCGTGGAGAGCTGAGAGGCCTTCGCTGTCCTGCAAGTAAGTGGCGCTGGGTGGTGCATAAGTGAGGATTTCTTGGATTATGGAACAGTCACCGTCAGATGAAGCAAAATGTAATGGGCTGCTCTTGTTTGCGTCCAAGTCAGACGCGAGCGCAGACCGCCATCGCAGTAGTATTGAAACCATTTCTACAATAAATGCAAATGTTTTCGTAACTAGGTTGATGAGACTGTACGCATAAGAAAAAAAACAAGAATTAAACAATAGGAGAAGAGCTAATTGTCTCCTGTGGTGTAGTGTAAATCCATGTCATTAACATGTTTTGAAATAATTTGTTTTTCCGTAAGTGTGTCCAGTGGCAGCAGAACATATTGGACAGTGGTTGTGGAATGTGAACTGGTAAACGATTGGGGGGTGACTCAGACAAAGTCGGTTACCTTTCTGAGTTAATTAGATTTATGCAATTGCAATTTTGCTCAATTTGAAATATGCCATTACAATTCTCGAAACCTGATGGGTGCCATTACAATTCTCTTATTGTTTACTCCCTCTGTTTCAAAATATAGGTAGTTCTAGCATTCAAATTTTTTGTCAAAATATAAGTAGTTCTCCATTCCCAATGCAACTTTCCTACTTCCCAGTGCATCGTTTCCTGTGTCTATCTCTATCTCTCTTCTCTTTCACTGCTCATTGTTTTCTGTGCCTATCACCTTTTTAGTTACCGTATCCAAAGCCAAAACTGTTTATAATTTAAAACGGAGAGAGTAATTCTTATGCTGTCATCGTTACCAGTTTGTATCCACATCACAAACCAAAAATCATGCACCCGGTCAGTACAAAGAACAACATATGTTGTCATATTTTATTTCAGGTTGACTAATATTTCAGTGGGACATCTCAAATCGTTGACAGTTCGTTATTTTAATGCCTACCCATTCTTCAACGTGAACAGATCAGCATCCGTCTCTTTTAAGGAACGTGTAAGATGGCAACTCATGCCTATACTGTATTCGTACGAAAGGATGACCCCTTACTCTGCGCGTGCATCGTGAGCAGCAGCGTGTTATCTAGCGTTCTACTGCCCAAGATTAACTTCTTTTTATTAACTTAATTTATACATTCAAACTGTCCACATCTAGCTTGTCACGTTGCCCCTTGCTACCAAACTTGGTTGTCAACTTGGCGCAATGTCTGCGTGGCCGTTGAGTTTGCAAAACAATAATAGTTGGTACACACCTCATCAGTGTTTTATTTTCATTGGACGAAAACGCAAAAGGATTTACTTCTTTTTTTCTGCTTTCGTCACCTATTGAATTGTATTTTGACCGGAAAGAAGTTGAGGCCAAGGAAGTTACCCGAACTCTGGAGAACAGCCGCATGTAACGCGTTCTGCGAATTCGGCCCTGCAGCAGACGCGTCTCTGTACTCCACGATCGACGCCACCGCCTGCACTGACCTGCTCATCACCGCCAGATACAGGGGCGACACGCCAGCGCCGTTCAGCTCTGACGCTAGCTCGGGCGCCAGCTTCATCAGCGTCTCAACCGCCGCGCAGTGGCCGTGCCTCGCGGCAACGTGCAGTGCGGTGTCCCCGGCCTTGTTCTTGCCACCAAGCAAACTACGCAGCTTGTCCTCCTCCACGTAATCTATGGCTTGCTGGACGATGGCTTCAACGGCGTCCGCATGGCCCGCCCTTGCAGCGCAGTGCAGCGGTGTGTCCAGCGATGAGTTCACCAAGGAAATCAGGGCGCTGTCGCGGTGGCAGAGCTCGGCGATCAGGTGGACGTGCCCCTGGCCAGCGGCGATGTGGAGAAGAGTGCTGCGCTCGGCAGTCACCTCGCGGGTGCTGCAGCATGGTCCAGGATGAATGGCTGTAATTGAGGTAAATTAAACTTTTAGTATTCATGTCTTCCTCACAGAAGTGAAAAACTCCTAAAATCCTGCTCCTCTGTATCTGATTGATTCGTGGTGGCAGTAGAGAACAGTGAATGGAATTGCAAGTTAGAAGTACCGTTTGCTCCTGCCGCCGCGGATGGCCGACCGTTTCTGTGATCCACCGTCGCGTGGTTGCTTCCAGTTAGGAATCCGGTGACCTCCTCTGTCCGCCCCTTGAACGCAGCGATGTAAAGATCTGAGCACATGAGCATGCGTTCGGTGGCCTCCTTAGAAGTAGCGGGGACACGATCCATATGCTTGCTAATTTTGTTGCATAAATCTTCATGAACGAGCAGTGGGATGATTCATACCTGTTGCAACTACACATGTATATTCAGAAGAGATGGGGTCTCCCCTGGAGTAGGATATGTTTTTGCATTCAAAGTCATAGTTGATTCGTTAGACCACTTGTAAAAAATTAATATATCCTCTGTTGAATAGGATGGACAGATGGCATAAATAGACTTAGACAATCAGAATATATAAAATACCCTCATACTTTGAATGCCAATTACCATCCTTGGGTACGTTCTCTCTCTCTCTCTCTCTCTCTCTCTCTCTCTCTTAAGAAAGGGTTCCTCATATCTGATATACAACGGCCCAGTGGCGGAGCCAGCATCAAAATGAAGGAGGGGCCAACTAGAGATTGCTACCGCCCTCCGCCGTGCTCCGCTATCCACTTGCATGAGGTGGACGGCAAGACCAACAAATGCGGCAGTTTGGAGCTGATGAGGTGCACAGTTTAGTGAGAAGTGGAATAAAGGATGGAGTCACTATTGCTGCTGCAGCTAGCTTGCATGCATAGCGAAAGAATATTCTATGTGCTGTGTTGCCCCGGGCCTCAATTATTGTGTGCATGCGAAAGACATTTCAGAGAGCGGGGGGGGGGGGGGGGGGGGGGGGGGTGGGGGTGCAGGGTCGCGGCTGGTCCTCTCGTAGCTCCGCCAGTGCAACCGCCAATAAAAATACAAAAATAAACATCAACGATATCTTTGGTCTTCTTTCTTTGATTGTTCTTAGACCACCAGAGCATGAAAAAGCACCGCGAAGGCAGTAAATGAAAGGGGCACCTCAAACGCGCTTGCCACACAAGACTTTGAAGAACACAGTAACCCCTCACTGCGAACAACAAGATCAATAATCCATTGAAATAACATCATCTAGGGAGTCACCTCAAGTAACATGGGCTTGCCATCCATCACCACCAGTGCAGAAGATTGGAGAAACTGAACCTTGCCGCAGAACAAAAACCAAAAGAAGAGATCAAAGTTGCCGCATCAAAAGACAACCAACTATGCCCCACAATTGAAACAATGTCTGGCAACATCTAAACAGAATCTACAGATCTGACACAAGGTACCCTCACAGGCCCTTTGTTGCGTCGGATTGGATGTCGTGGAGGAAGAGAAGAGGTCAGAGGGATCTTATTCCAAGGAGCCATCACACAACCCCTGTGCCGATGCCACCGTGAGAAGAAAAACTAAGACATGCCAAAATGTAGGTCTAAAAAGAGGATAGGTCGCACTTACCCTCTGGCTAGCTGCATAACTTTCAGAAGAGAGGGAGGAAGGTGTGTAACACCCCAGCCTGTTAGTAGCATGTTAGTAGTGGTTTCGGCCCAAGAGACACAGAAGTAGCTAGCATGGTTGTGGAAACAGTACCACATGGATTGTTTATGTGTGTGAGGATCAGCATATAACCCTTGTCTTTTCCAAAAGCATAGCACCTCTAAGTTGATCCTTTTACTCAAAGCGAGGATAAAAGTGTAAGTGAGGTGCTATGTGCAGTGAGGTGCTATATGAAGTGAGAGTTGCACTGATGGAAGATCTTGGGTATCCACTTGTCATTTATTGAGGTGTATTGTCAGGCCGTCCCCCCTTAAGAAGGGCGGAAGGGGGTGGGGGTTGACTGTAACATCCTAGCCCGTTAGTAGCCTGTTAATAGTGGTCTCGGCCCATGAGACTCAGGTGTGGCTATGAAAATAATCCGACATGGAATTTTTTAGGCAGGGGAGGGTCAGCATATACATATAAACCCTTGTCTGTTCCAATCATAGCACCTTCGGGTTAAACTTTTACTCAAAGCGAGGAAAAAAGTGTAAGAGAGGTGCTATGTACATGCCTGTGCCTGGGTCACATGGGGGGCTGGGGTAAGAAGATTTTGGATGCAGGGTGTTACAGGGTGATTGTTGTAGTTCAAAAACCCAACACAGAATGAGAGACATTGGAGAGACACAGTATTGTTGTATGAAAGTTCTCCAAAAACTCTGGTTTATTATGATCCTCCGTAGGTTACTGTCATTCTCTACTATATTATACCATCACAACTTAATGGTAGCCTTCGACATGTAATAGATCTGGGTTTGTCTTTCCTCCGTCGCAGTGGTGGATCTCTAGCCAAAAATGCCCTCCAAAGAAATACGGTACAAATCATGCAATGAACACTTATCAACATTTAGTTGCAAGGGGGATTATCAAAGTTGATTGCTATCACAGCCTCACGGGACACCACAAAATGGAGCTGGCTCAGCCCCTGCTCATCATATTCTTGCAGCATGTCCTCCTCGCCCTTCGCTAGCCTTTACACTTCGTTCTCCGCCCTTCGGATGTGTTGGGAACTGGGCAGAGCTCCCAACATTATAAGCCCTCAACTTTTGAAGGTCATTGTGGAGCTTGGCTTGAGGCAGTTACGTAATTTTAGGTCCTATTGGTCGTGTTCTTGTTTCGTCAATTTCTTAACTTTTATCTAGTGCCCCAATGTTTTGTATTTATGATGCTCATTTGCCAATGGCATATCCTTGTCTATATATTTCACCATTTCCGTCATCACCTTTACTTTTCTTCTCAGTACCAGACCTATTCATCGCTTTTTCGGTCTTTCACATTTCCTTCGCCTCTTCCTTGTTTGAGAAGATGGCTTCGCAAGAAATATTCACAAGTTTTAGAGCCTTCAAAAATCTTCAATCATAACTTTGGATTGTCTTCTATGACTTTGAAGTCTCTCGACCAATTATTTTCTAGTGGTTCCTATGGTGATTGTGGTCTCGCCCACCCTTAAATGGGGGGACGGTTCCTGAGCCCCATGAAGATAAAGTTGTTGTTTCAAAAACGTTTTAGTCTGTGGGCTTCGTTTTCCCTCTCATCCCCTTCTTTGTGAAGGTCTTAATTAATGCTTCTGTAGCTTTAACCTAACCCCAAAAGCTAGTGTCAAGATTTCTTTTTCAATTTGGGCCATGAAGCCCAAAGGTGTTGACCCTAGTGTGTCTGCCTTCGCTGAATCAAATATAGGTTCACATTCAGAATTCTTGCTCTCCTAGTGATATGTTCGATGCCATTAACTTTGAACCTCATGGGAATATTCCGCTTCCTTTCTTTGGTCGGAAGAACATGATGCTTGGGGGCTGTAAAAAGTTGTTGGTAATATTATTTGATTAATGTTTGTTTTGAGAGTCTTCTTCGTAGCATTATGAGCCAGGCCACGTGGACCGTATTTGCGAATCCTTCTTTTGATGCCAGCTATCCTTCTTATTTTGATGCCGTTAGTCATGTTTGTTAAAGAGTTTTCTCTGCAAGAATGTTGCCGTTGTCGTTGGATTGGGATGTTGCCATGTCGGACGATATTCATGACAATGGTCTTTGACAATTTATCCTTCTTTCCGATGGTACTGTTTATTGTTCTATTTGTTTCTTTTTGTTCTATTTTCTTTTCTTCTTTTTTACCTCTGTCCTATGAAGAAGTGCACATATTGATCCACTCATTGATTTATGTTTTATAGAATAAATACAAGAAAATCCCACATTCAGATATTTTTTCATATTAATATTATGGATGTATCATTTTCTGTATTGTTTTAAAATTTTCCAAAAATGTTAAAATGGTATAGTTCAAAATGTTGAATTATTTTTTAGAAAATTTTGAATCTAGTCATGCACAGTATTTACAGTATAGTTTCAATCTTAAAAATTCAAACCTTATCATTTCAACATTTCCTCTTGTACCGTTTGAACATTTTACGAAATTGTCGTATATTTATAATGTGAACTAGTTATTAGCAAATTTTGAATCTAGTCATCAATAATGTTTGAAAATTTTAATATTTTTTAATATCCAACATTTTTGAAAAAGAGCAAAGGAAAACAAAAGAAAAACTAGCCGTGGTGTGTGAATGAAAAATCAAATGGAAGTAGGAGGCCTTGGGCACAGGCCGTGGTGCGTGCTCAGGCTGAATGCGAAAGTACTAAAGTGTTGTCCGTTTCAAACGGAAATTACTATTTCAAGGTTCTTTCAAGGAGATAATTTCTTTGATTCTGGTTTCCTATTGTTCTTCTAGTTCTGAATTGTACTTGTTGAGTGTTTTACTCACTCTTGTACTTGTGTTTTATTTGATTTTTAGTTACATTTGAAGCATGCATGGGAGGGGGAGTAGGACATTCTTTTTGAGGACACACATTTAATTAGCTTCTATACTTATTGGACTATTGGTGATTAATGAGTAGCTGAGATGGTCGCATGGTCGAATTGAATGTTTTATGGTCAATATGTGGAGTTGTGTGTTGATTATTGCTTATATGTTAATATCATGTTTGTTTGTGATATTATGTGCCCGTGGATGATGGAATTGAAAACGGATACTCTGTCGAATTTTTCAATAATTTGGGGTTTATGTGTTTTGGTGGTAGCCTCCACGTTTGTCTAAAATCTGGGGTATTATAACTTTAATGGAGCCTTCGCGCAACAATCAGTGGCCGCATCCTTCCACTGTTAAGGTGGGCGTCAACAGGCCGCTAGCCGTATCCGGTGCTGATGGTGATGAGGAACTGTATTAGAAGCTGGCTAGAGGATGTGTCTCATGTCCCTGGCTGAGGCCTCTCTGACGATGTGATGTTGCAGAAGGGCTCATGTACGAAGGCATAGAGTTACCATCATGCTTGGAAACGAGTCCTTTGCATTTGTCCAGGATGGTCTTCTTCGGCTCCTCGATCGATTGCATAACAAGTTATCTGTTTTATTTTTTGAAGTGAAAAACAAGTTATCTGTTGAGGACAAATTGTTACGACCACAATTGTTTATGGCTAATTAATTCCCAGTCATCACAGTTCATTGCTATTCTAGCTTGTTCATATGCTCTGACTTTGCGTGGTGGCAAACCAGCAACACCAGCGCAACTAGCGCAGAAACCACCAGCGGGCTGCTCCGCTGCTGGGAATCCATCCGCCCGCTTCGTGGTAGCGCGCAACCATTGACGATTTCCTAAAATAACCACGAGCACTTCTCCCAGTTCCGGATGGGTTCAGATCCTCTGAATTGCTTCAGGTAATTCAGAGGAGGACTTCTCTGAATTAGCTGCGATCTGAGCCGTCCAATTGTTGATCAAGGTCGCACGATTTGGGCCCACAAGACAACTCTTTCTCTCTCTCTCTCGCAATTCCCCTCGCCCGATCCCCTTCGGTCTCTTTGCTGGGATCGACGAATCACCGCGCCGCCGCACACCCACGACGATGCCGCAGGCCGGCCGTGGTCGCCGGAGACCTCGCCCGCTCATGTCGGCCGCCCATCTCCAAAGACCTTGCCCGCTACCTCTCTTCGTTGTACATAGCGCAGCAATTCCTTCCGCGGAAGCTAGATGAGGCGATGTCCCGGCCCTCTGCCCATCTCGCGTCGTTCTGCGGTTGTTCCGGCACTCGCTGGCGTCATGACCTCGACATGCCAAACGAAACCTCACCCGTTTCAAGCCCCCGCCCGACGACCCGATGCTGCTGTCTGCTCGTTGTCATCGCCATGGCGGAGACGGGGCGACTAGAGCTGCTGCCCGCTCCACGATGGTCTACCAAGCGCTGGTCGCCGTATCGGCACTTGTCCTTTGAAGTTTTCACCTCGCGGCACAACGCCTGCCCGCGCCCCGCAGGCTCGCTGCAGCACGCCGCCTCGTCTGTGCACGTTCACTTTGTCCGCCCGCGCGCTCGCCAGTTGCCGGCGCAACACGATCCTGCGGCCGCGGGATTGCCGCCTCGCCCGCAGGCGCGCTGTCCGTAGGCCTGCGCAAGGTCCCTACAGCCGCATGCTAGAAGATGCCACATCGGGATGACGGAGAAATTCGAAAGGGGATCGATCGGATTTGAGGCATACCAGGACTTAGCGTGAGAGAGGAGAACGAGAAGAAAAGGCACCGCCTTTCGTTTCAAGATCAACGTTGCAGATTGTAGCTAATGCAGAGAAGTCCTCCTCTGAATTACCTGAAGCAATTCAGAGGATCTGAACCCATTCCGGACCACGTCGTTGCGTTGGCACTGCAGAACCCGAGGTCGGCGAGGAAGGCTCTATCTCGCCTTCTGGAGTACTAGGAGCTCGTCAAATCCATAGTTGAAGCCTTCGGAATGGCAACCCATCTTTCGATGCTTATCCGCCGGGATTCGCCGAGCTCACGTTCTTGTAGAAGTACTTATGTAATCATCAACCTGAAGTTGACTTTTGGCTCGGAGCATTGACCAAACTTCACGTCCCCAACAGACCCCTAACCAGTAGCACGGACTCTCTATTTAAGAACCACACCAGCACTGATTGATCAAAGACATATTCGACGGAATATAATGATTACTTCTACTACGTAGTGAAGTGACTAGAAGGGAGGCAGACACCAAGTGCTGAAGTGCGAGTCCATCCCACATGTCGCTGCACGGCAGCTCACTGGTGCTAGCGCTGTGGCTACTCCTATCATCTCCGACGACGCACGCGGCCTGTTCGAAAGCCAATACTCGCCCGCCTGGCCAAGGACCCCTCCACGTCCCTTTACACCATCACACTCAAGCACAGAGGCCTGCCGCTCGTCGTCGACCTCACCGGCCCGTTGCTCTGGTCAAGATGCCCGCCGGTGCACCGCACCATCCCGTGCCACGACAGCGCGTGCAGAGCCGTCATCAACCACAACCTCCCAGTCCCAGCCAACTGCGCCACCACGACGAACGATGGCTCAACTCCACCGATGCGCCGCCAAACTGTACTACGGTCTGCACGACAGAGAGCTTCGGAGATACCAATAGAAAAAGACCCAAGGAACAGCCTGGACAACCCAATCTTCATCTCGCACCACATAACCGGAGGGCTTCGCAGAGGAGGAACTGAGCATCTTGGCTTCAGGAGGGTTTCGCTGGGAGACCGCAGAACGCCAAGACCCTCTGAGAGCCTCACATCAGCAAGACAATTGAACACACTTCATTGGAGGGTTTCGCTAAATCCAACCAGGATCTTCGATACCCCAACACGAGGCTGCCGCAGTCGCTGCCGTCTCTGCTCACGTCGATACTCAAGGTAGCTAGGCAGTTCGCCTTGTGCCTCCCCAGCGGCGGTGGAGCCGGCGTGGCCATCTTCGACGGCGGACCGTTCCATCTCCTCGCGACGCCTCCCTTGGAGGTCGCCGAAGATCTCTGGAATAACCAGCCTTCCTTCCTGACAAACCCCAAGAATGGCGCTTACTACTTCCGTGTCACCGGCATCTCCGTGAACAACGAGCCTGTAGCCATCCCCCCAGGCGCCTTCGACCTCGACTCCGACACAGGCACGGGCGGCGTCATGTTCAGCAACGTGACGCCGTACACCACGATGCGCTCCGACATCTACCGCCCGCTGCTGGAGGCGTTCGACGCGGCCACCACCAGCATCCCGCGCGCCCCGCCGGTGAGGCTGTTCGACATGTGCTACCGGGTGTCCGCGCTCAGCATGACACGGCTCGGCTTCGCCGTGGCCAACATTGACCTGTTCCTCGACGGTGGCCAGAGATGGATGCTGCCGGGTGGCTACTGCTGGGTGGTTGCTCTCTGGTGCAGGTACTCAACGACCAGACCGTGTGCTTCGCCTTCCTTAAGATGTCAGCGGCGGCGACGGCGCCGGTGCCCGGTTGGCCCGCGGTCATCTTCGGTGGATTCCAGATGGAGGATCACATGCTGCTGTTCAATCTCGATAAGGAAATGTTAGGGTTTGACGGGCCGCTCGTAGGAATCCGCACAGTGTGCCGCAACTTTGATTTCACCATGGGGAGTTCGTAAAAGCTTTGGTTCCACGATACGGAACCAGTGCACCACGTGCGCTTCCTTTCCGTGTTGTGTGCATTTGAATTTCATGAACCATTTCAGTTCGACAAATTAGCATATCAAAATTAAGATTGTGCGGGAGCACAAAAAGATCCCCAGTGTGTGATCTCCGGTTTTGTTATGTATTCCCTCCGTCCCAAAATAGTTGTCGTCGGATATCATGTTTGACCCTTCGTCTTATTCAAAAAAATTATTTAAATATAAAAATAAATATGTCATGATTAAATATATTCAATGATAAAACAAATTGTAAAAAAATAAATAAGATTTGCGTAAAAAATTTGAATAAGACGAGCGGTCAAAAAAATCAACAACGACATCTATTTTGGGACAGAAGGAGTATAAAAAGATCCCCGGTGTGTGATCTTCACAAAAAGAGCACCAAGAACTGATGTTTCATATGTCTACCTGTTGCGTCAGAATCGGTTTTCTCCAAATACATGGACGCTATTTTGATATTACACACACAAAAAAGCTATTTTTATACAGGTTACTTGTTATCTATCCCTGGCACAGTCATTACTCATCACTGGCATGTGTCATATTTGTTAATTTAACTTGCATGCTGCTGTTGCTCGCCCGGCACAAGTTTGTTGCCACGCCAGCCAACTCTTTTCCCCCCTTTTTTCTGGGGGAAACTACGGTAAGAGTTGTCTAGGTGAATTCATATTTTAATAAAAGGAAATAATGACTTTACAAAGATTGTCACCCCTGAGACGGTTGGAAAGTGGAGTACAAATTGAAGGAGGTATGGGGAAGCCTCAAAGGAGGGACGGATGCCAGAAGGCACGGTGCATGAAGTCCAATAAAATGACTAGACAATAGCGACACAAGAATCCACTGATAGAGCTCACCGTTCCAGACAATACAATTCAATGTGGACCAAGGAACCAAGTGAAACGATGAATAAGGCGAGAATTGCTTTGAGCAGGACATAAAGTCATCCAATGCCTCCAGTGAAACGCCTCCAACACCAGTACAATAAGTGCTCTAGATACTGTAGAGTTGCTGATGTCATCCTATCCGCTACTGCTAGATGCTACAGTGTTGGCGCCGCGCCTGTAGTGACGAATGCCTATGTGCCCGTCACTGTTATTTTCGGGCTTCCGTCACTAAAGGCTGAGGGGATGACTGCATCTATGCCATAATGCCACCATCACATGCCTGGTTAGGACTGGGCACCCGGAGATAAATGCGAAAGGAAAATAAAATAGTCCAGAGTCTGACAAAAGTACTCCACTTTAGATCAAACAGAAAACCATCCCATCAAGGCGACACATGCACCCGGGCCATATCGCTGGGCAGCCCACACCATCCCCACATGCAGGCTGAAGGCCGAGATGTGAAGGCCTTAGAGTTTCCATTTCTGGATGGGCCAATTGGGCTTCAGAGTGCAGAATGCTTCGCATTGGTTCTTATGCTTGTTTTCATGCTTATGCATGTTTTCGTAAATACCAAAGCATCTGACATATTTCCATTGACGATGCTATAGGTTTCGATTGGTCCGACATCAGGTTAATCATTCGACTACACCACAAAACTATTAGTCACATATAAAGCATGGGTCCAGCATGCAAAATAGTATTACCGTAGGAATATATTATATGCTAACATCATATTGACACATTATTACTCTTTAACATTGTACAATTGATAGTACTGTATTTTGTATTCAAAGTTCCCGTACTAAGCTGCACTACCATACCATAACGAGTTTGATTCATGATCTCACAAATTTGTAGAGAAATTTGCAGAAAAAAAGAGAGAGTCATGTATAGAGAATGAAGTAATGCATTACGCTGCAAAGTTTCATGTTGTAATGTATTTCGTGCAATGAGATAAAAAAAAGTTGGAAAAATGCCACATCTAAATACGAGATTTGAAGCATGCTTTGTCTAAAGACACACTTTTTCTGTGTGTTATAGCTAATTTTGCCTGCTTTAATATATGATGTTTGGGACAACATATACAGTTTGATTTGAAGTAAATTAGCTGTCATATACATCTTATATTTCAGAACGAGGTTATGCAAAGCAGTGAGTCAGATTAAAAAATCAATCTGTTATCCAAAACTGCAAAAAAAATAAAAAAAAGTGTGGTGTTGTTTTATTTTACTGTAAGCTAGGTAAAATTAGCCGTCGTTGTTTTATTTAAAGAAATCAATGATACCCTTGTTGGGTGACTGTAATTCTATGAGATAGTGGTAATCCATCGACGACATTATAGTATTTATATATATATATGACTTAAGATAAATTTCTACTACCATCTGGGTCCCATATGAAAACATATAAACGACTAATAGCGAATGTCTCCAGTTGTCTACAAAAGCTACCATTCCTTTCATAAATATCCTGTATCCATGCCACTTTTGGTTTCATTTCAGTGTGTTCTAGACCTGGGAAAGGACCCATTGCTTCTATAAATGCCGAAGCAGCTGGCATATTCCATTCACGATGCTACTAGGTTTCCATTGGTCCGACAAAGTTAATCAGATCGATCCAAGAGTCACCAAACTATTCATGATGGAATATAAAAAAAGCCATCCAACATGATACATCGTATCACAGTCAGATACTATGTGAAATATTTTGTCTCCGTTAGATATACTATTATATGCTTCCATCACACTCTCTTTACCCCTCGAAAATGACAGTACTATTTTCTGTGTTTCGCTCGTACTAACTTGACTCAGCCTACATATGCATATTGTACCTCAAGGACTTATCCACACTGTCCTACCGCATCTATAGTAATTTGATTCTTCTTCGTCACACTACCTTTTAGAAAACCTATAAGAAATCTATAGCTCTCTTACCAGCTACCGGATGACGGAGGTGAATACTGATCTTTGCGCAGGCTGCAGCAAATGGTGACTCAGCTATTGCACACAAGGCCAGGAAGGCAACCGAGTGCATCAGGACACTTCTGGACAATGGCATGGTGACGTTGACAAAGGAGTCGAGGAAATTGTGTCACTTCGAAGTAGCTTGCCGGTGTTCCGTCGAGCATTGGCGTCACAACTGTGGGAAGGTAGCTACGACAATGCGGTATGTCGTACTAGCTAGGTAGCGGGGAACTCAAATGGGAAATACGAGTGCATCGACGCGGTGACCATGGCTTCCGGGAAGTAAACTGCGTCCAGCGGGCAGTAGATCTTCGACGATGCCTTTGGCGCTTTGCAATTGAGTTCACGGTGGCGTACACAAACGGTGATGCGGTTTGTGCTTGGTGCCATGGACCACCTGAACGGCCATTCTTTTAAGCATCATTTTGCACGTTCTACGCAAAGCATGCAGCAGCTTATTAGCCAGACGAGCATTTGCTGTGCTCCTTGTCCGTGTTGGTGCCGTTGGCCTCAATTTGGAATATGTGGAGGCACCGGATCCGGATATGCGTGGAGCATGACGTTTGGTAGGGAAATATCATTTTGAAGGACATCGTATTGACATCGGTCGTCACTACATCGCATTTCATAGTGACAGCTTCCAATCGATTTGTTACATTTATGCACGGTCCATGTTTGTGCACTATGCATGGATGCAATAATATGATGGCGTGGAAATGTCAGCCAAACGGCTATGAATTTCTTTAGGTTGCAGAGATTACCCAGGTGCTAGATCTTTTTTTGTAATATGGAACTGAAGAGTAATTTATTAGCATAATTGGGTGCACAATCAGTCCAGAACTTCATAATATACCACGTATTCTTGTAGGAAAATCATTTCGATGCTGATGAGTGCACCAAAGATCAATTACACGCAGTAGTGGGTCTGTATTATTGCATCAGGTCAGGACGTTTTAATTATTCCATATTCCATTCGATACTTCGCTTTTGTCGCAAATGTTTACCTGACTTAAAAAATAACCAATCATCAAAAGTGAAACAATATAAGGTCTTCTTGGTCATATTTATGAGAACATATGTAAAACAAACCTTGTTTCAAACATTAGAAACAAAACTGCTGGCTTAGATGCTTCCATGAAACATTGGAGGAAGATAAAGTATAGCAAAATTAATGAATTAATAGACAGGTCAAACTATGATTCTTTCTTGTTTCCAAAAGTTTCCTCCCCTCTATTTATAGGGATATGAAGTTCGCATTCCTCTAGACCATTGTACCTTAAAGAGCATCTGCAAGGGATCGCCATAAATCTGCTCCAAAAACATAATTTTTTTAGGAAAAAACAAAAAAATTAGGGAAAATATTTCTCCCCTCCTCCCACTGTCCCTCCTAATTCCTTAAAGTTGATCAATTATACTTCAGATTGGGGACCACATCAGCATTTCATCAATTATATTGGAAAGAAAATGAATGGGCCTCAATTCTTCCTCTTTTTGTAACTATAAATGAGGGAAGTTTGATGGTTTTTTTTATTAAACCCTGATAATTTTATTTGAGGGAGGTTTATGGGGCTGTCTTGGATATGCTTATCCAATCGTTAGGAACAAACTATTTAGAAACCTTAATCTGTGGGGTAATCAATAAAAACCTCACTCCAATAGTTATCTAAACATGCTCTCAAAATATTTAGGGCCTCTTTTGTAGCGCTGTGGTTGTGCCGGCTTCGGCTGTAGCTGTGGCTTCTTTAAAAAAACAGTTGTGCTGGCTGTGTCTGTGGCTGTGCTTAAAACGTTTGGCAAAACGGATTTTTTTGCAGCTCCTCTATAGTTTTTGGGACAAATATGGAAAGATGAGGGTGCCATAGAGAAAATAAGCTGGTAAAGCTATATGGCTTCATGCTTCACCTTATTTTTGGATACAGCTTCCTCCTTTTTTTTAAGAGAAGCACCTGAGTAAGCACCCCTTTTGGTTGGAAAACATATCAAGCCGCTGAAGAAGTCATTGGAGAAGGTCTACCAAAGGGGGCCTTAGCCTTACACACTCCCAGACCCACCTCCCCAATCTCACAAAAAGGTGACGAGGCAAATCAAAAATTGGGAAATGTTTGAACAGCCATGTTTTATTACTATGAAACGTGTTTTAGAAGCTCCCTGAATTAATGTTAAGAGATTATTTTCTTTTCATAACTATTGGATATGCTATTAATTACCATTCCTAGGATATCCCATACTAAACCATTCAATGGGTACAAATAGAGTTTTACTTTTACTATCAAACCTTCGAGAAAGCTATAGATGTTCGGATTATAGATAAGTGAAACTTCACCGTCTTCACTAACCTAGTGCGTGGTAGCTTGACTCCCCCGATCGAAGGTGGCTACAAACCTGGTGACAAAGATGATAGCGACTTCTCTTTTACGTCATTTGGCTCATTGAGGACTTTTCATCTAGACCTGGTCCTCCTTCTCACCAGTGAGAAAGACAAACTTCTGAAACAAAAATTAAAGGTCAGCATTTCGCCAGACAGTGGTGACAATGTTACTAGGGAAAAAGACACGGAAGTGACCCCGTTGTCCATCCCCAGCAACAACGTCATGGAATACAGCAGGACTGATCCATACTCGGTTTCCTGAAATCATCCGCGTCCCATTTGAAATTATGTACAAGTATAGCATGTAAACTATCTTTACAGATCATATATTAGTACAACAAATAAGCTACGGCTGTAACCTCCTAGTGAGGCCGAGGCCGGGATGCTTTAATTTCCCATTATCTAAAAAGGTACAACAAATATGCTATTCTTACACATGAACGTCGGAATTTCAGCTGTCAGCAACCTGTCCTTCTAGCATTATTGACTGGGTGATCTCGTTTGACATCACTAGAGGCCCTCAACTGTCAATATCTAGCAGCTACATGTAAAGCCCCCATCCACGTCGTCTATTCAGGTGTAGCTTGTTCATTTCTAGCAACATTATTCTGATAACAATAGTCTTCAGGCATCTTTGAATCCATAAATATCTTGTTTCCATGTCTCATTCCATACGATTGTCAGTGTATTCCTAGAGCTGGAAAAGTACCATCCTTCTATAAATGCTGAAGCAGCTGGCATATTCCATTAGAAACGCTACTAGGTTTCAATTGGTCCGACAACAAGTCAATAATTGGATCAATCCAACAGTCACAAAAACTATTAATGAAATATAAATATCGGTCCAACATGATGTATAGTATCATCGTAGGAATCTATATGAAATATTTTGTATCACGACAAGATATACTATTATATGGTCCCATCTCACTGACACATTATGATTCTCGTTCCCTTCGAAAATGACTGTACCATTTTCTTGTGTTTTGCTCAACTTGCATCAGCCTATATATGCATGCTGTACCTCAAGGCCTACCCGCACTACCCTACCACATCGAGTTTCATTCTTCTTCATCATACAATTTTTAGGAAACATATCACGAATCTATTGTCTCTTGCTAGCTCCCAGATGACGGAGGCGACGGCTGACATCCGAGCAGGCTGCAGCAGATGGTGTGAAAACTCTATCCGACCATGCCTTGTCCATGACTTTTTTGGACTGGAAAGTGGTAGCCCATCTGAGGTTGATTCTGATGACGGCAATGTCGATGCATCCCCGGTTGGAGAATCAGATGATGGAGTCAATCTCGGTGCCCCGGCTACGGCACACAAGGCCAGGAAGGCAGCCGAGTGCATCAGGAAACTTCTGAATAAAGGCATGTCCACTGATACTTTTCTGGGGCGACTTGCAGGTGAGGTTAACAAAGCAATCGAGGAAATGGTGTCATTCCATGGTAGCTTGCCGGCGTTCCGTCGAGCAGTGGTGTCGTATCTTCGGGAAGGTGGGTACAACGCTGCAGTCTGTCAGACAAGGTGGCGGGGAACTCAAGATGTCTCCGCTGGGAACTACGAGTACATCGACGTGGTGACCACGGCTTCCGGGAAGGAAACCGCAGCCGGCGAGCGGTACATCGTCGACGTCGGGTTTGCCATGGAGTTCTCCGTGGCACGGTCTACCGCGGTGTACCTTATGGTCTTGGAGGCCCTACCCACGGTTCTTGTTGCTAGGCCGAAGGTGGTGCAGCAGGTGGTGAAGGTGGCTGCCAAGGCAGCACGGCGGTCACTGAAGAGCCAGGGCCTCACCGTGCCTCCATGGAGGAAGAAGCGGTTCATGGCCGCCAAGTGGCTCGGCCCACACTGCCGGACGCCTGACACGGCCATGGGATCTTGTGTTCCTTCCGTTGCAGCCGGAGAAGCGATATGCCGAATTGTGGGCTTCTTTCTTGCACCATCTGAACCACCATGCTTAAGGTATGCTTTTCACTAAGTTGTAAGCAAGCATGCAGCAGCCAATCAGACGTAGTTACATATGTGTCTCGCTTCTTGGTCTGAGTCTTCATCTTGAATATGTTGAAACCACTGGATCCGGAGATGCGCGGATATGGAAATGCAGAGGGAGCATTGTTTGGGTGGGAAACCATGATTTTGGAGGGCATCACATCGACATCGTTTGTCACTATATGACATGTCAGTGACAGCTACTTCCAATTGAGTTGTTGCATGTATGAACGATCTATGCCTGTGCATTATGTATGCAATAATGAAGGGGTGAAGAAATGTCAACCGAAAGATAAATGTTGTTTTTGGATTGTTGCTGGTGAGGTGATTTTTCAACTCACCGTTCAATGAATTTTCGTTATGTGAGGTGCCCTCTTTTTGTTATAGTTATCTATACATCACAGGCAATTCAGCTGCTAGATCTCTTGTGTTATAAAAGGTACAAATTAAAGCAGCAGGCAGTACATATCCTTGAATCATGTTGATGAGCGATTAGAATAACTGGATGCTCAGCCATTATCAAACCGCAAGTTTACTTTCGTCTTGTAGCAAAAAACATTTGAGAAAAGTCGCTGCTAATAATCAAGCGGACTAATTAAAAAATAAGTTACATGAAGTACTGAATTGGTATATTTTACATCAGGTCAGGACCTTCGTCCAAATTTGCCTAAATATATTCCATTCACCCCAAAGCTTATGCCATTAAAAACCTATAATAAATATGAAACGATCATTTTTGTGAGAACATTTTGACATTGAGCATTATTTCAACCGGTGCCCATTAAATGTTACTTTTGAATTTTTATTGAAATACTAATTAATTCAACAAGATACATATAAGAAAGTTTAAATATACACGAAATTTGTATGTAGAACACTGTAAAATGTTAGTTTTGTCTCATGGACACCACATCTCCTCTTTTGGTCTCATGAACAATGAGAAAACGTGTCATTTGTCTACATGACACCAAAGCTGGATAAGTGACTACTTTAAAAAAAATAATTACCATAATGCACAAAACACAGTGAAACTAGAAATTTCTCACAAAGGTACATTGTTCCATTATCTGTCCATGTGTTTTTTTTCTTGATTTTTTACCCATTGTTTGGACAGTTTGATGTTTTTTTTTAAAAAAAATTATTACCGTATACTTATTTTAAACTAATCAAAAAAAGGTAAGGAAAATAATAAAGTTTTAAATTAATTTTTATTTGAACACTAATACATTATTGATTACATGCACCAGCTATTCCTTACCATTTTTATGGAGGAGATGTCTTTTTCAATGCATATATGTTGTCCACTCCAGACTTCTGAGGATGATCTTAATGCCAGTCATCAGGATAAGTTATGCAAGCTGCTTAGTGGCATGAAGTAGACTTAAAATGAGTCAGAAACAACATTTTCAACTGTCCTTCGGAAGGTACCAAAATTTCAGTTGAGTTATTTTGGTAGCTCTTGTTACTTTAGGAGGGTAAAAATTATGCTTATTTAAATGCATACATACAAGCCGAATTATAGAACATAATACTCACTAATTTGTAAATAGAATTATCCTCGTTGCGCCATGTGCACGTTTCCAACCAAGAAAGTGCTTATATGGGATGGATATAAATTACGTCTTGGGTGCTCTGTAGCCTAAGAACACCCAGCCAAAAATGCCTATTACTATGGCCCAATATGGTCTAAACATGACTTTCGTTATAATTTTTCTTAAACTCAATTTTTTCACTAAAGTTTGATATTTAATCACCACCGTGTAGAACTATTAGTTTTGTAACAAATTTTAAATTGTATGCATTCAACAAAACAAAGTTGTTGATTCAACAATTTTTTTTTGCTCTATTTCAACAATAGAACATGACATAGTTAATATATATACTACAGATGACCTTCCTCCCAAAACAATATATACTACAGAGGACCTATTTGTACCTAAACATATATACATACATACATACATACATACATACATACATACACATATATATATATATATATATATATATATATATATATATATATATATATATATAACTTAAATTTCTAAAAACATAGTAAGATAATTCAACATTTCATAACAAAATAAGCGAATTGCACAAAACTACAACTACTTGTGTCAAGGTTTTAGAAAACTACAACTTTTTCTATTACAAAGAACTACAACTATTTTGACCATGAATTTTAGAAAACTGCAATTTTTGTTCTCAAACTGAGTTTGACATGTGGGCTAGAAGCAAATGATTTAGTTTTCTGAAACACATTATCAAAATAGTTATAGTTCTCTGAAATATGTTCCAAAAGTTGTAGTTTTCTGAAAGCTTAAGTCAAATAGTTTTAGTTTGGAGCAATTACAAAACAACCATCCTTTCAGGCTCTAATTGTGTTTTCACCATTGGTTTTCAGATTTTGTGATTTTTCCATCAGTTTTCGAAAAGCGATGGTGATCTTGCAAAATAGTTTTGCGATTTTACCATCAGTTTTCAAAAAATGAATGGTGATCTTGCAAAATCTGAAAATCGATGGTGAAAACGCAATTAGAGTCTAGAATCATGGTTAAAACGCTATTGTCTCTTTTAGTTTTGTGCAATTTACTCTATAAAAATTGAAATGTAAAATGTTCATCCTTTTTTTGCGTGGAAAAGTGTTCATCCCTTACCACACATGTTTGATATTTTATTTGTTTGGTCTAACTAATACATATATAATATTCCCTAGCTATGTTTCACTATACTTGTTATTCTCACTTTCTGGTGCAGCGCTCTCACTTCCTAGTACATCTTTGTATCTCTCCTCCTTATTTTGTGTGACTTGTAAATTTTTCACTTTTCATCTGCCCAAAGTTAGAATGACTACTATTATTAAACCGCGTGATAACTAATAATATATCGCTACCTCAATTCCAAAATATTAGCATTTCTACTCAGACGCCCACAACACACGCACACTCACCTCTATGAACACACGTACGTAAACCCTACCCCTATGAGCATCTTCGAAGACTGTGCCGGCACATCCTAGATATTGATGAAGTCACCACTGTGCCTCGCTGTCGAGGAGAGCGTCGCTTACCACTGAAAGCACAATGTCGTTAAATCCTAGAAAATTCGCTCCCACGGGAAGTCGAACTCAGCACCTGAGGTGCTACTGAGACTCCTGTAACCGCTAGGCTACAGGCCCTTTCGCGTCGAAATGCTTACATATGGGAACTGAGATGGTGCCTTATACAAAATAATTGGTCACCGTTTTTGATCTATGGCACGTGATAGTAGGCTCACAAATGGGTAGACATGATGTTAGGTCAAGCGATGGGCTGGGCCGTTGAAGTATACTGGCATGGCGTAGTTATGCTAGAAATAGGTGGAACATGAGATGGGCCAAGGTGGAGTTGGTCCAGTCTTGCACAAAACTTTTATATTTGTTTGTGTCTTCAATTCTAATAAGAAACTAATGTAAAATTCACATAAATATTGAAACTAACTTTTACTAAATTAAAACCAGGAATGCCAAAAATTTATCAAAGACCTTCCATATGCTATGTTTAATTTTATTTAAGAAGGTTTAAATTTTCGGTCTTACATTGTATAACAAGTTGTGAGCAAAAGTAGTTATGCTGTCTAAAATATTTATGGCTTATTGGTGTTCTCAATGTTACAGAACTTGTGTTATTGGTGTTGGAAAAATTTAGCTTAGTAGATCACTAATCTTCTTAATACAATTACTCTTTCGTGACATTTATACTGAGTATCACGTACGAGGACTTGCAACATAGATACTCAAATTTCTTGCAGTGTTTTGTGTCACTGTGTACGTTCCTAAATATCCATCGATGTGTAAATTTTCTCAGAACCAATTTGGACAGATTAACCCCATTAACGTTCTGCATACTCAACATTTGATGGTCTTATGCTGAACGCAAGCCAAAATCATATGATATATAGCAGACGCCCTAAAGATTTTTAAATTTGCTCACATGGATGGAACGGTATGGCTGCAGCAAACTAAGTAATCCATTGTATCTGGACGGCAATTTGTAATAAAGGTGAGGAATCTAGACGGAGATATCAGTGTGACGCTCCCAGGCTCCAGCATCGTGTCTCTGCGCAGGTTAGAACGTATGGATGTGCTTCCCGCAATTCTACACATGGAGTCGGAAGGAATATGAAGACAAAAATAATCCTGTCAAGGGAAGGCTATTGTTCATTTAGTTGAAGTGTACATGTTTCGTAATTTATCAATACCGACACTGTTGGAGTGGGTGCAAAGGCACCCACGCTGAAATTAACTTCAGCTATAAGCCTATAACTATCATATTTCACCATATATATGTAGTATGAAGTTATGCACTCCATCAGCGCAGAAGGATGCACCCCCAACATTTTGCTTTAGCTTCACCCTGCTCACACCAGAAGACATTCTTCGATCTAAACAAAATAATTATTTATTTTTGGACATCACCATGTTCATCAGTACTATGCATAAGGGATGTAATTTGGACATCACCGTGCCATTGAGATCCCACCACATCACGACCACGACCACAACCACCACCACAGTACTAAGGCAAAGGGGGGCAACAACGCTTCTTCCATGGGAGACTGTCATCTTTGGTGGACATGGTTCCATAGATAGGGTACTGCACCATAGCCGCCACCACATACAGTGGCGGACCCAGGTTTCATCTGCCGGGCATTCAAACAGGAGACGAACTATGAAAATTCACATGGCTAAACTTTTTCAAGAAAAAGAAAATGAAATACGTGAATTTTTGCCTTCATTTCTATGTTCCTACGCTCCAAGAGACATGATTTTGCACCTAGTTGCTTGTATCTATGTATACATGTACCAAATACAAATGCATAATTCATTTTTTTCTCAAAGATTTGGGCATTCAGCTGCATGCCCTTGAATCAAGGGAGGTCCGCCACTGACCACATATGCCTTTAGCGAGACCAACTCCATGCCACCTGCCTCTTTCATACACGCCGCTGCCTGTTTGAGAGGAGTTTTGCGGTGTGCGATACTATTAGTGTTATACTGGTGATATCATGAATATACTGGTAGTATTTGAAATCCAACGATCCAGATTAGTTCCTCTCCCAAACATAGTACTACTAGTATTCTTGAGTGGTATCAATAATACTAGGTATTTCAGTTAAAACAAATAAAACAGTGGCGTGAAATCAGCAGTCGCATAGGGAATAATCGGTGGTGGCTCAAGGCGGCGAGGTTGTGGGCGGGGGCAGCGCGAGTTCTTTGAAGGAGGATGGTGGCACAAGGATTTATTTACTAGGTTGGGGTGCGAGAAAAACCAGTCAGATAGGACTAAAATAACCGTAGTACCTTTTGTGATACCAAGCATGCGTAAACTTTGGGCACTCCACCAGTATGCACTCTTGACGATGCCATTGTGCCTTATGTATGTAGCACGCCTGTTCCCATGTCAATGCATGCATATAGCGACAGAAGGTCCATGGATTTCCTTCCCTTTTTGCCAAATTATGGACCTCGGGCAGGACGCATCCAGAACCACACATTTTGTTAGCCTGTGCACGCACTCATCGTGGCATTGAATGACACAACGATTTGTTCCTGACTTTGCAACTCTCACATTTCTTAATTACTAATGCTTTGCTTGGCCTGCAAGTCCTTGTTTTTGCTGTTGGCCTTCGTGGTGTATTTATCGTCTGACTTCTTGGGCTTCACCTTCGGGTCGAAATTGCCTGCTTCATACCTTAGAAGGATCTCATAAGAGTTCTGACATCGCATTATTGTGGGAGTACAGTTATTCTGCTACGGACAGCTTAAGGAGATGGAAAATGAATATTAACAGATTTTTGGTTGTGAGATGGGTTTATTTCCTTTTAGTTACCTCCGCATTCCTATGCATCATAGAAAACTTAGAATATGGATAGAGGAGCGTTTCCAGAAAAAAACTTAGTTGCTGGAAAGGAAAGTTGCTTTCGGTTGGAGGTAGATTGGTTTTAATCAACTTTTTTTTACGTAATTTTTCCATGTTTATGCTTTATTTATTTGAAGAACCAAGAGTAGTAATTAATAAACTTGACTATTATAGGTCAAGGGTTTTTCTGGCGAAGTCACGTGCAAAAAAATAAAATAAAATGGAAACAAACTTACAAAATGGAGTATACTTTGTACACCGTCAAAGAGGATTAGGAATTTTAAATTTATTCTTACAAAATAGAGCCTTGCTGAGTAAATGGTTTTCTAAGCTAATAAGTGAAGATAGGGTTTGCCAAACACTCCTTAGAAAAAAATACTTAAGGTATAAATCAATTACTCAGGTTGATTATATGGCTAGCGATTCTCATTTTTCGTCGTTTAATGAAGGTTCAACAAGACTTTTTGAGGTTGGGTAAGTTTAGTTGGGTAATGGCTACTCAGGTAATATTCTGGGGGGGGGAGGGGGATGCTTGGTTATGTGATGTAGCCTTTAAGGACCAATACCCTAATTTTTGCAATATTGTTAGAAAGAAAACGCTTCCATTAGTGTGGTCTTACAATCTAGGCCACCGAATGTATCTTTTAGAAGATCAATAGTGGGGAATAATCTAATTGCTTGGTACCACTTGGTTGGTTGGGTCATGAATACTCACTTATCAGAATAAAAAGAAAAATTCATTTGGTCTTTCGAGCTTTAGCTAGCTGTTACCAATGTTGTTCCTCACAATCATGCTGTTTGGAAGCTGATTAAATAATGTTGGTTATATTCTTTAGTAATAGACTCCCTGCTGGTCAAATAATGTTGATGGATGTTTACCATTTTTCTTTTGTTGGTTGGAACTGTTTTGTAATTAATAGTTAGCTACATCCATCAATCGATTGTGGGAATATAGTTGGGCGTCGGTAATAGCCTACATAAAAGACATAGAGATGTACTCAGCGAAGTGGTTGTTTATTCGAGATGGCGAGGTTATATTGTATTCTTGTACTTCTTTATCTCTTAGGCTTTCTCTTTTAAATGATGCTGGGGACAGTGGGTGAGATTCACTGGCAAGTGAAGGGATCAAGGATACAATCGTACCACACTGGCTTGTGACCAACAAGTCGTGGTTGGAACCCTCAAAGAGCTCCAACAATTTATTTCGTGTAGCCCACAGAAAATTTCACTGTATGTCATGGTTACTTAACAAAACTATGTGAGCTATAGGCTTTCGCTCAAAAAAATTATTATTTTGTTTTTTAATGATATTGCAATGGTACCTCAGGAGAAAGTTTCTCTCTCACTATTCATAAGAATCCATGCGACATAGTGTGTCCCATATAACAGTTAGTGTGCTGGCAACTTGATCTCACAGAATTAGTTCGGCCTTCATACTTGTGTGGTAAATTGACATTATATTAGGTAGTCAAATTAAATTTTCCTGAATATCAGAAAATAATGTGATGTCTATCTTGGAAAATTATTTTACATTGGCAAAAGGAAGAAACAAGGTCCAACCTTCTGGGCAAGTTCGCGCTTTCGCTAATTTCTAGAATAGAAAATAAGCCTGAAAATTTCCTCCGTTTCAGCTGCAGAAGCAAGAATAAAACGGAATCAGAACAAGAAACAGTTCTCTAGCTAGATTTTATTATTTCTAAATGTATATGTATCACTACTGCAAGAGAAAGTTTAAAGCATTTTCAGCTTGGAATCCTTTTCTCGTCATTGAAAACAAGATCACCGCTGGTGTAATTATCTCTACCTTTTTTTCTAAACTAATTAGTCAATCGAGTAATAAGCTCAGAAATTAGGTGGATCCGGAAATGGACCGAAAATGTACTTAGATGCTGATGTGGCGTTACCCTGTTTGTTCATTGTATCTGGACGCTTTTCATTCAGGTGAAAGGAACCTAGACAAAGGCACTGGCATCCTCCATTTGAAGCCTCTGCGTTACCAATAATGGCAGTGTCCAGCGTTGAACATATAAGAACCCATGGTCGGCACGCAGAGGTCACGAGTTGATTCTGGCTAAAGCATCAATCAAATCGAAAGGGGAATAGGATGAGCAGCTTTTGGAAGCTACATCAAGTGCAGCAACAAGGCTTAAGGTGTGCCTGGTTTCACCATTTCTTAACTTTCTTTTCTGTTCATTGACAAATTAGATGAATTTTCTCAGCAAGATAACGGAACTTGTTTTATATAATTCTATGTTATTGCAAGGGGACTATTCATTTTAACTTTGTTTGTCTTATGCACTATTGCACTTAACAAATCATTGAAGTCAATACACTCAGTGTGAGTGAGAAATGGCTTATGTTTCTCATTCTAACTACTCGAACTGTTTGGGTAGACTTATATGTTGTATTTTAAATAGTATGCTTATACTTTTTTCGAGTAAGTTGTGTTCTAATATACTAAAATTTTACTATGTTTTTTTAATTATATTACACCGGCATCTAATACAATATTTTTGGGGTCATGTCAATGTCCAAAACATTGTCACTTACTACTACCTAGGTGAGTAAGGGATAAAAGGGCAGTTTAATTGGGTGGTGACAGCTAAAATGACATTGGGATACAGATAAGGATATAGTAAAGAATCTGGATTTTGAATCGTTGACGAATTTCCTGAATATGTCCTGTGACTTTTTGTCACTTTTCCACCTACAAGAGATTTTTTAAAAACAATCTGTCCAGAGATTGTTAAAATTTTGCCTGCAATTTTATCTGATATTCTAGCTGGAATTATCCACAAATATTCCTAAGACTAATAAGGTATTTGAATAGTACAGTGTAGTGTTCATCTTCCAGTTGCAATTAATTAATCAGCCATCATCAGCAAGATCAATATAAGGCGTGAGCATGATACACGAGAGTAATATAACCATATCAAGGAGCGAGAAGCAAGCAGACAAACTGCGAGGAACAGATTGATGGCATGCAGCCTGTTCGGCAGGCTGTAGCTGCGGCTGCGGCCGCAGAAAAATAACTGCGAACAGTGTAGCTGCTGCTGAAGAAATAACTGCGAATACTGTAGCTGCTGCTTGCTGCAAAACATCCAGCCGAACAGGCTTCATGGTTCACTAGTGGGTGGATGTAAAGAATGTGGCACGCCGATATTAGATGCAGATCCTATGGCCAGGACCCATTGACGCTAATACCAAACCTGTTTTTATTTAAAAAATTGCACTCCGTAGCAAGTCACAGAACATCAGTTTTCCTGAATCTGTCCTATGAGTGGAATGAACCCTTGCAATGTGCGAAGCTGGTAGGACCATAGCCGAGGGTTAATGTGCTTCTTCATTTTGAAATAGCTAAACAGTGTTGTCACAGTCTTGTGCATTTCCTGAGTGTTATTTAGTAAGTGACTGATGGTAATTCTTTTGTTGCGAATTATTGGTCGGTGATTTTTCGTTGGCAATTTATTTTCACCCTCAGGAAATCTCCAATTTTAAATAAGAAACCGTCGGGCATTGCTAAATTTATAATTACTTGTAGTGGCTGCAACTGTAGCATTTGTTTCTAACGTAATGAGCTAACAATGACGCGGTGTGTCGACACTTCACTGACATGTCAGTATCACTCCACTGTCATATATATAGGCATACCACTCCCGAGTCGCCGCGTCGAAATTCGTCAAAGAAGCAGTGATCGCCGACGACATGCATCCCCTGCAACGATTCCAGATGCGGGTCACTCCTACAGCTTCCCGGCGAGCAAAGCGCGCCACCGCGCCGCTCGACGCCGCCGCGAGGGCACGCATCGCCGTCCTGCCGAGCAGCGTCGACAGCAGCGGCAGCGAGCATGAGGCCGCTGCCCTCTCCAGCCTTGTCAACGAGTACCTCTTCGAGGTGGATGCCACCGTTCCTGCGGCTGCGGCGCTCACCGTGGATCAAGACTCCGACGACGAGGACGACGCCGACAAGACCGCCGGCTCGGCAGCTGCGGACGACGTGGTTCAGGAGATCAGAGCCATTCTTGATCTGTCCACTAGATCCGACGAGCTGTGCCGTCGGCTCACCGCGGACGTGGTGGAAGCAGCGAAGAGCCTGGACGACGTCCGGCAGAACCGGTCGGCATTCCGGCGCGCCGTGATGTCGCGCCTGCAAGATCACGGCCACGACGCTGGCCTCTGCAAGCTGAGATGGGACAAGTCGAGTGGCATGGTGGCCGGGAATTATGAGTACATCGACGTCGTCGTCTCCGCCGAGAAACGACGATACATCGTGGACGTCGGCTTCGCGGCCGAGTTCGAGGTGGCACGGCCGACGGCGGAGTTCGACGCCGTCCGCGCGGCGCTGCCGGAGGTGCTGGCCGCGCCGGCAGACGACGTGCGCCGTATCGTCAAGGCTGCCTCTGCGGCGGCAAGGCGATCGCTGAAAAGCCGCGGCCTCAGCGTGCCGCCGTGGAGGAAGAGGCGGTTCATGATGGCCAAGTGGTTTGGGCCGTACAGGAGGACGGTGAACCCTGTGCCGGCGTCGGTAGGTGCGGCGGCAGCAACGGTTGGCTGCGGCGACCGTCCTTCCGTCTGCGGAACGGTATTTGGGTTCGCTCCACCTCCGCAAATGGCGACATCGTCGCGGCTTTGGTCATGAGACCATGGGAAAGTGGAAGTTCTCATGTTAGTAACAAAATATAGGAGGGTGGATGTGTAGAATTAGAATGATTTTTTTTGTGTGGTGGGGGGGGGGGGGGGGGGGGGGGGATGGGATGTAGAATTAGAATGATTGGTGTAGCTGATGTATGTATATTATTAGGCTGTAAATACTTGGTCCATTTCATTTACCTGTTTTTCTTCCGCTGTATATATTCTATGGCCATTTCAACAACATTTAGGTAAAATGAATAAATATAGGAAATGATTTTAAATAAATCCGCATTGTGATTCAAACTTTCTGGGTTCAAAGGGGATCAATTATGCATAGAAAGGGGTGTTCAGATTTCACATAGAATTGCATGAGATTCAGTCAAATGGTCTTTATTCACATTTTCCTTGTAGTTTCTCTTCAAATTATTAAAACATGATATTTTAATTATACACATGCATTATTATTATGTTGATGACTTTTCTGAAAAGTCATGTGAAGTTTCTATGAGATTCCGTCGAACTCTTCTAAAGAATTAAATAGCACGTGGGCGCCATCTTTGATTGATATTAATTATTGAATTGATGCTCTTTTGCAGGTTCTTTAACGAAAGAAGTGAAAGACAACCCGCATCTCCTGCTCAACGCTGGCCCCGCATCTCCTGCTCAACGCTGGCTGGACATGTAAACTCTTTTTGAATGAACCGGAGGGGCAAGGCCAGTACAGATTATAATAAATTAAAAGTAACAATGATAGGTCTGAGTACAAAAATAATACCGAAAGCAATAAGGCAACAGTGAGAATAAAAAGACAGGAAACATCTTTTTTTCCTTTTGAGACACAAGAAGCAGCTAAAACTTGCTCCAAATATATGTCCATTCTTTCCGGGGTTTTTTTGTTTGAGGGGTCTATTCTTTGAGCTTGTCCACATGCTTCCCTTCGGCTCTAAATGTCAAGTTCTTCTGAATGGCTTTGGTTGGCCTGGTAGAATCTTGGCCCAACCCATATGCTCGTGACCCAGCCAAAGTTACGTACTCACTCCGTTTCAAAATATAAAAAGTTGTTAACTTTCAGACATCGCGTTTGACCGTTCGTCTTATTCAAAAAATTTATGAGTATATAGAAACAATTAAGTCAAATTTAAAGTATATCTAATGATAAAACAAATTGTAACAAAAAACAATATTTTCACAAGTTTTTTAAATAAGACAAGTGATCAATGTGATGTTTTATATTTTGAAACAGAGGGAGTACATTTGATTTTTGGCAGAGAATCATTACTGCCGTGTACAGGCAACAAGCCTCATTCTGCTAACGTGTATTTCTGATCCTCCTAGACGGTTTTTCAGCCTAGGTTCATGTGGATGGCCCATAACATGTATCCTTGGGTGCACCGTGCACCACACTTTGGTCAAAAGAAAAAAACATATGAGCTCCACTCCAAAGTTATGACACCGTTTGTTTCAATATATATGCAATTAATTCTGGCTAGATTTTTATTCTATGCAGGTACATAGCCAGAATTGCATTATTTGTGGAAGATGCTTGTCCAAGTGCATAGAAGAAGCCAAAACTTATATGAAACGGATGGAATATTTGTAACACTCCCAAATCCATAAACATCCCGTGATACTAGTACAACCATCACAACAACCTTCTACCGAAAACATAGAGAAAAATTAGCAGCACCACCTTTGTAAGTATAAGCAACGCGGAAGCGATACATTGATAAATAGATATAGATCATTAAGGCATCACACTAGCAATCAAACAACCTTAGCAAGACTTAATGAATAAATCCTTTAAATAGGCATCACTCCACAACTCAAAAGAACAACTCTTAAGAACGAAAAGCTTTACTACTAAGCATAGTGCCAAATCTCAAAATAAATGTAAAGTGAATGACGTGCAGCTTGTTTCCATTCTGTCATGCCATTCATCTCAACAAGAAATTTGCTTTGACAAGCTATTTAAGCCACAAGTTGAACTAAATAACAATTTAAGTCAAGCCACACATAATAAGACCTCAATATGAAGGAAATAAAGGCTCCCTGTAACCACAAATAGCTCCTCCACAATGAGCATATGAACAACATCAAGAGAGCATATCAGATGAACTTGTTTTCTACAATAACTTGTATATGTTAATAACTTGAAATGAATGCATATTAATGCAATGCCTTGACCATGTTTACACTGCACACCCCTCCTCAGGAATGTACGATGCATACCGGTACAATCTCAACGAATTGTTCACGACATAACTTCGATACAACATGAGATGCCCACAATATGCCACAAGTATGATTATGTGTCCACGGTTTTATTCCATTCATAGATTGAGCATGACAAATATAGCAACAAGCTCATCATCAAGTTTGATAGCAGTAGATCAAGATAAGAACAAGCACAACTGCATAAATACCAAAATGCTCATATTATTTCAAGTCGATATTTTTCTTATAATATTATAGCGTAGGTGATGAAAAGTACAAATCAAAACCATAGCAAAACCACCGCTATCTTTACTTGCCTCCCACAATAAAAAAAAAGTACTATGCACGCTTCAGAGCAAAGAATTTAATAAGAACACTCCCTACAATCATTTACAAACAATATACATAGCGTTCAAACGCTCTAGACCAGTAACTGGCAAAAGCCTCACCACAATACCTCGGTAAAAAGCAGTAGTCCTGCTTCTCTCTTTCATAACATTAAAACCTCAACAGCAAAATGAGCAAATAAATACTTGACAAGCATCTAAACTGAACAACCTACGAGTTTCGAATTCAAAGTACATTTAAATTCCAACAGCTGCTATTCTTACACGTTCTTCCAACCTGACAGACAATTTTGCAGACAGAGTGGCAGCACACTGACCTTAAAAATTCACACCTCCCAATTTACCGAACAAAATCAAGATATTAAGTACTCTATGAAAATCTAGAACAATGCACTACAAAATCTTAGTTAACAGCGTAGATGAAATCCCCAAAAACTGGATCAAATGGCTGTTGGACAGTAACACAAACTGTTATCTGACAGACTGAACTGTACATCGACAGTAACATTCAGAAAGTGATAAGTTCCGTTATACTAGGTGAAAATTCATGATTAAAGACTCGGTGGACAGATGTTGAGATCCTCTACCACTTCCCTTATAACAAGGGTTTCAAAATCTGCAGCTACAGCCCCGAAATTGTGGTCGATCTAATACTGCACAACCTAGCAATCTTGCACAGCCAGCAAGATTACTTTAACCTCTTAACTTAACCATGGTAAAACATAGAAGGATTACACGGAAGATCGATTCGCTCATTACCTAGGAAAAACGAAATCCTTCCCTTCTTTCCCTCCTTGCACGGCGCAGCCTTCATTCTTTCCTTGCCAAGCAGCAAAACAGGATCAGCAGGCAGCACTAAAGCATGTGAAAAAAGAGAGGAATTGAGATGAGGAAATGCTCACTTCACGTGGGTGCACAAGAGGAGGTAGAAGAGCTGTTGTCCAGCAGCGGAACAACCGAATCGGCAAGAAATCCATGCTGAGGCAACGTAATTTTTTATTTTTTTTTATTTTTTTTAGAGAGAGAAGGCATAGCTCTTTGTTGTCATTATTGACCAGCAGAACTGTATGAATTACAAACGCGTTTGAGCAGATTTAACAGCCAAACATGTCTACCAAAATCGACATAAATCGAGCTCCTAGAAATGTTATGAGCATCAACATTGGATCGTCGACTTTCATGAACAAAATCAGAAGTACAAAAGGTTGCCTCTGTGGCCTTGATATCCTTAACAATATGACCTATGGTCTCATGCCTGCCTCCCTGATACTCTTGATCACAGTAACATTATCGCACGCCAAACGGAGGTGTTGCACAGCCAGGTCGGATGTAACTGCCAACCCCTCCCTAAATGCAATCGGTTCCACCATGTCCGGTTCCGATATCTCCCGGCCGGAATACCACCGCAGATGCTCCCAGAAAATTTCCGTCTCTGTCTCTTGCAATAGCAACAGTCGTTGCCTTTCTGGAATTTTTAGAGATGGCCGCATCAACATTAATTCCAACTCGGAGCTGCTTGCTGGACAGCACATGGGCCACAAACCTGGGCCCTAAACCCATCATGAAGCAGAACATAAGCTGGTATTAGGTCTTTGTTTCAGGATGGTACAGTATTAGGCTACAATAACGCCTAACTTTCTCGCCTCTATCTTCCACTTTTTTGAAGTTTACTTCTTTATTTTATTTTTAAAACTTCAAAGAATATTCAAAAATAAAACAAAAAGTAGCATTCAGTCGTCAACAAAAGTTCAGATAGACTTGCCCATTTAACGAACCTTGAACACATCCTCCTTCAGTTGTCCACCATGATACAGACTTATATTTGTTCGATTGATTTGTTAAACTATCATAATTATTTTTTGGAAAAAGTCCATTTTACTCCCCCGAACAATTCACTTCGTCTGTTTCACCTCCTAAACAAAATGATGGCTCACTTTACTCCCTCAAACAATTTTATTCGGTGCAATGTACACCCTATTGAAGTTTGTTTCTTTTGTTTCTCATTCTACAAGTAGAATATGAAGCTCAAATTTTCCATGATGTTAGTTGCCACAATAATCTATGTTAAAATATTTTTAAATTATTTTTTATATCATATTTATCCATATAACGTTAATTTCTATTGAAATATGTAAATAATATCAAAATAATATGTCATAAATTTTTTGATATAGGTTTTTGTGTGAGTTATTATCATGCAAAATTTGAGCTTCAAATTCTACTTGTAGGCTGAGATACAAAAAAGACAAACTTCAAAAAGGTGTACATTGCACCAAATAGAATTGTTTGGGGGGTAAAATGAGCTATCATTTTGTTTAGGGCGTAAAATAGACAAAGTGGATTGTTTAGGGGAGTAAAATGGACTTTTTCCTTATTTTTATGTGGTTTAACATTATGAATCATTCTTGTCCAATATGCAAAATACCTTAACCAACTCCATCTAGCAACCATCTAATGGTCCTTGGAATACCCACAGCAAGTAAAGTTTCAAATTACACCAATAAAAGGTAATTCACACTTTTCACTGCTCAGATCGAAGTCCACTTTGCTGATTCATTATTCCCCTTCACATGTCCCTTTTTTCAAATTTTTTTACTTCAAAAATTTTATCGGTTTGGTACCCTGTTATGGGGAAAATTTAAGTGCAAATGAGATTTAGGTGCAATGGTGCAAACAGGCGTCATAGGTCGTCGGATCGAGATCCTACAGCCCAGACTTTCCAACTCAATCCCACCTCAACACTTCACACAAACCCCCCAACAGTAACACAATTTCACACGAAAAACACCTGCACGGTTCCTCCTTCCCCATCGATCTCTCTCCCTGTTGGCTGTTCGTTTGACGTCCTAGAAACTGGCCGCCGGCGATCTCGACCTTCTCTCGGAATGGCCCGTGGGAACAAGACGGCCATGGAGAAGGGGATCCTGGAGAAAATGCCACGCTGGTTTCGAAGACCGCACCGGCAGCCGCAATCGGTGGTGCGACGATTACATGCTTGATGAATGCCTCAACGTCAATTCATGGAGTTCCGCTCGCGCCTGTATCCATGCCGATTCCGTTTGCATGCATGCACGGGTCCATAGCGACATGTCGCAATTTCAGAACTAGCACAGCAGCAGGAAGCTCAAAGTTTCAGAACTAGCACAGCAGCAGGAGTTTTAGAACTAAACAATTAACTCCGTCATTATTCATCCATCATGCAACAAGGATCATTCATTAGAAATATCCCAATTTAGATCAATACCATGCTATCTTGGTATCTCAATCGCACTTATTATGATCTGAAAAAACTACAGCTGACATCCTTCAAGTTCAAGTATAGACGAGCATGACATTAGAAATCTTCTACACGACTGTAATTTTCATACCGGTGCAAGCACAGAGTGTTGGGAAGATAGCTGCGATCCGAGTCAAGGGACGAACCACCATCAGAAGCAAGACACACGCGAAGGGGATGGCCATCAGCGAAGGTGGAATGGAGGAAGCCGGCAACCGGCGAAGGCGGAACAGAAAAAGCAGACGGTGCAGGAGTTCGAATTACCAAGCTAAGAGCCATGCCGAAGTAGCCGATGGCATGCATGTAAATATAATCATCTCACCCCCTATAAATATGGAGGGAGATGATCCTGTTAGGACACCTGGTTTTGGGGCTTCGAGCCAAAGACAATCATTTGCACCGCACTCGATCCTCTCAACACTCCAAACCCCTTCGCCCGGCATCGCGGGCAAAGGAGGGCTTCGCGCGCCTCACTATAGGGAACCTGAGTGAGAACATCTTCGTCCGGCATCGCTGACAAGGAAGGAGGGCTTCGCATCATCCAACAGATGACGATATCCACCAAGGAGGGCTTCGCAGGGTAATCCGAAGGCGCCGGTACCCATCGAAGGCTTCGGGCGAGCAAGACTTCATCAACACTCCGTTGGAGGGCTTCGACACGTCACACACAGACCTTCGATCCCCCAACATTTGGCGCCGTCCGTGGATCGAACCCACGATGAAAAGAAAGCAAGACTGCTTGCAAAAGGTGATAACATCGAAGACTACTTGCAAACAAAGAGGAGCAGAACAAAGAAACACAAGGCGAAAAGCAAGTCATTCATTAAGCACGAATTTACTGAAGTACAAATCGAAGCCGAAGACTACTCAGAAGTATTCGAAGCAAGAAGCAACACAAAGAAGAATACAAGGATCTGCTTCTTGATTTACTACGAGTTCGACTAGCCACTCCAACTGGCTGTGAAGGTTTAGTTTAATGATCTTCGGAGCCTTCGTCATCGCTAACAATAATCATCCCCGGAGGAGCGATAGCAAGAGGAACAGGATCTGCAGAAGCTTCGACCATCAAACAATTATCGGCCACCCCATCAAGCTCCGCGAAGTAATCTACAAGCTCCTTCGGAAGAACATCTCCACGCTTAAATCCACCACGAGCAAGAGCCTTCAACACTCCTCGAGCAAGCCGATCCCACAAAGCCTCCATGAAGTAAAGAAGATTGAAAGATTTGACAACAAAAAAAAGATGGAGACACCTCGTGTATATATACACCAAGGAAGAACGTTCTAGACGCCTACAGAAATATCTACCTTTTTTTATAATATGAAAAGAATGGAGCCTTGTCGCATTACAAGACGAGATGATAGCAACCTGCTATAAAAGCAGATGTTTCGGATTCGCCTACAAAAGGCAGAAAAACAAATTCACCTTCGAAAGAAAGGCATCGAAGCTGAGTTTTCAACATACAAAAAAGAACGGAGCCTCGTCGCAATACAAGACAAGATGATAGCAATTCGCTCTCGAAGACAGAAATTCGCCAAAAAAGGCAGAGAAAATTTTTCGCCTTCGCAAAAAAAAAAATTGCAAAGCGAATTCAATGGCATAAGAGCCGAAACGGTAATTTTTTGTCAGAAGCAAAATTACCATTCAAAGGCTAAGAGAAAGCCGACCAAAAACAGTCTTCGCCTAGAAGAGCGAAGACAACATTGAAAGAAGAGCTCAGAAAGCCATCATAAAGAATTCATAAAAACTTTCGCAAAAGCAGCGAAGAAATCATCCACAAAAGAGGCTAAATAAGCCAAGAAGCTGAACACGATGAACAAAAATATACCTTCGCAACAAGCGAAGACAGGCAGAGGAAAATGAAACATGCTCATGCATACTTCATCAAGAGTAGATGAAGGCTGACGAAGAATATTTCAAAAAAACTAGCTGACGAAGGGAAAAAACAGAGAAAATAATCACAATTATGACAAGGTGCGCATGCACAAAGCTACGAAAATTCGAAGGCTCAAAACAGAGCTCGAAGTCATCGCAGAACATGAAATACATGAATAAGGTATTTGATGCAATGAAGCTTTAGAGTTTCGATAAAGCAAGTATTACATCAAAAAAGAGTATCCAAAATAGATACAGAACGAAGGACATCCAAAAGGGCTATCTACAACAGCTAATCGAAGGAGTTCAAGAAGAATCTTCGGGAAAGTCAGGGACAAGACACTTGACCCTGTTCCACCAAAAATCATTGATCAAGCCAACACACTTGCCTTCGACAGCTCCAAAATCATGAGAAAGATCCGAGGGTTTCATTGAAAATTCAAGACGCCCAACCAAATCAACAGCATCGCTGCCTTCACAGGAAAAGCTATGAAGGAGATCTCGAATCATAAGCACAACAGCATCATAAGAAAAGCTCCTGCATATCTCGGCAAGACCAGCCAAGTTCAAGCGAAGCCACTCATTCATAACCTCCAAAGAGACATCCGCCGGTACCTCGTCACATTTCGCACCAAGTGCTTGAAACAGCTCTTTGACAAGATCACAAAGGGCAAGAGATTTAGCGAAGGAATTATCAGCAGAAACGATCTTCAACTGAGACGCCTTCGATAGACGAGACGAAAGATGCTCATTAAATAACTTCTCCTTCTCCAGCGAAGCTTTCTTTTCTCGAATCTTTTCTTCAAGGATAGACAAATCAGAGACAAGGCTAGATTTATAGCCTCGAAGAACCTCAACTTCAGCTAGCAATTCGGACGCGGCATCAGAAGAAATCTTCAGGGAATCATCCTTCGCAGAAAGAGAGGCCTCGAGAGATGATGCGAGTAGCGAATCACCAGAAGAAATTTGGAGCTCATGAGCACACGCTTGAGTAAGAATAATAGACTGCAAAAAGGAAGAAGCGAAGCTATCAGAAAAACGAAACAAAAAAAAAAAGAAGAAAGAAAAAGAGATACTAACTTTGACTTGATGAGCAACTAAGGAACGGAAGAGGACGTCACCCGAAAGGTTTGACAGGCCAAGCTCAACCTTCGGAAACCGGACCTCACGGGCAGCAGATTCAAGAGGACCCGAAGCCTGAATGTCGTCATTAATGGACGATAGCATGGCCTCGACATCCAGTTCAAGAGACCCAGAGCTCGAAGCACCTAAAAATAAAAATAAAAATAAAGAAAAGAAGAAGCGAAGGATCGTGAGAATAATAATAAAGAAAATAAAAGAAAGAAGAAAGCAAAGCAGCCATCTGAAAATGAATACCAGGATTTGAAGAGTGCGAAGGGGGTACAACGACGTCAATCGAAGGCAAAGCAGTGCCCAAAGAAGAAACTATATCCTGGCTTGGAGTTGAAACCTCTGAAAGCTTCCGTTTGCCAAGCAAACCAAGAAACGAAGACTTCCTCGGAAGACAAAAAGTGCCATTCGAACCCTCAGGGAGCGGCTGACAAGAATTGACTAACTCAGCCTTTTCTACGATTCCATCCGTACGGATAACATCCGAAGCAACAGTTGGAGACCTTCGCAACACCTCCGAAGGTATTAATGAGGAACCTTCGCAAACAGTATCGGGCACAACGGGAGGCGCAGCTGAATTCGAAGGATCATCAGGAGACGGTTCTTCAAAAATAAGAGAATAAGTCGGCATAAGAAGAGAACCTGGCGGAGGAGAAGGAATTTCAGCATTCCTAGGAACAGGACTCAACCTCGGGAGTAACAACAACCAGCGAAGGATCCATTTCAATGGTCGAAGAGCCTGAGACACTGAAATATGGAAAAATATCTCCTTCACACGAATTGTCCTCAGGAAAAGGACGGTTGTGGGGACACAAGTCGAAGCTCAGATAAAACCGATTTATCCGAACACCAATGCCCCTTCGAGTACTTTCAACCCACTCCTTCTGAGAGAACTTTCCAAGAAAAGAAGTAACTCGGTCTTGAGGCGACCAGAGATTGAAGCCTGCAAAAAGAACAAAGTATAAGCAAAAGGAATATTAAAAGAGAAAAAGGCAGAGGAAGCAATCAAAGGCAACGAAGCACAAGGAAGAGTCATACAGGGTCCCGGTATCGAAGGAAAAACTGGCATACTTAAGCCAAACTTATTTCTACCAAAAGAAGAAGGCCTCCAACCATGACGAGCGAGAGGAAGAACACCAGCAGCGAAGCATTCCTCCAAAATATCATGAAGTGTCATCCTCTGACTAACCCTTCGGAAGGCATCGACACATCGAGAAATAAAGTGATTCTGCGGAGGCTCGAAGTTATTAATAATCCATATACCAGCGGCTTTCCCAGTATAAAACTCGTTAGCAGAGTATTTATAGTAGAACCAGTCTTTCACCCATTCGTCAAAAGTTGGGGGATCGAAGCTACCAAGAGGCGTTAGAAACCCCTCCCTAGCCTCAAATTCAACAACTCCGAAGCAAGGGCTGAGATGGTTCTCATGATCATAAGTAGGAATGTGCCAGGCTTGGTATACACGATAAAAAGCATGAGGTTCAGGATTTAACCCTTCGCTGATGCAAGCCCAAGCGAAGGCAGACATGGTTGCAATAGCAACAGGAGTAAGATGATGAAGCTGGAGATGATATAGAGAAAGAACGCGAAGGACAAAGCTCGAAGGTGGAAAAGATAGACCGGCATCTAGAAATGACGAAAAAACAACAAACTCATCGCTTCGAGGTCTTAGGCGGACTTCCGAAACTTGCTTCTGACCATGCAGAGGAAGACGGATCGAATCAATATCGACCAGACCAGACTCCGAGTAGCACTTCGAAAAAATACCCTTATAACGGGAGGCGGAGATAGACCTTGTGAAATAATAACCAGCTCGAAGAGAATGGAAACCCCTAGGAAACGCTGCAACTTCTGCCTAGCTATCGAAGGAAGAAAAGAAGTACCTTCGAAAGAAGAGATGCCAACAAAGCAGCCACGGCGGTAAAAAGATACGGACGGGAAAAGGTGAAAGTGACGCATATTTAAAGACCCTGCCGAAAGCTGGGGACATTGGGGTGAAAAACCGCACGACCAAGGGCTTAAGCAAGAAAGTGAAATACATTAAAATATACATAACAAGAAATAAAATAAGGAAAAAAATCGCAGCTGACAAGATAACTGCCTCAAGGAAACGCCTTCGCCCACTTCCTTTCAACAGTTGAGGGCTAATGTTGGGAAGATAGCTGCGATCCAAGTCAAGGGACGAACCACCACCAGAAGCAAGACACACGCGAAGGGGATGGCCATCAGCGAAGGTGGAATGGAGGAAGCCAGCAACCAGCGAAGACGGAACGGAAAAAGCAGACGGCGCAGGAGTTTGAATTACCAAGCTAAGAGCCATGCCGAAGTAGCCGATGGCTTGCACGTAAATATAATCATCTCACCCCCTATAAATATGGAGGGAGATGATCCTGTAAGGACATCTGGTTTTCGGGCCTCGAGCCAAAGACAATCATTTGCACCGCATTCGATCCTCTCAACACTCCAAACCCCTTCGCCCGGCATCGCGGGCAAAGGAGGGCTTCGCGCGTCTAACTGCAGGGAACCTGAGCGAGAACATCTTCGTCCAGCATCGCGGACAAGGAAGGAGGGCTTCGCATCACCCAACAGACGACGATATCCACCAAGGTGGGCTTCGCAGGGTAATCCGAAGGCTCAGATATTCATCGAAGGCTTCGGGCGAGCAAGACTTCATCAACACTCCGTTGGAGGGCTTCGACACGTCACACACAAACCTTCGATCCCCCAACACAGAGTTCACAATTCACATCGGCAGGCGTGGCAGCGCAGGGACCTATCACCGGCAGCCTCATGCCTGATTGCCGGAGTTGGGGTCGGGCCCAAGGTCAATAGGCGGCGGCGGCAGATGCGTAGCCCGTGTGTGTCGGATTAAGCGACTAACTAAGAAAGCCAAAAAAAATGGAGAACATGGCCATGGCGAGGGTTAGCACAAGGAGTAACCATAGCTGGCGGTCGACAGCTAGGTCGAGATCGCCGGCAGCCAATTTTCAGGACGAACGAACAGGGAGAGAGATCGATGGGGAAAGAGGAACCGTGCAGGGTGTTTTTGCGATAAATTGCATTTCTATTGGGGGTTATCTGTAAAGTGTTTAGGTGGGATTGAGGTGAAAATTCTGGATTGTAGAATCTCGATCGGACGAGCCACGATGCCTGTTTGCACTATTGCACCCAAATCTTATTTGCACTAAAATTTTTCCCCCCTGTTATTGACATATTTGTACATTGCAAAACAGTTGTCATGGACAAACATCTTTAGTATACTGCTGGCCCAGGTCTGCGAACAGAAATTATTGCAATGATTGTCGCAGGCACCAACATGTAACCTTTGTTCCCCTACCTAGCTTAAACTAAACCGATCCAAACCCTAATAATTAGAAAGTTGATTCCTACAAATCATTCTTAATACGATGCCTGCTTCCATTATTCAATCTTTGACTCAACCCTTCCACTGTCGGGTGGATCCAAGGGCATTACCATTCTGCATAACGAGCATTCGCCGTGAGGCTGACATGTGGGGCTCACCACCCAATTATTGGCGTGTTGTCGTTTTAGTGTTTAGCAATATCTCTTTGTTTTGGGCTCATGACTCATGATTGCGAGATGAAAGTCTAGGCGGAAGAGCACCGTAGGTACAGAGTTGATACAATTCAACTTGGTTCTTTGAATCGCCCAAAGAACTGACCGGACCTGTTGCTGTATGATATGATTAGTGGATGGTAATGTGAGGACCAGGATTAAACTAGATTAGTGGAAGTAGTAGATTAGGTAGTGGATTGGAAGTTGAACCCCACGCGCCTCCCATGTATAACTTTTTCTTTGCTTTTCACTGGAATTGCAGTAATTATAGTGCAGGACTGAATCTCCCCCAATTTGGTGTGTTACCTAATATCGAATCCTGCAATGGGCAGAAATATGTAGTTAGTATCTAGAATAATTTTGTCAACAATATGCCAGCGTCTCCTCTGCATCAGCCACAAAGAAATAGAAGAAGGCAAAATGTACAAGGACCAAATTAAAACTCCTTGCTATCTGCGAAATTTTCCAACGCCATGTTTCTCCTAGATGAAATATACATGAACCTTTTACAGATAAAGCCAAGAAATTAGGATTTTGGTTTTCATCCTCAAGTTTGTTTCGCAGAACAAAAAGAATTGACATCCATGTTCATTTATGTACTTCATCACTTACAGGTTGTGGTCACTGATCTGGAATATAAAAATTGAATTCAGCTACTCGGTTGTGCAGACACAGGATATTAAGGATGTACAAGGATCTGAACCATGATTCTGAGCTAGGCAAGCCATGTCTCTCAACTGCCATCGGTTGGCCGGTCACAGACGCTCATATGGCTCGCAATTTATCGGAAGCAGTGACCGGCATTACGTCCACGCCACGATCTGGTCCTGTTACCCCGCTTGCCTAACGCCACCATCATGTGGCTGTCAACAACAAAAGCCAAAGCGGATAGCATCTTAAAATAAACAGCTCAACAGAAACACCAGGGGTGGAGTAGAGAGAGAAATATGTTAGATATATAAATGTTCAACGGAATTGTGCGTTAGGTAACAATGCACGTACCCCTGAATAGTTTTTCTGCGTAGCTCAATGCACGGACCCCAGGTACTGGAGTACAAAGTGCGCGTATCTCCAAGCTGGTTTTATGCTCATAAAAGAAAAGTCTGTCTGAACTTTTGTTGATCTTTCTTGGGCCTAAGGCACATATATACTTTGATTGCGGACAAGGACTGTGCCATCATAGGGTTTGTACTCCAGTTTCAGACATTCAGTTATTTGATTTGACCCTATTTATATTTTTAAGGTGAATCTTAATTCATCTGGGACTTTCATTGACTAATATTAAACTATCATTTAATCATTTGACCTGAGTTTTTTAATCACACCTGAGAATCTGTTAGGTCCCATGAAATTCTGAAATACTATTGTTTCTTCTCTAAGACAGTTTTATTAGCAAAGTTATAGCCGTAGTGCCTTACCCTGCAATTGATTGACTGGAAAAAAACTGTGTTGCCACCTATATATATTGCAACAGATGATGATACTCTAAGATCGAGCAAATCTTCGCCAAAAACAGACGATCAGCATCAGATAGATATAGAAGATCAACTAATCAAATATGCCAAGATAATGTTGAATTCTTTTGGACAGCCTCAACAGATCAGAGTCCGCTCACGAGAACACCATTCTGTCGATGGTTAGCACTGAGCTGAATGGGTCGTTAGTCGATGAATGTTGGCAGATAAGGGTGGGGGTTAAGCAATAGTGGTGGTTCAGATCCGAAGCACCTACTGGGGATCCCTTTTCTGTTGCTGGGCATAATGGGAGACCATGGCTACCATTTGGAATGGACACTGCAGCTGGGGCTCTGGTATTTGTTTGGTATAACGTTCACTGTTAAAAGCTAAAATGGTAAGCTTCAAGAAGTTTGAATAAAGCATGTAACTGCCAAATGTTATCCACTGAACACGTCGAGTAAATGAAAGTAAAACGGTTCGGAACATTTTTAGTGGCAATTTTGGTATAAATCAACATAGTGACATATACTACACACAAATTATTATTTAGAATGGAAGGAAGTGTTTCTTACAAGTTTCAATTTATACACCCACTATTTCTGTGTTTGCAGTAGTCGTATAAATCAGAAAAAAACGTATCTCAGAGAAATCAATGGAAACCACATTAGATATAGGAATAATTACCACATTAGCATACATACTCCTACATTGTACTGCTCATTTCACTAATAAAAAGATACTAATCTTCACATTTTGTAATATTATATTTGTGCTCGTTTGTCATTTGCCGTTGGTATTGTGTCAACTCAAACTAACTGTAATGCAAAGTGGTGTAAGAAGTTTCACACAATGAAAATATAAATAACACCCAGAAAAAAAGGTAAAAAATCTAATGAGGGGTCTAAGGGATGAATGTCACTTTGAAGTTTTAAATTTCAACAAAAAAATTAGTATGAGGAAAAAGTCATTGGTTCTGCATATTTAATATTCTTCAGTCTTTTAGACGTTAATTTAATCCTTTTCAAACTGATGCTAAATTTTACTACATTCTATTTTAAACTTCAGCCTTTTATATTCTTTGGATTAGTAGGTCAAATTCTATTTCTTTTTTTGTACGATTTCGAGAATTTTCAATTCCTTAATGGTTAATACCTGATGCTAACAAACAACAACGAAATAATAGATAATCTCTCAATCAAAACTTTTTAGTGGTAAATTGACTTCAAAATTTCTAATTCCCTGTTCCCAAGAAAAACTTCATTTGATTGACCGCACTTAATATGACCAAAGTCCGAATCACAAGATCTGCTCAGTCTTTCGAAGGCGCACATGGAGGTAAGAGTTGCGTATGTGCGTTAATAGGGGTGCGTACTCGTGCGTGTTTGTGAGTGTCTGCGTTTGTGTTTTTTAAGAGTAAATTTCACAAATCCACTAATATTTTGGGCTAAATATCACAAACCTACCAACTTTGATGCCCATTTCATAAACCCACTAATATTTCAGGTTCCTTTCTCACAAACCCACCAATTCTTGATTGATCATGTTTATGTTACCTTTGTGCACATGTTAGTTGTCCAAGCACAAATCTAATGATGATGATAGGATATGCAAACTCAACAGGGCCCACTGATATGTCAACAATGATCCGTGGCTGTAAAATTAGCCAAATATCTTAACAACCGCAACCTTAAAATGATACTTCGTTCACGCACCTTGAGCATAGCAGCCCAACACAAGAGTTGTTGTTCTTGACCAATATCTTAACATGGTTGCATTTAGTTGAAGCTACACTTAGGACTTCCCCTATCGTCCGCAACTGGACCTTTTCCAACATCGTCCGCTTAATGGTTTAGGTAGAGTGAGAAGACAAAACGTTGTTGCATGCATTAGTGCCTCGTCCGGTTATATGCCACTACGATCTTAGCTCGCTATATTAAGTGGGACCAGCTGAGTTGGCATCCTCTCAAATCACTACTCCCTCCGTCCCAGTTTACTTGGCATTCTGGGAGTGTTTTGGGATGTCCAGATTCATAGAATGTTCAATGAACCTAGACAGACAGGTTGTCCAGGTTCAGAGAATGTTCAATGAATCTGGTTCAGAGCCAGAATGCCAAGTATCTTGGGACAGAGGGAGTATTAGGTTGCGCATGTGCAACTGACATATGAGACTAGTGTAACATGAACAAGATTAGTGTGAAATGAGATTATTGGTGGGTTTGTGAAATCTGTATGAAAATTGATGGGTTTGTGGTGTTTAGCCTAAATATCGGTGGGTTTGTGAAATTTAGTCATCAAAAGTTCGTAGGTCTGTGAGAAAGAAACCGTAACTATTGGTGGGTTTGTGAAATGGGCATCATAGTTGGTGGGTTTGTGATATTTAACCCAAAATATTGGTGGATTTGTGAAATTTACTCTTTTTTTAAAGGCTTCAAAATTTCTAATTCCCTGTTCTGAAGAAAAACTTTTAATTTGACCAAACTTCATATCGACCCAGTTTCGAACCTACGTCCACAAAAGACCCCCTCCAGTTTCCTTTTTCAGAAAGATCTCTATGAACCTCCTTTCCTTTCCCCCAGGAAAACATTCTTTAAATTCAACGGCTGGGGATCACAAAGCCAGAAGCCCCCCTGTCCCTGCCTTTTTCCCCTCTTTTTTTTTTTTCTCCTTCACCTATTTCCTGTTCTTCTCTCTAGACAGACATACCGCACCAGGGGGAAACGCCCCTCGAAAGTGCCCACTTATTCCGCACCACGACGCGCACTTCCCGCCACCGCCGTCCTCGCGCCGGCACGCACGCACGCACTCGCTCGCTCGCTCGCATTACATACCCGGCGCGAAGCTCGAGGACGCGGCTTCTCCTCCCCGACTCTACTTCGCGCGTTCGTGTCGTGGTCAGCGATCGCCGACGATGGCGCACGACGGGTTCATGGGCGCCTTCCACCACGAGCTCCCGTGGTCGCTCGCAGCAGCTGGCGCGCCGTTCGAAGCCCTCCAGGTCCAGGTGCCGCACGCGTTCGCTGGCGCCGGCGTTGCGTGGGAGCACGACGCCGCGATGAGCTCGCTGGTGTCCTCGCCGGCGTCCACCGCCGTGGGGGAGGAGCCGCCGGTGAGGCCGCTCTGATGGAGCAGCTGGCGAGCCGGCTCGGAGTCGGCGTGCCGTCTGCTTCGCCGTCGTCGTCGCGGTACGCGTCGTGCTACAGCACTCCCGTCGGCTCGCCGTCGAAGCCCGTGGCTCCCCTGTTCGCGGCTGACGCGGCGGCGCTCGCGGAGGGCGCCTCGCGGCTCTCGTGCTTTGCTGGCGCCGGCTCCGGCGGGAAGCTCTCGCGCGTGGCGAGCAGCCAGTCGCTCCTCGGCTCGCCGGCGGCGTCGCCGGGAGGCGCGGGCAACCTTCACGGGAGGGACGGTTCGAGCAGCGACGGGCCCAGCCGGAAGCGGAAGGCGCCAGCGGGCGGCAAGGCCAAGGCCAAGGACGCGGTGACCGCGGCCGCCACGAAGGTTCTAAGAATCGTCTCTGTTACGCCACTTTTATCACCAATGCCATGCCAGTGAGTGCGGCTAAAAATGAAAATTTTCGAATTGTGTCCAGTCCCCTGAGGCCGAAAGGAGGTCGAAGAAAAGCAAGCTCCCCGCTGACGCCGGCGACGAAGACGACGAGCTGAAGCCGGCAGGCGGCGAGGCGGGGAACGGCAATGGCAAGGGGAAGGAGGTCGTCGTTGCAGAGGCGCCCAAGGACTACATCCACGTCCGTGCACGCCGCGGCCAGGCCACCGACAACCACAGCCTCGCCGAGCGGGTATGCCGCTGGCAACCCCCCTGCCTGCCTCAATTGCCCGTTTCTCCGTAAATATTCCAACCATTGACGTGGTTGCCGTCGGTGATTTTCTCCAGGTGAGGAGGGAGAAGATCAGCGAGCGCATGAAGCTGTTACAGGACATCGTGCCAGGCTGCAGCAAGGTAAATGCATGCAACAGACTAGAATTTTGTTTTGTTTAATGAATACATATTTGAAGCAGAGAATCATTTTTTAATCGTTCTGGCTGAAGGTTACGGGGAAGGCTGTGATGCTTGACGAGATAATAAACTACGTGCAGTCGTTGCAACGGCAAGTGGAGGTGAGAAATGAGCATCTACGCATTTGGCAGAACAGAATTCAAAATACTCTGGAGTGCTTCTCAATTTGAGCAAAATCGTTTTGCTTTTGCAACAGTTCTTGTCGATGAAGCTCTCCACTGTCAACCCGCGGCTCGAAGTCGACGTGGACAGCCTGGTCCAGAAAGATGTAATTTCTCCTGAGAGCTTCAACCGGCAGTGCTTTCTGTTCATTCTTTGTCGGTTTACTGACGGCTTCAAATTCTGCAGGCTAACCAGCCCTGCGTTCCTGCTTCAACATCCCTGCCGCCGCCTCCGCCGCCAGTCTACTCGCTGGAGGGCTCAAGCTCGGCGTTCTGCTATGCCTCATCTCCAGTTGTGCAGAGTGCAGTGACAACCGCCAAAAGCTTCGAAGCGCCGTCGTCATTTGTCAACCATGGCATCCCAGACCACTCGCTCGAAGGATTTCAAAACGCTAACCCTCAGGTACTGCATATTGTTAGGCACATAAATCATTCCTATTCGTTCGCCATTGATCTAATCACAATTTTTTTTTTTACATCCGTCACTCGTGGATCATAAATCGTAAAAACTGCCATCAATTTCAGATTGGGAGCCTGTGGGAGGATGACCTCCAAAGCCTAGTTCAGATGGGATTCCGGGGCAACACGTGATCATTGGTGTTGTGATTGAGGGACAGTTCAGTTTCACCAATCACGGCAGGAGATGATCAACTGGGGAAGCATCTCTGGTGCAGGGCCTCATAACATTGGGCTCCAATCATTGGATTCTCCATGATTGTACATACACCCGTGCATAGGAGCGAGGTTCTTACTCGCTGTCTCAGCTGAAAATTTGAAGCTGATCAGGAGAGGCCAATAGAAGGCGCAAAGACTCTGTTTTCTGTCAGTTCCAAGAGAAATTTTCATTGTAATGTAATGTAATGATGTTTAGGTCTTTAGACATCAAGTTGATAATTAAATAATGATAAGGTGTTTCTTGCTTTTGGTAACTGCTGCTGCTGCTTTATTTTCTGTTGGTAGGTGACATTGTTTGTTCCCTGCATCATAGTCTTTTAGCTCTCTGAGCTGGTGTCAACCACTCTAGGTAGAATCTTAACCTCTTTTAGTGTCTTGCTACAATGTATATGATTGTATTTTAAAACTTATATGGACAACTAAGCTGGTGTGTTAAAGGTACATATTTTCAGTCCAGAGCACCAAACTGTTGGCCCAGCAGAAAGGTCCTTCGGTTGCATGATGAGCGGAACTGACATGACTCACAATCTTTCCCTGTGTCATGATATGTTTGCGCTCCTGTCATGTCGATAAAATTCTCTTTTAGGTTTGGTCTACCTAGATAAACTAAAACAAAAATTTATAAAGTTGTGTCAAGTCTGTATATTATAGCTGTCCGGTTCAAGTAAAGTACGGTTGTTTGCATTAATTGTTCCGAAATTATATAATAATATTGCAAAAGATCAAAAGTTGTTCTGATGATGACTCAGCACGGATGATTACAAATATTCGCGGAAGAAAGTAAGGCCCATATAGAATTGTGATTTGTTGTCTGTTAGACACGTATTTTGCAGGACAAAACATAATACATATAAAACAAACACGGGTATTGGTTGACAGAGTGGAGAAGATTCCATCCAGCATAGAAGAATCTGTTACATACTGCTGCTTCCTTCTCAGCCTTCTCATATAGTCATATAAAAACTGATGATAAGCTTTTGCATCATGTCATTCCAAGCCTCCGAGAAAACAATTGAAAACCCGATGCTGGCACAGACCGGAGTGTATATAAAAGAGGGCAATTTTGAAATGCTTCTTTTTGCTGTCTCGAGGTGGCCTTTGTGAAGCCAAATGGCATGGCAGGTGGCTGGTCATTGTCCTACACTACTGTTCCATTTTGGCTACAAGATAGATACACCCTCCGTTGTGATGGAGACACTAGTGCTACTTAATAAGCCTTATGCATCAAACAGTCCCCTATTTCTTTATTATTTAACATAAATTGCAGGTTGGTACCTTTTTTTTTAAAAAAAAAATATTTTGCACGTTGCGAGATTAGCTAAGGACATTTGATACTTTCTCTATCAGGTTAAGGTCCTGATCGAGACCCTCTGCATTTAATATTTGGATGCCAATTTTTCATTCAATATATGCCATGTATATTGGTAAACCTGCTTCGTAAAACTTACATTAGGACCCCAGTTGAGGCTGACAGCCTTTTCAATCATCAGTAAATTATCTTCTCTTGATCCCTCCCCCCCCCCCCCCCCCCCCCCAAAAAAAAAATCATCAGTAAATGATCTAGCCACTGTTCTATTTCAACTAAGGGTGGCGAGATTTCACACTTTTCTTATTTTATCAAGCATATCACTGTTTCATTTAAGCAGGGACACTCTTTCATTTAAGCAGGGGGGGAAGGGTGGGGGGGGGGGGGGGGGTGGTACTTTGGGACATCCGCAACAAACACTGATAGTTGCCGAATTGGAGCTTTCAGAAGGTAACTAATAAGTTGGATCCAGTATTGGTGGACCTGATGGTGGTCCTGTTTTATTAGACTGAGGCAGTATCACCCATCATTTTGTGGGATACATGGAAAATTCAGCCACCCCTTTGGAAGCGATCCTTTCTAAAATAATTGCAGATCATAACCATGATAGTACCATGCACAGTCTAAGCTTGACGACGGTAGATTATTCCTCAATTCAGGAACTAGTTACTAAATTGGATAACGGAACGGCAATCATGATAGTTAGTTCCCCTGTGATAGCATCTTTTGGTTTTTTCCATTTTTACAAAGCTTCCATTCTCAACTGTACATGTCCTCTCAAGGTGTACTGCAACTTCTGCATTCATTCTATGAGGACGGGTAACTTCTGCATTCATTCATTGCAAGTGAGTGAGGCACGATCTAGTCTCTCAAGTATTCTTCTTTTCTTTTCTATCAACAATACACAAACTTTTATTAATCACTTTTTTCATATCCTCAACCATTTTTAGATTACTATTTTTTTGCGACTGACTTTTAGATTACTATTGGTTAGTACAATTCAATAATTTTAAATAATTAGTCATCAGTTTCAAATGATGTTGGAACAATATTAATAACTTCTTAAACTATAATTTTTCAAAACAAATTATGGATGGCCATATTCCAAATTTAGAATAACTTAAGTTAATTTTTAAATATAGTTCTTCAATATTTCCGTAAAATGTGACATATTATGTTTAACTGTTGAATTTGTAAAATATGCAAATTACAAATATATCCAGACGAGATCATACATTTCTAAATGATTTGGTTTAATATACCATTCCAACAATTTTTACGATGTTAAATTAATACAGGAACAATAACTAAATGATACGTTCAGAATTTTATATTTTATTAATATCTGATATCTCAGTTTGTTACAATAATTCTAAAGAACGCCAAGGTCTCTCGTACATATAATTATACTAGAATATTGCCCGTGCGATGCTACGGGAACAGTATTATCTTGAGACTCTTTTTATGCGAGGAATATTATCTTGAGACTCTAGATTTGCGGCATATTTAATTTATGCATCTCGCCACCACTATTTGCAGCAAAGTGGTTTTTAATAGGAATGAAGTCTTTGAACCGAGTTCTCTAATTCAAGAGCAAATAATTTGTGACAGGCTCACCTTGTGAACCTTATAAAAGCAACTTTCCAAGAATAGAAGTTGCACACAAGATGATATTTAAGCAAACCGGCAAACTTTATTACACAAAGATTCAAACTTGGGTCATTACAAAGCTATTATACGAGCCAACCTTATTAGAGTTTCACAACCCTTCTAGGTTACGCATACACAACAGCGGAAAAGTCCAAAAGAACCATCAAAACACAAAGGCTCGAGTGCAGGTACGACCTAGAACGAAGGATCGTCGACATAGTACTCCTGAGCCCAACTATCGTCACAAGGCTCTCCTCCGTTCTCACCTTCACCAGCTGATTTCAAATTGAGCAAGAGTGAGTACATTAGTACTCAGCAAGCCACACGGATTCAAGGTAGGTAAAGTATGAACTATAAGATAATAGTGTTGGGGGATCGAAGGTCTTTGTCGGACCCGGCGAAGCCCTCTAACGATGTATGTATGATGGTTGCGTCCTTGCAAAGCCCTCTGGGCGTTTCCGGCATCCGAAAGGCTCCTGGCGAAGCCCTCTTATTACCTTGTCGTCCTCGAGCTCCTTGGCAAAGCCCTCTTGAAATGTCTGCGATGATGGATCAGGTTCAATCGCCCACGTCGTTCCTCGGATCTCACGTTATACGTTACTCCGAAGCCCTCAGTCGTCCGCGATGATGGGCGAAGGGGTAAGGGAAATGACTGAGAAAATTTGACGGAGTAAATGATGTGTCTCTGGCTCGCGGCCCGAAAAACAGATGTCATTACAGGGTCTCTCCCCTTCATATTTATAGGGGGAGGAAAAGTCAATATTACAGTGGTGTCATTGGGCAATTCTGTTGCGTCTCTTATGATTAGGCCTTAGACTAGCTCTTGCTGAATAACCTTCGCCGTGTCTTCTGGCTCCTTCGCTTGTTACCTTATGACCTTCGCATGGTTCAGAAAGCCTTCGGTACTGCTTTCATCACCTTTGCGCCTAGCTTCTGCTTCGTTTGTTATTAGGTTTTTGCCTTCCCATGTCGCCTGGCCCTTTGCTGTTCGTAGTCGCAGCTATTTCCCCAACATTATCCCTCAACTGTTAAAAGAAATAGCGAAGGTATTCCTTGAGACAGTTACTTTTGGCTGCGATGTTATTTTCATCCTTCGCCTTCTTTGCTGGATTATTTTACTCATTTTATATTTTGCGATTGTGTCCTCGTTCTATTTGTTTTTACCTCTTCATCCATGGTCCTCCCCTGGGCTTTAATTACTGGTCGCATTCACCTTCATTATTCATCTCTCGTTTTTACTCACTAGAACAGATCTGCTGATTAGTGGCGTTCTTAACGCGTCACCGACTGCTTGTAGTGACGAATTTTTCGTCATAAATCGTGATTTATGACCTTTTAGGGTTTGTCAGTAGTCGAGCGTGGTCAGTCGTGGTTTATGACCTTTTTGCGCTCGGGCTGCCCGGGCGGGCAGCCTGCCCGTTCCCGGCTGAACAGTACTGTTTCCGTGATCCGCGTGGCATAAAACGTGGCATCCAACGTGGAATCCGACGTGGCATCTGACGTGGCAGCCTTTGGCTTGTTATGGGTCCAGCTTTAGCTGGGCTGTACGGAATGGAAGGCCCACCTTTGATGGGCCAGGGCCCACTTCTTAGTGGGCTTCCAACACTTTCAGCCCACGGTGGGTCCCACCCTGGTTGGGCTGGTTGTGGGTCCCATCCAGGTTGGGCTGGTTGTGGGTCCCACCACGGTGGGGCCCACGTGGATGTGGGTCCCACCGTAATGGGTCCGGCTAGTTTCCAGATGGGCCGGGCCCATATTTTTCGTCAAAAAAGGCCAATAGTGGGCGTACCGCTAAACATGCCCGGCCCGTTTTGGTCCTTGTTTGATTCGTCACAAATCGTTTTCCAGCTTATAAAAGGCTGTTCACGGGCCCTTTTCGGGGTGGGCCTGACCCATTTACACAAATCATAACTAATAGATCCTCCAAAAAATCAATCATAATTATATACATATTAATCAACTATACATGACATAAACCAAATGTATTCTCATGTAGACATGCCAAAGTTTAGCAAGGACAACACAGAAACTAGGCCACAATTCCACACATTCCAGCCAGATCCCAAAATAATGCCTCGTTACAAAATGGTGCCCCCTCAAACACAACACACAGGTCAGCAAAAGGATGCACCTGGCCTTCGTCACCTAAGCCTTCTGCTATTTGCTCGTAGGCTGTTAATCCTTGTACCAATTAAAGCGTGAAGGAGACATCCAACCTTCCTCATCTGAGTCTCCATCCTTGTACCAATTACGCAGTGAAGGATACGCCCGACCTTCCTCAACTGAGTCTTCATCCTTGTACCAATTGCGCAGTGAAGGATACGCCCGGCCTTCCTCAACTGAGTCTTCATCCTTGTCTGTTGTATGCCCAAAACAATAGATCAAAACAAACCAAGATCCCCTACAATGTATATACAGCTATGAGGAAACTTATGCTAGAGAGGAAAACAATATACCTGCCATCTCCGGCTTTCGCCCTCTCCCCTTTGGAACTTGTAAGACCTGGACAGGCAAAAAGGAAGAAGAATTAGGTCCAAGTAGAACAAATTAATTGCATTGTCTGGGGTAGTGTAAGTAACCCTTTAACACTCACTGCAGAATCTTGCGAATGCAAAGAAATTTTGGGTGAGATAGGCTCTTGCTCTTCCTCTTCATCGTGATGCACAACCTGTACACATTTGTAGCAAATATTGTGACAATGTTTTCTTCGAATGCATAATATAGTAGAGACTGCTACATACTGTATGCCCAAAACGACAAATATAAACAAACCAATAATCCCTACAAACATATATACAGCTTTGTGGAAAATATCGCCGTAAAGACGGTCAACTTTAATTCAATCAACACCACTCATGACAGTGGGGATCCCGAATGATCCTCGATCAACCGTTTTCCAAAGGGAAAAAAACAAAATTGCCTAAAAAAAACTGATGTTGTTGTACTAATTTTGTTACTTGAATTGTCATGTATTATTATCCCACAACAATAAATTTGATAAAAAAATTCAGGAGATAAAATGGGACAAGGACTTACGGAAGGTGCCTGGCTATCCTAAAAAATGACAGATCCTGTCACCTCCGCAGCCCGATGCATCTTTATCTTCTGGAAAGATTTGGGGAAAAAAGAGTAAATGGTAAGCTTGCAATGACAAAAGAAGTGAAGTTTCGTGATTGGTTATCTGAGGCACGGAGATGTAGCACTGAGATCCTGTACATTTGACCTGCTCACTCTTCAGTTGTATTGTCACTCCACATGTTGCAGTATTCTTTACAAATAAAGAAGCCAAATAAGATTAACATTGTTCATAAAATATAAAATTGAGGCAATTTGACGTTGTGATACCTTCCGGAACGGGCTTGAAAGCATCTCCAACAGGTCTCCCGCTGGTAGGTCGCTTTGAATTGTTCCTTCCACATGCATATAGAAGCGAAGTCAAATGAATGTAATCAACAAAGTATGTAGTTGTACTCACGTGTGCAGTAAGCTTTAAATGCTACTCGAGTTAATACAGGATACTTGGGGTTGCAGTGCATTTTCATGAAAACATTCAGATGCATAATCATCAAGTATAGTATAGCTGTTCTCTTTGTGCAATAACCTTTAAATACTAAGTTAATACAGATTATTTGGGGTTGCGGTGCATTTTGATGAATAACTGCGCTGTGTTGTGCAAAAAGCTTCTTTTTCGAACAATGCGGAGCATTGCTCTTTCATTTAAGCAGGAAAGAAATAGAGTTCAGTTTAGGGTGCAATAAGCTAATCCAGGCTCCAGATACCCTGAACCCATTCACCGCTCCAGATCCGGTGATTTAACCTATGATTTAAGTCACAGCATAAGTGACAATATCAGGCAACCGCATGCCCTGAACCCATTCACCGCTCCAGATCCGTACATTTTTCTGTATCTGTAGCTCAACAAACACAAGCTACATACTTATGAACTAATCATTGCACGGCATGTGAATGGAATGGACTAACCGAACATGGTAAAAAATCATGGACAAAAACAGTCACCGCATCGCACAAACAGTAACAGACAAACTAAAGGAGTATCAACTATCAAGTGTTTCGCTGGGGCCAACGAAGAGGAACACAAGTACCTTTATGCTTCCGCTCCGGGAAGAAGGGCCGGCAAAACAGCGGGGAGAATCAGGAATGGGTGGCCGGGGGGAGTATGGGGCGGCGAATGAAGCGAGTAAGAGTATAGTTGGGCAATCCAGCAATTGTGGGTGCGGCGAGAAGAGGATTAGGGTTGGGGATGGCTCTGGTTTTTCTTCTTTTTCTGGGGGGAATAATGGGGATGGCTCTATTGAGGAGAAGAATAGGAATATTTTAAGGGTAGCCCGAGGTACTTTTCGAAAATACCCTTAGCTACGATCGGAAAATGGTCGAAAGGACAAGGACAAAACAGACATTTTCTCGTTTCGCCCCTCCGCGATCGAAATTCGAAAGCCTTGCGCGTGCTGCCCAGCAGCCAGTTTGAGCGGGCGGCCAAAATTTGGGCCGGTTCGTCACTAACCGGTTGACTATCCGTCCTTTCACTAGACATTACACGATTCTCCTAAAAAAAACTAGACATTACACGATTCTCCTAAAAAAAACTAGACATTACACGTGCCTTTATGTACTAATACTAAAAGTAGAACTACACACTGAATTGGCTACAGTAACTAATAAGTCACGATTGCATTTCTTGTCAACACACTTTTCCGACCACTACTGTGTGCGGCAACGCAGAGGCAGGATATTATTTCCATTTTCTAAAAAAAAAAATAGTGTTTGTCAAGGTTTGATTCAACAAAAAAAATGTCAACGCCACGGATCCTGTCCATTGTTCACCGGATACGTGGTTGCTCGCATAAGCATTTGTAGAGCTGCATCGTATTCCTGGTTCCTGCAGGCTAAGGATGCAATAACTGTGAAAATGAGAGTCTTCGATTGGTTGGATGAGCGGAGGCAGTGAATCTTGTGAAGATGTTTCGGTTGACTCGATGGGCGGATGCAAGTGACTAGACTGACGCCCTCGCCCAAAAAAAAAAGAATCTAGGACTGACGAGTGGGCCCGAAACATATGCAATTCATCCGCTGGCTGCATCTGAGTGGAGACTGACGACTCTGAGCGTACCCACCGAGCAAGGATGAGGGCATATTAATTTTACATCCACTAATGCACGTTGTTGTATCTGCTCATGCAGGCAACCAAACGCTCATTGCAGTGAAGTGATGCAGCTCATGCCAGGAACACGGGATCATCTCATGTTTAAACACCTACCAGGGGGATTGTCCCGTGCTTGCTTTCTCGCATCAGGGAGTGTCGTGTAGCTTACCCCGACTATAAAGGTCAACCCAGATGCTGCAGCATACACAAACTAGGAAATCATACCCTTCACAGCCACCCGGACAGTCCCCACTCCATTCATGGGTCTACCTCTACACAGCCGCCAGGCAATCCTTTGGTTAGGTCGCTGCAAACTTCTCGTACAGAGAAGATACACACATGCGAAATGGCCAGCACCAAATCACTCAATGTGGATTTCTGGATATCTCGTAGGCATGGAATATCGCACTGGAATATTGGCGCTTTCATGCCTCATTTTGTTTGGTTTGAACTGTCCACATTGGAAAGTTCAGACCAACAAATTGGAGTAGAGAGCCTCTCTTCCTCTTCCCTCGACTGTGGGCGACCTTGCTTCGCCTGCTTCCCCGAGTTGGAATGGAAGCAGTTTCTTGAGCGACCTCGCTTCACCGCTTCCTTGTCGGTTCTGAGCGGCACGCCGAGGACCTCGTGCACGTCGCGCTTGGTGGTGGATTCCTTTGCTTCGTGAAGCGGTGGTCGACCTTGTCGAAGCTGAGGCAGGTCGAGGAGAACATCTTTTCCAGTCTCGAGTTCCTGCTAGAGTTTATGTATGTTGTACTTTGAGCATTGTTAATGCAAAGGCAGAGCACCTGCCATGGTTCATCGAAAAAAATTGTACTTTGAGCATTTATATGTAACTACAATATCAAATTTAAAGAGTTGTATCAGATGTTCCCGCCGCTATTCAAGGGATGTCAATTCTTGGGATGTATTCCGTGTCAAATCCGGGGATGTTCCCGGGTATGGCGTGCCAATTCAAGGATGTTCCCATTGTAGTATGTTTGAGATAGCGAGTCTTCACCTCTGTCCGGTGTTTCAAGGGCAAATGTCCGGTTTTAGCTATGAACCTACGACGCGTAGCGCACCTGCCCTGGTTCATTGAAAAAAAGGTGTACTTTGAGCATTAATATGTAACATCGAATTTTGAGAGTTGTACATCCAAAAGCGCAAGTTGAAACAAAGGGCCGGCTTCGAGTCTCAATTCTAGAAGTAAAATCTGAAGCAGAATCCACAATCTCCCAAGAACTGGCTTTGCTGGATGGCGGTACTCGTTGGTACCAGATCGTTTGTCTCTGATCCAAAAGTTTGACACGAGTTTATCCCCGTGAATGTAAATTTCTCAAGCTAGCATCAAGATTGGTCCGAACTATACTGTAGTAGGAACCCTGGACGACCACGCCTGTCAAGCGAGGCATAACGCAATGTCTTTACGGTTCCCACAGAACGGTCAGAGCTGATCCGTATTCTCCCTTCTCCATCAGCAGCGCGTCGCCTGGACCGGACATCTGCCTTCGAAACACTGGACAGAGGTGAAGACTCGCTATCTCAAACACGGAATACACGGGAACATCCGTGAAATTGACGCGCCATACAAGGGAACATCCTGAATTGACATGGAATACACATATCTAGTGAGGAACTACAGTGTGTTCCCGTGAAGCGTCCAACCCTGTCATCATTGCGCCGCAGAGAAAGCTTCTCAGAGAAGGAATCAACCGGACTAGATCTGAAGTAAAATCTTAAGCTTTTGCTAGATTGTTGTACTCTGCTACTAGATCGTTCGTCCGTCAATCCAACTGTTTAACAGAGTTTATCCGATGAACGTATGGCTTCAAGAATTGGCCTAAACAAATCTTGCACATCCAAAAGCACAAGCTGAAACAAAGGGCCAGCTCTGAGTCCCAATTCTGGAAGTAAAATCTGAAGCAGAATCCACAATCTCCCAAGCTGAAAGAAAGGGCAAGCTATCTCAAACATCGGAACATCCCTGAATTGACACGCCATACATGGGAACATCCGTGGAATTGACATGGACTACCAGGGAACATCCCCGGAATTGACATGGAACAGCTTCAGAAAAGGAACAGTCGGTGTTCGAGCACTGCATGCAGTGACCAGCATCGATCAGGTCGCCACAAAATTAGCATCGTTCTGGAAATACAAGTACTGCTTGTGGAACTACATACTACTAGTCACTACTTTGTAACATGATACGAAATGGTTTGCCACGCCGGCCTATTGTGCCGCGACTCAAGCAGCCATGTTTTAGGTCTCACGCTGCTCAGCTTCGTCAGTGGCATCTTCTTTCTCCTCGGCGGCAGCTTCTTTCTTCACGGCGGCAACTTCTTTCTTCACGGCGGCAGCTTCTTTCTCCTCGACGTTGACGGCGGCAGCTTCTTTCTCCTCGGCGTTGACGACGGCAGCTTCTTTCTCCTCGGTGGCGGCAGCGTCTTTCTCCTCGGCGGTAGCGACTTTCTTCATGGCAGCGCCGACTTTCTCTACCTCGCCGTGAAACTTGGAGAAGATGGAGACGGATTTGGTGACACCTATACGAAGACAGAAAAGTGCGGCGGGTTGATCCAAGCAATCAACAAATTTAAGTATGAACAAATGAAGTAGAACAGATTCATAATCAAACAATCAACAAATTTCAGTATGAACAAATGAAGTAGAACAGATTCATAATCAAACAATCAACGAACTTAAGTACGAACTAGTGAACTAGAACAAAGCATGTTATTATAAAGGGAAAATTTCCTAGGTGCCATTGCTAATTTGCATAATCCCGAATATGCCACTGTCAGTGACACAGTTGGGTCCCACCTGTCACTGAGACACCAATGGCATATACGGGATTACAAAACTTTTGCATAAAGGGATTATAAAGAATCGTAATCAAGTACAGTGAGCTTACTAGTATCAAATTCATTCATATGGTCGCACCACACGAGGTCGAGCTTGTTGTGTGCTTTTGTCATAAGTTTCATGTGGTCCCAGAGAAGCTCTAGCCGTGTTTCGGCCATGCCCAGGGACTCGCTTGCCAGTGTGGTCTGCTCGAAAAGCTTCTTGCGCACATTCTCGATCCGGTCGTCATCCTGAGCCATGCGCCTCAACACTTCAGCGTTCCTCTTGATGGCTAAAAAACTACATACAGATTGAAAGCATGACTTATAAATACACAATATTATTCATCATGAAGAAGAAATCGACAACAGAGGAGACGGATGGAATCGAAAGATCAAACAAGAAAATATCAAACCGCTTTTCCATGATCTCTTCCTCATCACTCGTCTGGAAAGTGCCGATGATCTTTGCCACGGTGCTCACATCGTCGGAGACTGCGGGATCCATAGCTGGCCCGTTGCTCCTCTTGGCCATGGTTCGCTTACATGCAGATCGGAAGCAAAGGTATAATGCAGGAGACATCAAGTATAATGCAGGACTGAAAGTGAATTATAATAAATCATGCATGATCCCAATTAATGTGGCTGGAGACAAAGCAAGAAGATTAGCAGGCACTTTTGGTTGTCAGTTGGGCACTTTTCCTTTTACCTACCTTGGTATTCCTATGGGAACTACGAAGCCTCATGTAAGACACTATGCACCTATCATGGGGAGGTTGGAAAGAAGCCTGACTGCAAGTTCAAGATTTTTAACTTACTCAGGCAGGCTATAATGGATCAATTCAGTCATGTCTGCCCAAGTGACTTACCACATGTGCATCATTAAACTGCCTGAAGAAGTAATTGAAGATATTAATATGGCCCGAAAGAAAGGCTTGTGGAGAGGCAGAGATATTGAGAGAAAAGGTAAGAATTTGGCTGCTTGGGATCAGGTAGAAAAGCCAAAAGACAAGGGTGGCCAAGGTGTGATAAATCTGCGGATTCAAAACAAAGGTCTGCTAATGAAGTTTCTTGACAAATCCTATAATCAGAGAGAACTACCATGGGTTAAACTTATATGGAATACATATTATGAGTCAGAAGTTCCGCATATGTCAAGAGAAAGGGGGTCCTTCTGGTGGAAGGATATTCTACGGCTCGGGACAGAATATAGAGGTATATCAACATGTATCGTTGGGAGAGGTAACACTGTCTCACTCTGGCATGATCTGCTACATGATGAAATACTATCGGTTAAATATCCAAGACTCTTTTCTTTTGCCAAGAATCCCAATGCATCTGTACATGAAGTGATTAACTCTGAATCAATTGAGGAACTTTTTAATCTGCTCTTGACCCAAGAAGCTCTTGATGAATTGCTGTTAATCCAAATAGATCTGGAACAGCTGGAAGAAAACCTGGAGAGACCTGATAAATGGATTTATATATGGGGATCAGATACATATAAGTCTTGTAAATATTACAAGCACAATTTTATTGGTCTCACCTGTCCTCAACCATTTAAATGGATCTGGAAAAGCAAATGCATGCCCAAGATAAAATTCTTTATATGGCTGGTGCTAAAAGACAGAGTTAACACAAGGAATATGCTAAGAAGAAGGAATCACCACCTCGAATCTAGGTATAACTGTATTCTATGCCATCAGGACACAGAAGAGACTCTCTATCATCTCTTTTTTTATTGTACTTTCAGTACCAGCTGCTGGTTCAGTATTGGTATACTTTGGGATGGAGAACTGGATATACATGAGAGAGTTATGGAAGCAAAGCGTCAATTTCAGCATCAGTTCTTCATGGAAATTTTCTCGATTGCTACATGGGGCATTTGGAAAGTTAGGAACGCAAAGATTTTTTATCACAAGCATCCTACCGTGGCATCGTGGAAGCAAGCCTTCAGAGATGAAATTATTTTGCATCTTTACAGAATTCCTGATAGGCACCATCAGGTTATTACACAATGGCTAGATTCGCTGTAAACCCTAAACCCTAAACCCCCTGTTGTATCCTTTTCGTCTTTTTGTCTTTTTTGTTTTTTCCTCTAGTTTTAACCTTTAGCCTTAGATCCTGAACAATTTTTGCTCTTTGTATATATAAAAAATGGCTTGCGCTGTGGGGAATTCCCTCACAGTATAATGCAGGGTAAATCAAGCAAAACTGTAATGCAGGGGACATCAAGAAAACTAAAAGCAAAACTATATAATAAATAAAATTGATGAACAAGAAGACATCGAGTAATTAAAGGCGATGGATGAAATGGAACATAGGCAAGCAAATGCATACCGGTTTTTCACAAATCTCTGAAGCTCGATGCAGGGGAGGCGCAAAGAAAGGCTGGGCTGAGGCCTGAGATTTCTGGTGCGAGACTGTGAATGAGTGGTTGAGCAAGGGAGGGAGCCAGTTTTTATAATAATAATGTGGCCTGTGCTTGTGCAGGCGGTGCACTATTGCGGGTTTGCCATGGCGTCGTGACATCCTGGAACCTTCCCACTGAGTCGCTGGCTGTCAAAACAGGATTTAGCAGGATTTTGATAAAGCGCTGGGTTTAGCTGACCCTTCCCTCAGAAGTTTGAATGAATTTGTTTGGCTGACCGTGTCCAATTCCAACCCATCCAAAATTTCCATGCCTATCCCCAACCATCAAGATTGAAATGTTCCCCTGTATGGGTCTGGTTTCGATCAAGGGATCGTCTGATGCTGCGATCATAGTACACTTCAGAGAATTAGACCCATACCGGGGAACATTTCATAGTACACTTTCAGGGGATCGTCTAATGCTGCGATCATAGTACACTTCAGAGAATTAGACCCACGCAAACCAATGAAAAAGAATTGGGCTCCAGTTCGTGTAATGAGTTAGAGAATTTGCACGCGTTCTCAATTATCATTTCATTCGCGAGTAGCTGGATGTGTCCATGCCTTTCCTCATACCATATTACTTCCAGCTTGCAAACTAGTTGTAGTAACTGGAAAAGGTACACTCAGGGGAAAGTCCCTTGCTCACAAATAAACCTCATCGGAACAAGGTAATGCCTCGCCTCGAACTCTCAATGCAACGTTTCATTCAACGGTTTTCAAAGTTCTCTTTTATGAATCAACATTGAGCAAATTTTGCCTATATGTTTAGCCAGCCCACCTCCTAAACATTTAGCTCCTAGCTAGTCACCCCAACCCTCCTACCCATCCAAAATTTCCATGCCTATCCCCAACCATCAAGATTGAAATGTTATCCTGTAAGGGTCTGGTTTCGATCCCGGGATCGTCTGATGCTGCGATCATAGTACACTTCAGAGAATTAGACCCATACCGGGGAATATTTCATAGTACACTTTGCTGCGATCATAGTACACTTCAGAGAATTAGACCCACGCAAACCACTGAAAAAGAATTGGGCTCCAGTTCGTGTAATAAGTTAGAGAATTTGCACGCGTTCTCAATTATCATTTCATCCGCGAGTAGCTGGATGTGTCCATGCCTTTCCTCATGCCATATTACTTCCAGCTTGCAAACTAGTAGTGGTAACTGGAAAAGGTACACTCACGGGAAAGTCCCGGGCTCACAAATAAACCTCATGCGAACAAGGTAATGTCACACAGACGTGCAGCACTGCACATGGTCAAAAACCTAATTGATCCCCTGAGCGCTGTTTGCATGGAACCTTGCCTCGAACTCTCAATGCAACGTTTCATTCAACGGTTTTCAAAGTTCTCTTTTACGAATAAACATTGAGTAAATTTTGCCTATATGTTTAGTCACTTTTAGGAGGGTTGGGGTGACTAGCTAGGAGCTAAAAGTTTAGGAGGTGGGCTGGCTAAAAGCTTCGTCACTTTTAGGATGTCATGTTTGGATCCAAAGTGACTAAAATTAGCCATCAAAGTTTAGGAGGTGGATCCAAACATGAGTCCAAGGTCAATTTCATTTTGTTGATTCCAAAATGCCACGTCATGTAATAAAGTGATTTGAAACCATCAAAGAAATTAAAACGACACCTTTCAATGGAAATAAGTTTCATTTTTGTTGTTTCATTGGTGCCCCCAATCGTGGGGATGGAAATGTGTTTCAAATTAAGTGTTGGAAACTGCGCAACATTACCATCCTCTCTCATCTCATTCATTCATAATAATGGGACTCCCATTGGGACCTGAGACTTGAGAGTAGCCGTTCCTATTCCTTTGTTCATTTTTTCTTTGACCCACCGATTAATGGGCCCCATCACCACATGGTCCACAGGTAAGTGGCTCATGGTCAGTCAAAGTCACCATTCCCTTTAAAGTATGAGGAACTCAGGCGCCTCACCTTCGTTAAGTAGTACTGTACAGTGTACTGTACAAGGGCTTTTCACAACAGCGGCATAGTTCCCAGTTCTATCTGCTCTCATCAATCATCATTCGACATTCCCTTCCCCCCGTGGACGACAGCAACCACCACCATGAAGCGCAAGGCCTCCTCTTCCCCCTCCGGCGGCTCCGCGTCGTGCTCCCGCTCCCGCTCCTCTGCCTCCGGCGACTTCGGCGGCACTCGTTCTGATGGCACTGTGTCGGGCACACCGACGCCCGCCGTCCCGTCGTCGTCTTCGGCTCCGTCGGTGCCCGCGGGTCCTTCATCTTCTTCGGCCCTGCCGTCCCGTCGTTTTCTTCGGCCCCGCCGGTGCCCGCCGTCCCGTCGTCTTCTTCGGCCCCGTCGGCGCCGACGTCCGCGGGCCCTTCGTCTTCTTCGGCCCCGCCGGCGCTGGCGTCCGCGGGCCCGTCGTCTTCTTCAGTCCGGAGGACGCGCGCGGAGCCGTTATCTCTTTCGAGCCATAAGGCTCGCAAAGCAAAGTACCCCGACGAGGAGGCGTACATGTTGAGCGATGACTTCTTGGCCGAGGAGGACAGCTACTCCACCGAGGAGGAGCTGAACGGCTACAGCGACGACGACGAGGACGAGGGAGAGGGTTGGAGCTGCGGCGACCGCGACGGCACCGACGACTTTGACTCCGATGACTCCGCCACTGTCCATGGGAAGGCTTACGAGGATGCCATGCTGGCCACTGCGTCCGAAGATGAATCGGACGCAACCGGCGACGACGACGACGATAGCGATGAGGAGGAAGACTCCGACTCCGACTCCGTCTAGCGCTGGAAGCTGAAGCGGACGGTGGTGCTTGGTGCATGGCGTGGTGGTGGCGCGCCAATTAATAATATATATTATTAGCTAGTAGAAAAAATAGTGTTTTATTTTTTCTTTTCAAGCCACTAATAGTAGATAAAATCAAAATTGTACTATGTCCTTCTTTTCCTCCTGTTTTCCCGTTTTCTTCTGCAGCGAGTGGCTCCAATGTGTCATGTCACGTCCCCTTTGTTCTGGCGCACACGTCTACCCTGTGCCGCACCGCACGTCCGCACCACACGTCGACCCTCTTGCACATCCACACCTGACAACAGTGTGTTCCCGCCTTCCCGATTCCCGGCGACGCCTAGCGCGCGAAACGTAAACCCTATCATCATTGCGCTGCAGAGAAGGCTTCTCAGAGAACGAAACACTCGATTCTACTAGTAGTAGTACAATATGATGTGTACAGTACGTACTACTTCCATTCTATACTAGGAATGTATATTTGCTAGCAAGCTTCAAGATTGGTCTAAATTAGGGAATCTTGCACATCCAAAAGCACAAGCTGAACCAAAGGACCAGCTTTGAGTCTTGATAATCTGAAGTAAAATATGGAGCAGAATCGACATTCTCCCAAGAATTGTGGTACACTTGTACTAGTTTGTCCGCGGATCCAACTGTTAAACCCTACTTTATCTCGTGGACCATTACTATGTGTCAATGACATGTAGGACCGGACCCCACATGTCATTGACTAAAGTGATGGTATAGATGAAAACTGAGTTGGAAATGATGGTGTGAATGCAAAAACCCCATCATCTTTTGTCCCGTGATCCAACTGTTAAACACTACTTTATCCCGAGGATGTAAACTATGGAATCTGCATCACCAGATCTTTTGTGCCGTGATCCAACTATTAAACACGACTTTATCCACTAGGGAATCTACACGTCGACGCCCCGTTCCCGCCTTCCCAGTTTCCCACGGAGCTCCCAGTTTCCCGCGTTATCCTTCAGCACACGCCCGATCCGTTACTTCCTAGTAACTGACATGTGGGTCGGGCCCCGCATGTCAGTGACTGTGAATTCATGGGAAGTACTGCAGAGGACCCTCACGCCCCGATCCCTACGAAGCTGTTCTTTTGCCCTTGGTGAGCTAGTACTTCCGTAGCCAGCTCCTCGCGCTCTTTCCTCTAGACAACAATGTCGTCCTCCGCCGGCAATGCGAGCTCCGATGAGGACATGGAGTGGCTGGTCACCTCACGCTCAGATGAAAAGTACTACTCCGACGGGAGCTCCGACTCGGAGCAGTCAAGCCAAGGTGAAGCGCCAGCGATTGAAGGACCTACGGAGGCGAAAGCGGGTACGGGATTTCTTGGAGGAAGGGGGAGTTGGTTCTGTGGCTAGGGGCCGCGGCAAGTAGGGCGGTTGGCGCGTTGGTGCGGGCCGCACTGCGCGAGGCGGCGGGAGAGGTCAGGCGGGCCGTGGCGGCGAGGCGGCGGGCGCGGTCGGGCGAGACGGGGTGGCGCGCGCGGCCGAGGTAGCCGCGGAGAGGTTACCGACGAAGCGGGATCTGTTGGAGTCGAGCCCGCGCCCGAGGATCCCGCTGCAGGGGAATCGGCGATCGAGGCTCCTGCTGCAGGGGAGCCTGCGGCAGAGGCTCTGGCTGCGTGGGAGCCCGCGTTCGTGCTAGTCCTCGTCATGGCGCCTCTGCCGCCGCCGCCACTGTGATTGCTATTAATAATAAGTCGTTTGTAATGCGGCATTAGTTTACTCTTTTGTTGTGTGATTGTTGTTAGTTAAGTTGGTTGTAATACGGCGTTAGTGCACTGTGATTGCTTTTTTCATTTCCTGTATGATGACGTGATGATGTCAGTTCAATCCAATTTCCCAATTAATCGGTACTGTTCTCTTTGTAGATTACTACTAGAAAATGATTTGTCCGTTGATTTGATGTTTTAAACGAGTCTATCCAGTGTATGCATGTCGGGGCAATTGCAATGCTTGCAGTCTTGCACTCGAGAGGGAGGTACAGAGGTGGCTGCGTACATATGTGATTTTTGCATGAAGTAACTTCAGGGGAATATCCCTGGGTTTGTAATAGACTTCACGGGAATATCTAGTTTGTAATAGACTTCCCCGGATAAAATGGGCCAGAGTGGTATGTAGCAGCCTTATACGATACGACACAAGGATGAGAATGAGCATCAACATCGGATTGGTAATTACGGAGAGTATCGTCCTCAACTTCATCGTCACTATCTTCTTCCGAATCAGAATGAGCTCATTCGAATAATGGTACAGTCATACAGTGTCGACAACAGGGGAAGGTCCCCGGGATTGTAATATACTTCACGGGAATATCCCGGATAGACTTTAGGGATAAAATAGAGTGCTATGTACTAGCAGCCTTACTTATACGACACAAGGATGAGAACACGAGACCATACCTAATGACATATCCGTCCAGATAAATTAAAATGAGTTCACATTTAACAAAACAGTCTGCATCATTGGGACTGCAACACAAGTAATTTCATAAATGTTCGAGGAAAAGGTAAAACAGAGTTCAAAGACCGACTACTAGTCATCTTCATCATCATCAGCAGCAGCAGCAGCATCACCATGAGGAATGTGTGGATTTTCATCATCAGAAGCATCAACATCGGATTGGTAATTATGGAGAGTATCGTCCTCAACTTCATCGTCACTATCTTCATCCGCATCAGTGTTGGTTCGTTTCCGAAGCTCATTAATCATACTTGCAGGTGCGGTGATAAGCTCCTCATCCACCCCTGTATCATCTGGCTGCACATCAGGAAGCACTTCATCGACTACCCAGTCGCCATCTTCTGCGTAATCGTCTTGGTATGCAATTTCTGATTCAGTGGATCCTGGCTCGTCGTCTTGTTGACGGACATTGTACAAGTTCCTTTGCTCAAAATGTTGCACAACTTTCCAGTCTCTTCCTTTTAGTGTGCACGGTAAGTAGAACACCTTTGTTACTTGTTGTGCTAATACATAAGGTTGATCTTTGTACCATAATTTTGCAGTGTTAATGCTTTTGAAGAATGCATCTGCAACCACATTCTTTACGTTCATATCAAACCAGTCACACCGAAATAAAACAACAGTTCGATTGGCCTCCGGTGTAGAGTTATACTGCAGCTCAATGATATCTTTGATGACACCATAGAAATCCACTTGACGTTTGTCGTGGAAACTGGACACCACTACTCCACTGTTCTGCGTCTTTCTAATTTTGTCAACCTCAATTGTTTGGTATCGGACATCTTTAATAATACACCCTGAATACACTTTAACTCGCAGGAGTGGTTGGCTTGCCAATGCTTCCAAGTCATGGGGAACATGTTGATTACGATTGTATTTGATAGTGGCAATCTGCATAACAAAATATACAGGTTGGTGATGAACACATATACGCAACAGATAGTAATTTCATGTAAACTTGTGGCAAAAAAAAAACAACTCACTGTTGGTATTTCTTACGGTCACAGATAAATCCGCAAGCGCACGGAGAATACCATTGTAGCACTTCACCCGTGAGTATTCAAGGGTATCGTATTTTCCACAAGGAAGGCGGTGGTTTTACGAGATAGCAAAGTTCATAATCACATAACTAATAATGTACCAAGGTCTAAACAGGGGTAAGGATAATAATATGGTAGGGATAGTGTGACAACACAACCAGAGCAATCCAATCTAACACTAGAACTAAGCCTATGCTAAGCGGGGTTAAGAAGAGAGCCGAGATGGGTCCTTATGTACTTCTTATATTCCTGCTCATGCAACACATACAAGTCTAAGCTCTATGTCAACCTGGAACAAGGGGGGTAACCAGCAGGGCTGTCACCACCTACCGGTATTCCTTCTACCAGGCAATCAAGGCTATCTACCGTAGAACAAAGAGGATTAAGCACAGCAGGGCTATCACCACCTACCGGCAACCCTCTACCAGGACACGTGACACTAGGGCTATTAAGTCCCTATGCCAGTCCTTGGGTCACGTGACAGCAAGGCAATTAAGTCCTTGCTGCCAGACCTTCTCTTGTTCAAGCAGACAACCAAACACCCAAAGCTGTTTATCAACCTAAGCACCACGCTCACATTGCTAAACAGTACTCTCGATTCCCATGGGACTTTGACCCTTCGGATCATCAAGTCGGGAATAAGAGTACACCTAATCCTGACCCGACGGATCAACAGATCAAGTGCTAGAACATGCATGACTTTGACCCTACGGATCATCAAGTAAATGGGTGAGACATGCGTAACTCTAACCCTGCGGATTAACAAGCTACGATCTATATCACACATAACTCTAACCCTACGGATTAACAAGTTATGGGCCCGAGCATGTCTCACCACTTCATGCATGAATCGAGTGTAAGGACATAAACGAATGAATAAAGACATGTCAAGCATGAAGCAACCAATCATGACTAGATAACAACCACATAGAAAGCACATGGCTATCATACTAGTACAATCATAAGGCATGAGGAACAAAGAAGATAATTCTATTGAGGTGGACCTTGATACTTACTTAATATGAGATGAACGACGAACGAACGATGAACGAACAACGAACGAACGATATATTATTAGCAAGTATCCTCAAGATACAAGATTGGGCTAAGTCCCAACAAAGGGAGGACATCCCTCTCCTCTACCAAACTCTCCCCTCTACTCCTCTACAGCCTAGAGACTAGTCTAATGCTAGATAATGGATTCCTCTTGGTGTCAATGTGTGTTGTCTTGTGTTGTGTCTTGAGAGGAGGGGGGTACCCCTTATTATATAGCCTCCAAGGTCGGTGGAATTGAGTCGGTTCCGCGAGGTGGTATCATTGATTGCAGGGGGAACCGACATTGCAACGTCGGTTGCGAACCGCCATAGAAGAGTGGGCCTCAATGGGCTTTAGGGGGGGTCGGCCGACCCAGCTAGGGGGGGTCGGCCGACCTGTGGCTGGCCCCACCTGGGCTGGGCCTTGGCAGGTGGCCTCCCCTCTGTTCCTTGACCTTGGTCCCGAGTGGTATGGGTAGACTTGAGTATTTCTCTCGGTTATTGGGCCCTTGGAAGATATCTTTATTCCGGGAAAAACTGTGTTTCCAGGATTTGGAGTTTTGGGCCTCTTTTCCCTCGGGTTTGTATAGGATTCATCTTGATTGCACCTGCACCCATAAATTCACCAACACTCGTGGAAATCGTTAGTAATAAACTCCTACCACTATGTTTGGTGTTTACTTTGATTCCATTTGTGCAGGTATTTGACGGTCAAAATCGTGCCGTAACGACCGTCAACACTCACTTTTTTCTTAAACCATCCATGAAATTCTTTACGAAGCGCTTTGTCAAGACGGTAATTACTAGTATATTTGGTCTGGAGATCTTCTCTCACTTTCCTGCAATATACACAGTATTTTAATCAAAATAGAGCTCAATAACACATGTTGCATGTATAGAAGAATAACACACAAGCGTAAGAGGGGTTACATACTTTATATATGGCTCGATCTCGGGACAGTTGTTTAGCACATACCATACCATGTGTTCATAATGATCTTCTTCAAATTTAAGCAGTGGGTTTCCAATGAAACGAGCACCATGCTTGAAAACATCATATGTAACTCCACTCGTGTTAACAATCTCTCTGTTCCTGTCCTGATTGAATCGTGTGTCAACATCATCACCAAAGTATCTTGAACAGTATGTCAAGCACTCGTTGGCAATATATGCTTCTGCAATGGACCCTTCAGGTCTTGCCCTGCTTCTCACAAAGCTCTTTAATTTACATAGCCTTCTTTCAACAGGATACATCCACCCATACTGTACTGGACCTCTAAGGATTGCATCTTCAGGTAAATGAACAGCCAAGTGTACCATGACATCAAAGAATGCAGGAGGGAAAATGTTCTCAAGCTTGCACAAAATTTGTGGAATTTTAACTTCAGCCATTTGCAACATAGTTTCCGAAGGAACAAACCCAGTTCCGCAACTGCTTCATAAACGGGTTTAGCCACGAGACCTCGGAGGGCAGCTGGCAAGATCCTTTGGAGCAGGATGTGGCAATCATGTGTTTTCAATCTCGTGAGTTTGCAGCCGTCTTCAGCAATACATCTTGCTAAGCTCGCAGCATACCTATCTGGAAATTTCACCGCTTGTATAAATTCGTAAAATTTCTTCTGTTTTTCTTTACTCAATGCATACGAAGCTTTTGGCATGACGTATCGATCACCCTCAAGCTGCAACTGTAATTGTGGCATTATGTCCAATTCTTCCAAGTCAATCCTAGCATTCAACGTGTCCTTGGTCTTCCCAGAAATGTTGAGAAGCGTTGCAAGAAGGGCTTCACAAATATTCTTTTCGATGTGCATGACATCAAGATTATGTGGTATCTTCAAACTTGTCCAATACGGCAAGTCAAACAGAGAAGACCTGAGTTTCCAACATTGGCCTTCTACCCTCTTCCTTTTTCGTGGTCGAGAGATGCCTGGTCTAACATCTTTGACATTGTCCAGTTGCTGCAGCAGCTCCTCTGTTGTAAATTGCCCTGGCTTTTCTCTGTGTGGTTGTGCACGAAATTGGGCATTAACCCTCAAAGGATCCTCGTTACCAAGGAAACGATGGTGCCCGATATAACAAATCTTGTTCTTTATCCGTATTGAGCAAGGATTTTGATCACAGCGCGCACAAGCATAATAACCTTTTGTCACTCGCCCAGACAACGTGGCCAGTGCTGGATAATCATGGATGCACCATAAAACTGCAGCATGCAGTTTAAATTGTGCACCACTAGATGCATCAAAAGTTGGGACCCCTTCCCAAAGCTGAATCAACTCTTCAATGAGAGGCTCCAAGAACAGATCAAAACCCTTCGCTGGAGAACTCAGACCAGGAATGAGCAAGGCCATCATTAAGTAGCTCTGTTCCACACATTCCCATGGCGGGAGGTTGTACGGCACAAGAAATACCAGCCACATGCTGTGTGAGCTGCTCAGTTGGCTGAATGGATTGAAACCATCAGTGGCAAGGCCGAGTCTCAAGTTCCGAGGATCACTTGCAAACTCGGGAAAATTCCTGTCGAAGTCTTTCCAGGCCTCACCATCAGCTGGATGGTTCATTTCACCGTGGATAGGCCGTCGCTTCCTAAGGTGCCATTGTGCATCCTCTGCTAATTCCTTCTTAATAAACATCCTCTTGATCCTTGGAATAATTGGAAAATGCCTCAAAAACTTCTCAGGAATACGCTTGTTTCCATTTTTATCCTTCCATCTTGATGCTCCACAGACTGGACACTGATCAAGTTTCTCATGCTGCCGTCGAAAGAGAATACAATTATTCGGACACACATGGATTGTAGTGTATCCAAGTCCCAGGGAACTTAGGAAGTTCTTTGCTTCATTGTAAGATGATGGAAGAGAGCAATGAGGGAATTCTAAGGACAACAACTTCATCATTGTAGTAAACGCAACATTGGTGATCCGATAGAATGACTTGATATGAAGTAACTTCACCACAAATGAAATTTTTTTATAACAAGATCCCTCTTGCAACTCCTTGTGTAATTCATCTAACACACTTCCAAACCTTGGTCCACCACCATCACCTGTAAGTTCAGCTTCAAACAGGTCACCAAAAATATCCGGAAGTCCATCATCATCATCGAAGTATTCATTGCCATCGGCATTCTCATGGTCTGCCCTTTCGTGAAATCCATCATCTTCATGACTCTGTTCACTTTCAGGACCATCCGAAGGTTCCCCATGATGGATACACCGATCATACGAGCTTTGCATCCCGTACATTAGTAAGTGATCTCTCACTCCAACAAGGTCTAGCTCTTTATGATTCACGCACTGAGCACATAGGCAAAGTATGACTGAATCACCCCCTTTTGTGGCCCGAACAAATCCCATGAAATCATTGACCCCCAGAATATGTTCCTCGCTAAATCGTCTAGATTTACGTATCCAACATCTGTCCATCTATACAAAATTTGAATCTGATGAGCGAAAAGTTGACAGGTCATCGTAGCGCATAATTTATTGGAGTGTGGAGGACATCCGTACCTTCGGGGGATCCGCTGCTGTAGCTGGCGGTAACTCTCCAGCGGCGTTAGGCTGCCGAGATGCATTCATCGCAGCACCGGTGTCCTCCTGGATGGGGTTACCTTGCGGTCTGAACTCTGAAGTAATTTTGTCACTGGCCAGGGCAATGCTGCCGCCAAAACGAGTTTTCATTCCGAGGGACCGAGCCGCGCGGCATCCAAATTGAGTTTCTCGCTACGAATATTCGCGCCAAGTATCGAAATTCTAAAGCTTCTTTCACAGACAGGTGGGCCACGCAAAAGTAAGGGCAGCAGGCCGAGGAATGCGCCTGCGATCGGATATGAATATTAGCCCATTAAACAGAGCGAGCACGAGCAGTAGGGCTTTGGTTCTGGGGAAGATTCGGCCCATGGCGTGTTGGCTCACGAGCCACGTCGGTGCGCCTGACATGTGGGCCAGCAAAAGTGGTGTCAAAAATTACATTTTTTTTGTGAGAGAGTGTCAAAAATTACTTGACCTGCGCCCCACGGTGTACGACACGCGGGCCCGCCGAGCGCTAGGGCACCACACGCGGGCGAACCAAATAGTGTCGAAAATTTCTTGACCGTGGTCCAATGTCGTTTACATGTGGGCCCACGAGAGCCACGTGGCATACACACAGGCGAACAAAATCAGCAACAAAAAATTACCTGACGGTGGGCCCCATGTGGGCCAGCTTTGTCCTACGTGGTGCGCCACGTGGCACAACGCGCGGGCAAACGAAAAATCTAGGGACCCATGCACCCTGACACGTGGGCACCCTGTCGTTTTGTACTGTAGTGCGCTACTACATGGCATTACACTTGGTCGACGAAATTTGTGACGAAAACAGTTTGACCGTGGGTCCTACGAAGCCTGACACGGAGCCCCCTACTTGCTGACTGGGATGCCACGTAGGCCGGAAACGTCCATAGGGTTGGGTTTATGACGAAAATTATAGGCCCCCTGTCGTTCTGTAGTGCGATACATGGCATTATACGCGGTCAAACGAAATTTGTGACGAAAATGGTTTGACCGTGGGTGTTGGAGATAGCCATATGTACCATAGGCTAGAACTCTCCATTTTGTGTACAAAGATGCCAATGTGTGTAGGTCTAGGACCCATTTGTAAGGTCTAAGGGCTTCATTGTAGCTTCTAAGGACCTCTTTATAAAGTTTGAGGACTTATCTGTAATATTTATCCCCACTAATGGAATAAATGAGAGAGAGCCATCCCATCTCCCCTATAAATACAGCCCAAGGGCTTGGGGGAGGGGACTTTTGGCCATTGGCTCATTTGCCCTCCTCTCTTGGCCTATTCGTTCCTACCCTTCGGGTATTTCTCGTTTCTCTTCGTCTATTCTCCCTTTCTCTTCGTTCTCTCTATGTTCGGAGGTGAAAACCCCAACATATGGCGCCCACCGTGCTCGGCACGAAGTTATTTCATTTTGAGAGAGCGAAGTGGCGGAGAAAAAACAAAAACACTTCGGCAAACCAAAACACTTCGGGTTGTACTGTAAAACACTTCAGTTTTTACTGTGCAAACAAAAACACTTCGGCATTTGGTCTTGCTTGGGCACTTTAGCAAGGAACCCGCCAGGCTGCTCCTTCGTTGATTAGCAGCATTTTAAAGTCACCGAAGCATTTGTCTGCATACCAGGTGCAAGAGACGATAGCATACAGCCAACACTGGGCAAGCAGTTTTGCAGCACAGCTAAAATAAGCGAAGGTCATATTGCTTATCCTATGTTGCAACTTCGTTATTTCCATATATATTGCTATGCAATATTAAAATCATTTTTTCTAATCATGCTACCCTTCGTAATTGTTTCTATGCATGTTCGTTGAAATGACTTAACAAGCCAAGCCTGTGAATTACACGAAGCTTCATCAGGACATTTCTGCATGACTGATTGGCTGCTGCGAAACTCTCCTTCCAAATAAATATTTGCGAAGCTTTCCATGATGTCGTCCTCTCCTAGCGAAGCCAGCAAATTTGCGAAGTAAAGCTACTACTCAAGACAAAAATCGAGGCACATCGCCTGCTCACGTCAAGAACGCGATAAGAATATCACTCCGCGAAGCTTCACTCCTTCATGGCATCTTCAAATATGCCAACCATTTCCAAAGCCGAGCATTGAAAGGCAACCAACATATGCGAAGCTCCATCCTGCTTAGTGCGGCACAAAGATCAAGAGGTCCATCTGAAGCTGAACGCGATCCGCGGCGCGAAGCTAATGCTGCCACGCTAATAACGAAGGTGCCAAAGATGCAAGAGAACTATTATCCAGCGAAGCTCACCAAAGCGGCCAGGCTTGGCCTCATGCTCAAGCACTTCGCATCTTTTATTGTACTATATGCCGAAGTACCTCGGTATCCTAATATTGACGAAGCTTGTCAGAATGTCACTTTCTCCAAGAGTGGCCAGCTACAATCTGCGAAGCAAGATAAGTCATTTTTTTTCCCGAAGAAAAATAGGGGCTCCGATAGTTGTTTTGTTTCTATCAGAGCAGCTTTCTTTATATATAACACTGGTTATCTAACCTTTGCGTCATTTTCTTATGAGTTTCATTCCAGAAAAAAATCGTTGATTTCACAATATATTCACGAAGTGAAAACGCCAAAAATTATTAACAGCACCGCTGTTATCACCACAAGACTTTCGGCGAAGCTTTTTTGATTCCTTCTTCCACTCATGCCAAAGCACATTTATCAGCAAGGAGCATGCCACTTCGTTTATCATGGAAGCATATTCGTCAGCGAAGCGAATAGAAAAAGCCCATGTCCAAACAATGGAAGCGGCACAACTATCACCCGAAGGTCATGTTCCTTGTCACTTTCAATATTGTATTATTTAATCATGCCACCTTCGCTGGTTTCCATAACAAAAATCACGAACCGGTAGTGCACCAAGCGAAGTCATTGTCTTTTTCCTCCGACAATACACTGATCCTTTTACTTTCGTTGTCTCCTTGTAGCTTTGCAATAAAAATATAATTTCTTCTAATCACGAAGGTGATCGTTATTCATCCATGCACCGCGTCAGTGCTGGACACAAGCAGTTCGGCCTTTGCCAGTTGTGTCGTACCCCAACTCTGGAGTACTCTGTGCATCATGTATCAGTCCCTGGATCAGTAGCTGATACGCACAGGAACACAGATATGATAATCAAAAGCATACTTCGGATAGGTAAATAGTATAATACCTGAAACAGAGCCCTTAGTGATGGTACGACGAGATTCAGAAGTATCCAAGTCCTTTCGACTAACTAACGGCGAAGCAGACAAACAGCGGAAACACGGCCCAAGCCACAAGCAGGCTTGAGATGCAGAACGAAAAACCAGATGTCGTCGCCTCCTACGGAGACTTCTCTCACTAAAAACCACAAACGCAAACGCGCGAGTACATAAAGTACTCAGCAAACCCTAACACAAGGGTTAATTATGTGCAAGGGTATAAACAAGGATAAGGCTGGAGGTTTACCATATCGGCGGAAAGCCAATTTTGTGCAGGGTTGTTTTTGAAACCAAAACAGTTCGCAAACTACAGTCAGGTATTATCATTATATTTAGTGGGGTTGGTTGGCCCTAGGGGAGATGCAATCTATCCCGCCAGTTCCCAAATTTTAATGCTGGCAGGAAACCAGCGCACGGCTCCATGCCGGTGTTTTCCAAAAACGCGCCAAGGATAACTCACACAGGAAAGACTAATCATTGTGTGGCTATAGCTTTCGCGTTGTCCAATACCGTGGAACACGGCTATCCGGATAGTTTCTTATCCTCTGCAGAGGTTGTACACTTTCCCCACAAGGTACCCAGTCCTCCCACGGCCAATGGCTTGGACTGGATACTAATGGTTCGTACCTACTTGGCGTCACCACCACAGAAAATCTGCGACCAGGGGCTTCCATCATCATATAACAGAAAGGCCAAAGGCCAGAATTGTCTCCACATGCCGGACTCGACGCCAACCTCGTCGAGCCTTCTTCTGGCTTCCGTTTGCCACTCCAGCCTCCTGGTGGGTACCGGGTGAACACTATAGTAGGGTGTGGTTCCAAACCTTTCCCATACAAAGCTTGTGGTTGTACGGGAGGTGCTAGGCCAGGCGGCACATGAACCGGTCCTTATACGACCGAATCAGGCATCTTCAATAGCCAATCCTCACGAGGAAGGGCGTCCCAGAGATATCCTCCCCACTGAGGACTACCTCGCCTGATCCCGCCAAAACATTCCCCACTATGGGTTGCACTTTATCACCAAACCCACCCATTTTCACATTTACTCACACCACCAAGCACTCACACATTTTAACACAAAAGCATGTGAGCAAGATTAATTAAGTACACATGTGACAGGTCCTAAGCAGCATTTTAATCCAACACATCATTAAAGAATTAATTTAATGATGTGGGTTCCTAGATTTAACAAGGAATCAGGATAAGCAAAAACAAGGCATGGCAATCAACAAGTACTTAGGACATACTAAGCATGTAAATCACTTTCAAATACCATGCATACTTTGTTTGGAAACAGGCTCTAAATGGGATTATTTGCAATCATAGGATCAATATGATCAAGGGGGAGTTAGGGCTTGCCTGGAAATCGCTTTCCTAAACTTTATATTCTGACTCGAAGCTCGTATCTCTGGGTTGGTCTTCGAGCTTGAAGTCCTTAGTAGCTCTTCGAATCCTTCTGGCTCTTCCTCGACTCTGGCGTAAGCTAGCGCATAAAACAGTACGTATAAACTACCGCAAAAGAAAATAAAAGAGCAAAAGAAATAAGGATCGAGGGAAGCCAATTAAGATCCGATTGAACTTCGATTAAGAACCAAAAGAACTTTAGTGAAGAATAGAGACAAGAATCATGCATGATGCAACACATTTAATGCAGGGCATGTTACGTGTCATCGGTGATACACCTGCCTTGTAAGGGCCATATTCACCTAGACAAGTTATTAGTTATCTATTTTCTCTAATATAGGAACATGTGTGGTTATGCATATGATCCTTGTTATTGAACACCTTAAGGTGAAGGTGATGAGATGCTTATGCCTTATTGATGGTGATTGCGTGCATATCTAATATGCAAGCTTCTATATTATTCCTATAAAAGAACATGCATGAATGCAGGTGAGGGTGTATGCAGCGTGTGTACGTGTACTTTGTACATTTGTGGCACTAGGTCTCTATATAGGCAGTATCCTATATAAAGGTTTATGCCACCTGTGTACGAAGCATGATGTGTGTCAGTTTATGGGCTTATATAACTCATAGCATTATCTGATGATGATCAACTATTATATTATTTATGAAGCTGGTTGTCATGCACTGAGTGCATGATGGTGATTTGTGTATGTGATTATGCAATGTTATGAATGCATGATTGCTGTTAGAATACCAAAATCCGATAAGGACAAACGATAATTGAAATACCAGATAACTCCAATAAGATCCAATAAAAGATCGATTATAAGAGTAGATCAACAGATCAAAAGGAATTGGGCGAGGGTACTAGGTTAGGTTTGATCAAGCGAGGGTTGACTTAGATTAGGTTCGAGATTACGTTTGTGATAAGATAAGGGTACTAGGTCGAAAGTGAGATAACACGAAGGTTTTGTTAGGTTTCTAGCTAGCGAGCAAAAGAATGGAACGAGCCACAAGGGTTAAGCAGGCTTAGTGTTGCGAAAAGGAAGACACTGGGCAGAATAGTATCACGTAATAGGTTAGGCTTAGGTGAACATGGATTCTGGACAAGCGAGATCATCATCGCATGACCTGTTGAGAAATGATATAATAGGTGAAATGGGTATTTTGGGTATTTGATAATTTATAGACTTGGTATGGGGCTTCAAGAATAGTACCATGAGGTCCTTCGCGATTCCACGAACCCGTGGGCGCAAGAATCACCCAAAACGGGGTTCGGATTAAAAAGATATGGGCATTTAAAGATTGGAGGGCTGATTTGTAATTATAAAAAGGTTTTTGAGGGCTTAAGTGTAATTACAGAATATGTCCGGGGACCTATCTGTAATTATTAAAAGTTTAGGGGTCTAGGTGTCAAAAGACAGGGGCTAAAACATAATTACAAAAAAGTTTAGGGGGTTTTCTGTAAAATGTAGGACCTCAACATAATTATAAAAGAGGCCAGGGGCTTATCTGTAAAATTTACAGTGCCCGGAATTTTCTGGGTTTTTGGGATTTATTTTTCAATTGGAAAAGGCGTGCACCGGGTCCATGGGCTCGTGGACCGGGTCCGCGACTCAGCTCACGGTGGACTAGGATGAGGGGCGCGGCGGTGGATCGCCGGAACCCTGGCCGGCAACGCGAGGGAGAGGAACGGGGCCATGGGGAGCGGTTGCCGGGAAAAACGCGCGTGAGGGCGAGGCCGTGGGCGAGCACGTCGACGACGGGGATGAAAAGAGCGGCGGCGATGGCTTGCCGGAGATGAGCAGGGCGGCGGCGCGCGATGGGATCTGGTGAGGGGCAGTCTATTCGCGTGCGCGCGCGGCTGTGCGGGTGTGCAAGCGCGTGGGGAGCGCGATGCGCGCCACGGCGCAGTCAGACGCGGACGGGGAGGTCGCCGGAGCCGGGGAAGACGGTGGCGGTGCAGCGAGGCTCTGTGAGAGGCGTGTGCAAAGGGGGAGGAAGTACAAGAAGGGGTGAGAGAGAGGGAGAGGAGCTCGGAGATGCTCACCATGCAGTCGGGTGGGGCGGAAGAGGCCGGGAGGGGGAGATCGGAGGTGAGGGAGACGGCGGCGGCTCGGGTTGCTGTCGATCTACGACGTGGGCGCGATGGCGCGAGAGCGGGGGCCGTGTCGGGGTGGCGGCCTGCTCAGGGGTTCTCGGGAGCGAGGAAAAGGGGAAGGGGAACACGGGCACGGTGCCGGAGAAGCTTGCCGGAGGGGGGTCACCGGAGCAGAGCGAGGAAGAGAGAAGTGAATGAGGGAGAGGAGCTCGTGGGAGAGAGGGAGAAGCAGGGCGCGGCGCCTTTTATCGACGATATAAGTCGGTTCGGCACAGTTAGGCGGTGGAGCGTTTTGCGGCGGCCGGTCGGCGGCTCGGCGGAGGCGGGTCGGGGCTGGGCCCCCGGGCACGGCGTCGGCCACGCGGAGGAAGACGACCGACAGGGCGGGCCCACCTGTCGGCGACGCTGAGAGAGGAGGGGAGGCGGGCGAGCTGGGCCGGAGACTGGGCCAGGGAGGAAGAGAAGAAGTTGGGCCGCGTCGGGCTGGCGCAGGAGGAAGAGAAAGAAGAAAGCGGCCCGAAGGGTAAAAGGAAAAGGAAAAGGTTTAACTTTTACATGAATTTGAATTTGGATGGGAATCAAATTCAGAGAAGCACAAAGGTCAAACAAGTACTCAAATTACATCAAATAAAAAGCAGAATGCATATGTTGGGGTTTTACAAGGTTTCAAATTTCAAAATTTTGAAAATTGGATGTGTGCTTGCTAAACTTGAGCAAATTTAATTAATTTGTTGTAAAATTCAAAAGGGCTCAATTTTTAGTAGATTTAAATGAAGACAAACACTTGAGCATTTATTTTACATTTTAAAATTTTCAAATTCAAACTAGGTTCAACTTATTTAGTGAAATTTTATTTTGGAAAAATCATGGAAGGTAAGGGTTTAGAAAAGGTTCAAATTTGGAGTGATTTTTATCCCTTTTGAACTTATTTAATTATTTATTTTTCTTCTTCATTTTTTTTTTTGCTCTGAAAAGTAGGGTATTACAAGTTGCTTCGGCTCTTTTACTGAATACATTATTTTTTATCTTCAGAAATAGTTTACAAACGAAGGTGCCGGGTATCTCACCTTGGACAAAGGATTTTGCACCCCCTTTTTCCACACCCGTTTTTTGTTATACTAATGCTAATCTTTCCTTAATGACGGTTTTATGCCCTAAGACCTATGACTGCAAAGCCTGTTTATCTCCATGAATTCTTAATCAATTTACTTTTAAGGTGGTTTCTGCCCAAGATATGTAGGTTTGTCTCAAAGCTTCGGCATTCCTTGACCAATGTTTGGATTACTGTATTATACTTTGTGCTGTCTTCCCTTGTGGAAGGAAAGTTCTTAGTTGCCTGCAGTCACAGGCAATAGGGAAGTTCACTCCGTATGGGTTTGCACAGAAGCTGCTGTCCACAAGAACAAGGTGTTGTATTTTGGATGGGTCAATCAGTTTACATCAGTTTTGGATGGGAATATAACGAAGCATCTTTGAACCTGAAGCATATATTTTGGTTGGGTCAATCAGTTACATCATCAGCGCTACGCGAAGCTCAGAATATGCAGATTTCTATTCACGCGAAGCTTATCTCACCTGAGTATTCACTACATTGCAATGCTATAAGCGAAGCTCATCCCAGTTTTTCTCCGGATAGTACAATAAAAACGAAGGTCTGCTCATCTCAATCCAAAAGATTGAACAAGTGCCGGAGTTATTTTCACGACAGAACAACATGCGAAGGTCATGTTCCCTTTTTCCACCAAGTTATTTTTAGTCATGTTACCTTTGTCATTTCCTTTTTGCTTCGGCAAAACTAAAAAGTAGCGTCAACAAACCTGATTGCTAGGATCTGACGGCTAACTTACAAGCATAACCTTTTCACCACCTTTTTTCTCTGAAATAGAGTGTTGGGGATTGGCGGGAAGATAGCCAGACCCGGAGGAGCCCAAACCAGTAAAACCCGAAGGGTCCTCGGGCGATCGACTAACGAGCTTCGTTTTATTGTTTCACCATGGCCGTCCCTGCAGGAATCAAGCCGGGCACTCAAAGCGAAGCCTTCCCCGTGCCAAAGGGACTCGAAGTTCGGGAGGGAACCTAGTACACGGAGGCCGAAGCTAAACGAGAGGAGGTGTCGGGCTTCGGTGGAGTCTAGGTTGACTGCATCCCCCGAAGCCTTCGGCGGTGGACCGCCTCAACGCCGGAGGCCGACGTCATCAAATTAGGGTTCGAGGACCACCAAGGAGCGTAAAAGATGTAATGACTGTAATGCCCTTCGGACAATATTGTACAGAATATTCCGGTATCAATGTGCCCAGATCAGGGGTAGTTTAGACCATCTCATGTAACCCTGATCTGGGTATAAATACCCCCTCACCGCCTTCATGGAGGGGGACGGCTCTTTGTAAGTTCGGAAGAGCTAACACGCTGTCGAAATGAGACACCTTCGTGTTATCGTTGTTATGCGAAGCATCTCGATGCTAGCCCGGTGTTAGGGAAATTACCTAGGTAAAATCCCAACATTTGGCGCCCACCGTGGTTTTAGCACAAAGAGAAAACTCGCATGGCACCACCTAAGAGACCAAGGACAGCGCTCGGTACTTCGGAAGTAGACCTGGTGCCACCAAGTCTAACAACAAGGTCCCAAGCATCAAGAACCCCGCAACGGGCCCCCGAAGTGCGGATAACATCGCAGGGGGCTCCCGTTCCGCGGACTGCACCTGGTACTTCGGAAGTGGACCCTGTGCCTTCGGCTCCAAATACAAGATACCAGGCGTCAAGGGCTCCGCAACGTAATCCCGAAGCACCAACTTTACCGCTTGGGGATTCCGTTTTGCGGATCACAGGTTCTCAAGCAACAAACGAGAACCCGGAGCAAGCAATTATATCCACAGGTCAAGACAACGCCGCCCAAGGCAACAATGTGAATCGGCAAGCAGAGCCAACAGAAGAAGACCTCCTAAACCCACATGACACAGAGACTGAGTCAGATGAAGATCACGATCAAACTGACAGAACTAGAAGAGTAACATTCGATAACCCGGAGACAAGCGATGCTGCAGTGCAAAGAGCGCAAAACGCAGCAGAGGAGGAAGAGCTTCGTGACTTACTGAGACTAGAAAGGCAGCTGAAAAGACTCAGAGAAATCAAAAGTGCACGCAACGAAGAGGCGAACAGGCATTCAAGAACAAGGGTTCAGTCCAGAATCGAAGAAACCAGAACGGCTATACTGCAACTAGAGAACGAGTTGAATCAAGAAGAACAGCAACAATTGCAAAATCAACGCAATGATCCCCTAAACGGGCCATCAAGCCGAAGAACAACCGGAATCATCAGCAAATTTAACAAGAACTCTCCGTTGTCCGAAGACATACAGCTCACACCCTGGCCATCAACCTACAAGCCAATTCCGCTACCAAGATACAATGATCGCTCTGACCCAAGGCAATTCCTCATGAGTTACGAAGCCGCAATCTCATCCGCCGGGGGAAATGATATAGTACTAGCGAAGAAGTTTGTAACCGCAGTCGAAGGTCCAGGATTGGATTGGTATTCGACACTCCGGCCAGGGACGATCTATTCCTGGGAAAATCTAAGGGACAAGCTGGTACAAAATTTCCAAGGCTTCCTCAAAAAAACGGTGACAGCACTGGACCTAAGGACATGTATCCAAGATGAAAAAGAGCCATTGTAGGATTATTTCTGAAGGTTCGTAGAAATGAGATCTCAAGCTCCGGACGTAGAAGACAGTTCAGCCATAGAAGCAGCAATCTTGGGGCTTCAGGCGGGGCCTTGTTCGACGCACCTATCAATGAATTATCCAACCACAATCGAAGAGCTATACGCAGAGCTGGCGAAGTACTGCAGAGCGGATAATGATTACAGAAGAAGAATAGCAGCCCAGAATAGCCAGAAGCAGGCAAACAGAAGTGCAAGCAAAAACCAACAAGAATGGAACAGTTCAAGAAGGCGAAGCAGAGAAGACAACCAGCGTCAATACATAAACCAAATAGAAAATAACCAACGACCCGAAGTGGTGCATGAAAGTAACCAGCACAGAGGTGGAAGAAATGGAAGAGGAAGAGGACGAGGCAAAGGAAGGAGCCAAGAGCCTAGCAAACCATACTGCATTTTCCACGGACCCGATCAAGGGCATACCTCAAAAGAATGCCCGGAGACAAAAGGAGTCCTGGAAAGGATGAAATCGAAAGATCAAACCCAAACATCAGCGAAGCCAGCAAACAGTACATCCGCTAGTGTACAGTGGCAAGCGCAACCACAGTATTCACCAATACCAGTACCACCTCCGCAACATTTCATGTCGCAACCCATGACACCAATGTACCAGCACATAATGTCTCAACCATCTGTATTCCAGCCAACGCAATTCATTCCAGCGCCACAAGTCAATCACATTCCGAAGATGCTACCAGCGGCACAACATGTTCACCCCGCACAAGATGAGCTACCACCACCACCACCATTAGCACCGAAGCCCGAAGCTTCGCACCAGGCAGCAAGAAATCAGCCCGACCCACTGCCTTCATACGGAACAATCATGCCAATTACCGGGGGTTCTTCTATTGACTTCGAAAATAAGAAGCAAAGAAGAGACTATTTCAGAGCAGTCAATACAATCTTTAATGCAGCACCAGTTAAACGAACGAAGTGGTCTCATGTCCCAATCACCTTCACCAAAGAAGACCTTGTCCGCTGTGACTTAAAGCTGGATCCGCATTGTGATGCAATGGTAATCCAAGCCAACATCTATGGATGGTCAGTCACTAAAATATTAATGGACAACGGGGCTTCGTCGGACATCCTCTTCGCTAATACTTTCGACAGATTGAAGTTGGATAAAAAGTTATTGGAACCAACAGATACCCCATTGTATGGCTTCGGCGGGAAAAGAATCACACCTCTAGGAAAAATTACACTCCCTGTGTCTTTCGGAGACATGTCCAACCCAAGAACAGAGCACATCACATTCGATGTGGTGGAAATGAACTACCCATACAATGCCATCTTCGGAAGAGGGATAATCAACGCTTTCGACATTACAATCAGAAACTCTTTCCTCGTCATGAAAATGCCGGCTCCGAACGGGGTAATCACAGTTTTCGGAGACCAACAAGAAGCAAGAAACATCGAGAAGGGTATTATCCCAGGGCAAAAGAATGTCTACGTCCTGACGGAAGAACCCGAAGACAAAGAAAAATACAGATATCTGGTTCCGGAAAAAGAATTGGACAAGGACGACAGAAACATCAAAGAAAAAGAATTAACAAAAAAGGTACTGCAAGATGAGCAAGTGCTAGATCAAAGCGTGTATATCAGCAGGCACCTCCCGAAGGAGGAAGAAGAAGCTTTGATAGAACTCCTTCGCAAAAACAAAGATGTCTTTGCATGGTCCTCCAAAGACTTCCAAGGAGTGAGCAGAAGTATGATAGAACATAAGCTGGACATAGATGAAAAAACGAAGCCCAAGAAGCAAAAACTAAGAAAAATGTCCGATGATAGGGTCGAGGCAGTGCGAGCCGAAGTACAGCGTCTTCTAGACGCAAACGTTATCAGAGAAGTCAAATACCCTACTTGGCTAGCTAACACTGTGCCAGTCAAAAAGAAAAACGGAAAGTGGAGAATGTGCGTGGACTTCACAGATTTGAACAAGGCATGCCCAAAAGATGACTTTCCTCTACCAAGAATAGACAAAATAGTGGACGCAGCAGCAAGTGCGGAGCTACTGTCCTTACTGGATTGCTTCTCCGGATACCATCAAGTTTTCATGAGAAAAGAAGATGAAGAAAAAACAAGTTTCATCACCCCCTTTGGGACCTTTTGCGTCGTCAGAATGCCCGAAGGACTGAAGAACGCAGGACCTACTTTCTGCAGAATGACAAAGGCAGTACTCAAAGAATTGGTGGGCAAAATAGTGCTGGCATACGTGGATGACATCGTAGTGAAAAGTGACAAACGCGGAGACCATATAAATGATCTAGCGCAAGTTTTCGCAAAGTTCAGACAAGCAAACTTGAAACTCAATCCGGAGAAATGCGTCTTCGGGGTCTCGAAGGGGCAGGTGCTCGGCTGTATAGTGTCAATAAAAGGCAATTCTAGAAATGAGGGAACCCAGCTCAATCAAGGAAGTGCAGAAGCTGAACGGAAGAATAGCGGCTCTAAACAGATTCATATCTAGATCGGCTGAGCGAAGCTTGCCATTCTTCCAAATCCTAAAAGGCACCGGAAAGTTTGAATGGGGTCAAAGTTAGAAAAAAGCCTTCGCGGAGCTAAAGGAATACCTCAGAAAAATGACAGCTTTCGCAAGCCCGAAGGCAAATGAAACTCTTTATTTGTACATTGCGGCTTCGCACAAAGCAGTCAGTGCAGCACTAGTGCAAGCTCAAACGAAGCAAAATGCAAAAGGAAAAGAAACAAAATTCCAAGTACCAGTATACTATGTGTCAGAGGCATTATCAGGATCCAAACTGTTCTATTCAGAATTGGAGAAGATAGCATATGCAGTAGTAATGGCTTCAAGAAAACTAAGGCACTATTTCGAAGCACATACAATCAAAGTGCTCACGAATCAACCTTTGGCAGACATCTTCGGAAACAGAGAAGCTTCAGGCAGGATATCAAAATGGGCAGCCGAGTTATCAGAGCATGTTGTTGACTTCGAAAGTAGAAGTGCAATCAACGCTCAAGTGTTGGCCGACTTCATCGCAGACTGGACAGAGCTGAGCTCTTACACAGAAGGCCCAGTGTTCGAGAAACCGTGGGAAATCACCTGCGACGAAGCCTGGTGCCATCTGGGGGCAGGGGCTGCGGCAATACTATCATCCCCGTCAGGAATCAAATTAAGATACGCAGTAAGACTCGACTTCAACAAAGAAGACGACAGATGCACAAATAACATCGCAGAATATGAAGCTCTGCTCCTAGCATTAAGAAAGCTCCGGGCCTTGGGAGTTTTGAACTTCATCATCAAAACCGACTCAAAAATAATTGAAGGACATGTGGACAAAACCTATACAGCCAGAGAACCAGAGCTTGTCAAATACCTCAAGCAAGTCCGGAGCACAGAAAAATACTTCAGGGGTTTCTCTTGCATACACATCGAAAGAAGCGACAACAGCAAAGCAGGTGCATTGGCGAAGGCTGCAGCAAGAAAGGAACCGTTACCGCCCGATGTGTTCTTCAAAACTCTCACCACGCCATCAATCAAGAAGGCGGAAAGGGAATGCAAGTACATAAATGCCATATACAGCGAAGACTGGCGAGCACCAATCATGGCATATCTTCGGGGCTATTACGAGCCAATCGAAGAATGCGAAGACAAAAGAATGAAAGCAAGAGCAAGGAACTACATAATCATAGACAATCAGTTGTATAGAAGTGGAATATCAAAACCACTGCTGAAGTGCATAACACAACAAGAGGGAATAGACCTTCTCCGAGAAATACACGAAGGAATCTGTGGGTCGCATTCAGGAGCAAGATCAACTTGCGAGAAGGCGCTTCGCTAAGGATTCTTTTGGCCAACGGCAAAGAGTGACGCGCAAGAACTGGTCAAGAAGTGCGAAGCATGTCAAAAATTCGCAAACAAACAACCAGGCATCGCGCAGCTGTCACAGCTTATCAAACCCACATGGCCACTGCAAAGATGGGGAATCGACATAGTAGGACCATTGCCAGCTGCGCAAGGCAACTACACCTTCGCAGTAGTAGCCCTTGAATACTTCACCAAATGGATCGAAGCCAAACCCTTGGTAAACATCACATCGTCAACAATACGAAAGTTCTTCTGGCAAAACATCGTGTGCCGCTTCGGAGTCCCGCAGGAAATAACAGTGGACAACGGAAAACAATTCGAAGGCTATGAATTTGTGGAATACTGCAAAAGCATCGGAACAAAGGTTCACTTCGCATCGGTATATCACCCGGAGTCAAATGGAGCAGTGGAAAACGCCAACATGCAAATCTTCAAGGGCGTCAAGAAATGCCTCCTAGACCAAAAGAAGGGAAAATGGGCAGACGAAATGCCCAAAATCATCTGGTCGCACAACACTTCGGAATCAAGAGCAACCAAGTTCACTCCTTTTAAATTGCTCTTCGGAGAAGAAGCAATGACTCCTGAAGAAATAAAATTCAAAGGCCCAAGGGTCAAAGTAAACGCAAGTAATGCGGAAGAGAACATTGTGTCCAAGGACATGATGGAAATGGACAGAATGAAAGCAGTCCAAAATTTAGAAAAATATCAACAGGAAACAAGAAAATGGAGGGACACCAAGGTCAAGCAAAGAAGCTTCGTTCCAAGAGACCTCGTGTTACTCCAAAGCCCAAGAACAGAGAAGCAGGGAAAATTAGAGCCAAGGTGGCAGGGCCCATACATTGTAACAAGCACCAACATTCTCGGAGCATATCATCTCCGCGATGAAGAGGGCAACGATCTACCTCATCCGTGGAATGCCGACAACCTGAAGAAGTACTACGCATGAAATGTAAGGGGCTTCGCGAAACTATAAGCGGAGTCCCCCCTTTTTTCCTTTTGGTTTTTATGTTTAACCTTTCATAGGGCTCATACTCTTTTCCTCACAGGGGAACCCCTCTTCGGGGATGAGGTTTTTAACGAGGTGAGATCCCATTGTAACCCTTGCAAAATTAATGCAATCCTTTCCCCAGAAAAACAACTATACTATATCTCGATGCAAACTCCATCGAGACTTTGCCACATCTCGCGAAGTTAAAATGCGCAAAATAAACCTGCGCTCCTCGCACAAGTGCGCTTCGCTGCGGCTTATCTGGAAAAAGATACCGTAGCAGAACCCCAAGAGGGCACGAAGACGCTAAAATCAAGCGCGGCTAAGTTTTTCAAGAGCATAAACTAGCGACAATGAAACCCCAAGGGGAAGACAGAGGTCAAAAAAGCAGACAGGCAATTGAAAAGGCGAAGAGCACCGACGCAAGAAACAAGAATGAACAAGAATAGTACTAGCCACCGCCCGGAGGGTAACGCAACCAACAGTAAAGGTCAAGTAACCATTCGGCAAGCGCAAGAGCCGCCAAATTTGACTATAAAACGGAGCCCAGGGGAAGTCCAGGCTCAAAACAAGCCCCAACGACTGCAATGGCGGGCAACAACTCAGCCAGAAAGCAAGCCGAGAAATACAAGCAGGCAATGCAAAAACTTAGAGCAGCAGCAGGGCAAGAAGGCCCTTCTCTGCAACCACCAAATCCAACATACCAATGGAATCCCCAGCAGCCACCGATACAGCAACAACAAGCCCCGAATCAAAACCAAAACTTTGCGATGGTACCACTACCAGAGCAACCTGAATCATTAGAAGTAGTTCCACCCGATAACCCACCACTACCGGAGTTCATCGATATCTCTTCGGGGGAGGAAGGACCGGAGCATACCAGGAGAAGATACCTACCAAACAACAATGAGCCATGGACCTCAAAGAGCAGAGGAGTAGCAAGCAGAACGAGAAGCCACGACCGTAGAAGGTAGAACATCACGCTATCTAAATATGTAACTCCTTTCATCAAGAGAATAAAAGGACGCTTTTTCCGAAGCAAAAGGCTTCGCATCAAACCTCACCCTCGTTGGCCAGGGGGGGGGGGGGACGGTTTTTCCGAAGTAAAAGGCTTCGCATCAAACCTCGCCCTCGTTTGCCGGGGGGGGGGGGGGGACGCTTTTTCCGAAGTAAAAGGCTTCGCATCAAACCTCGCCCTCGTTTGCCAGGGGGGACCCTTTTTCCGAAGTAAATGGCTTCGCGTCAAACCTCGCCCTCGTTTGCCAGGGGGGGACGCTTTTTCTGAAGTAAAAGGCTTCGCGTCAAACCTCGCCCTCGTTTGCCAGGGGGGCGACGCTTTTTCTGAAGTAAATGGCTTCGTGTCAAACCTCGCCCTCGTTGGCCAGGGGGGGACGCTTTTTCCGAAGTAAAAGGATTTGCATCAAACCTCGCCCTCGTTTGCCAGGGGGGGGGGGGCGCTTTTTCTGAAGTAAAAGGCTTCGCATCAAACCTCGCCCTCGTTTGCCAGGGGGGACGCTTTTTCCGAAGTAAAAGGCTTCGCGTCAAACCTCGCCCTCGTTTGCCAGGGGGGCGACGCTTTTTCCGAAGTAAAAGCCTTCGCGTCAAACCTCGCCCTCGTTTGCCGGGGGGGGGGGGGGGGGACGCTTTTTCCGAAGTAAAAGGCTTCGCGTCAAACCTCGCCCTCGTTTGCCAGGGGGGGGACGCTTTTTTCGAAGCAAAAGGCTTCGTGTCAAACCTCACCCTCGTTTGCCAGGGGGGGACGCTTTTTCCGAAGTAAAAGGCCTCGCGTCAAACCTCACCCTCGTTTGCCAGGGAGGGGGGGGGGGACGCTTTTTCCGAAGTAAAAGGCCTCACGTCAAACCTCTCCCTCGTTTGCCAGGGGGGGACGCTTTTTCCGAAGTAAAAGGTTACGCGTCAAACCTCGCCCTCGTTTGACGGGTGGGGGGGGGGGACGCTTTTTCCAAAGTAAAAGGTGTCACGTCAAACTTCGCCCTCGTTTGCCAGGGAAGAAGAAAAGAGCGGAAGTAAAGCGAAACATAAATTATACATCCTAACCTCGGATGAAAAGTTGAAGTTCAAATCGCAGTAAACTACAATGCGACAACAAATACCAAAAAATTACATTTCAATCAACAGCCCGGGGAGTCCATCACCAGATTCAACATTGTAAACCCAAGGAAAATTATAAAGCTCCTCCGTCTCCACCGGCTCATCCTTCGGAATGATCAACGGAGGCTCCCGAGTACGGCGCGGAGCAGAACGAAACAAAGCAGAAATTTCAGAATGCGTACGAAAGTACTCGTTAAACGCGAAGCTCCATAAACGACCAAGCGCCTTATCACCAGTTAAATCAGCGATTCGAGAGTAGCAAGCGCGCGTCAGTTGGATTCTATCGTTCTGATAGCACAAAGGTTCGGGAGCAGGCTCCTCTACGGAGACCTGCAGCAGTACACCACAAAATATTACAAAACATTCAATTTTTTGCCCGAAGGGCCTAATGATCTTCTAAAAAGCCCTAAACCTCCGGGTCAGCAGCGGCCTTCGGATCAGAAGATTGCGGAGTGCTCGACTTCGACGGAGGAGGTTTGGAGGCACCAGTCTCAGCGCTAGCCTTTGCCTTCTTGGTCTTCCCATCGTCGTCAGTAGACGAAGGGTTGGCAGAGGACGAAGCCTTCCATTTCTTCTCCACAACCTAAGACAAAAGTCAGAGACGTTAGAAATGTCAAAACGGCAACAAAGCAAACAAAGCTAGAACATAACAGTTAACCTCTTTAGCCCGAAGCAAAGCACTCTCGCGGGCAGCAGCAGCACCGATCTTAGTCCAGTAGTTCCGCCAAAAACGCTTCGCGACGGTCTCAATTTCAGCATCTTTGGTCTGGGCGTCGGCGGCGGCGAAGTCGGCGGAACTAACAGATGATGTGCCAATGTCATAGTAGCTGGCAATCTTCTTCGTCTTCATCAGGTCGAGCAGAGCGAAGAGGCAAGTCCTCGCACCATGATCACACATCATGTTAATGACTCCGGGAAGGAGTTTAAACTCCTTCTCGAGCCAAGAAAACAACGTGTCAAGAGTAATCCCTTCGCCCACAGAAAGGTCTTGGGCTGAACGGCCATAATAGGCAAGAAGGTCGGAGAATGACTTGTGCAGCGCCACAGTCCCGATTTTGAGCTTGCCGGAAAACTCCGACAAAGCCACAGAGAGAGCAGCGCAATTTCCTTCGGCCTTCGAGAGGGCATCGGCGTCCTATTTCTCCGTTTCAGTCTTGTAAGCCGTGAATTCATCCGACTTTGTCTTAGCCTCGGACTTCAGGCGGTCGATTTCTCTCTCAAGGATTGCCTTAGTCGTCTCCCATTGAAGCATCTCCTTGCGGAGAGCAATCAGCTCAGCCGGAGCATCAACAACACCTCCTCCGGAGCCTATCTTGCTGCGAAGAACCCTAGAAGTTTCCAAAATCTGAAAAGAGTAGGGTGAAAGGGTTAATCACATAACTCAAAAGAGAAAAGAAAATATAATAAAAAGAAAAAGTCAGAGACGAAGCACAAGCGTACCACGCGGCAAGATCCGGAGCCAAGTTAGACTCCAGTTTAGTCCGAAGCTCTGTATACAAAAGAGAGTAAGAAACAAAGGCAACTTCAAAATTAAAATGAACAAGGGAAAGCTACATCGCCACGACCTTTGAGATCAAACTCAACCAAACCACTCATCATAGCAGCAGCAACAGAGGATATCTCATCACAACCAACCGCATTAGCGGAGCTCTCAGCGCTAGAACTCGTTTCACTGGAGGCTCCGTAATCCGAAGACCCCGTAGTACGCCCAGAGCTCGACTCCGCGTTATGCACCATCTCCTGCACATCGCGAGCCAGTCCGACGTCATCAACCGTCGTGACATCAACATCACCCTTGGATCTATCCAAAAACTCTTCAGAGTCAGACAGATCAATGACAGCATCTTCGAAGCCCTTCGACTTCGGAATCTCAAGAAGAACCTCCGAGTCAGAGACTTCGAGCGCGGGAGGAATCTCGTCAGTCAGATCATTGTTTCCTCCGGCAACGGACTCTTCGGCATGAGATCCGAAAGCAGGCTCCGTCCCGGTGGAATCCGGGTCAGCGGACCCACGGACACCTCTGCTCACTGTACGCTTACGCTTCGAGCGCTCCGCCTTGATAGTGCTCAAATTAGCAGCCACGCTAGCCTTCATCTTGCGTGTGGCAGTGCGCGAAGACGATCGGCTACTAACCGTAGTCGAAGGACCAGCCCCAGCGACGACTTCGGCCATTTTCAACCACCCCCTCATCTGAATGTTGCTGGTGGTGGGTATCTCAGGCTCTTCGCCCTTCTTCAGTCTTCTTCGGCCCATAGGCACCTCATGATCAAAGTAAGTGATTTTCATCCTGTCGAAGATCCTATTCACGCGACACTTCGGCAGCAGCCCTTCTTCAACATCTTGTGCCTCCACGGCAGTGAACGGATCGCACAGCAGATTGGCTGTGTCCTCAACAATCTCAACAAATTGATTGGGGCGCAACTCTTCGGGTTTCTGCAAGCCATCAAAATGGGGGCACAAATACCGAAAGTTCATATCCGCAACCCGGCGCTCTTCGAAGCCACTAGCCTTCCAACCTTTGCTCAACGGTCAGATACCGGCAGCAAGAAATTCCTCAACAGCGGTGCGGCCACTGATCACCTTGCAATTTGACCTAAATGCTTTGCAGCAAAGCTGAAACGTGGAGGTAGATTCATAATCCGGAGAAAAGATGGACTCCGCATTCACTAGCTTACTGGCAAGGGGAAAAGCCTCCGTGCCGTCCTCATTCAACTCCGAGGGCACCTCAGCATAAAACCAGTAATCCATCCATTCGCCCCACCGGTTCTTTTGGGCGGGGACGAGAGCAACCTTCTTCGCCCTCGACTTCTTCCTGAAGGACCTCGGCTGAAACGTGCAGAGTCCATACTGAGAAAGAAAGACATCATTGTCGAAGGTGACCTTCTTGTTCTGCAGATGACAGCTAAAGAAACGAATGAACGCGTCTAAACTAAGCTTCGCATTCTGAGAACGAACGGCCCAAACGAACTTCGACATCTGGACGAAAGCGTTCAGAGTCAAGTGATGAATCTGAACGTTGTAGCGCTCCAAGACACGTTCAAGAAATCCAAAAGCAGGAATGCGAAGCCCAGCCTCGTAGTAGTCGCGAAAAACTACAGCTTCGTTCGGCCTCGGCTGTGGGATAACCTCATCTCCGGGCGGTCGGGCTTTGCCAGCCTTGAAATAGCCTCTTTCAACATATTTAGCAATCTCATCGGCGGTCACAAGCGAAGGCTTTAACCGAAAAGTTTTCTCAAATACTGCAGGCACACGAAGCCGAGGGTCAACAACTTTTGGAGTCCTTCCTCGGCGAGAACCAACTCCCCCTCCAACAACTGAAGAGCTCGCTTCACCACGAGATAAGCTACGCTTTCGTAAATGATCACCGCGAAGCGCACTCTCTATATACTTATCAAAATACTCACCTGGAGCCGAAGCCAAAGGAGCAGAAGCATCCCCCGAAGGGGGAACAGCGGGGTTAGCCGTGGGGGCAGCAGGAGCGCGGCTCCCCTCCTCTACGAAGGCCTCAGCGTCGCCTGCCTTGGCCTTCGAGCTTTCACCGACGTCCTGACCGTCGGAGCCCTTCTTCCTCGAAGAGTCCAGCAATTGCTCGGACTCTTCGCTGCCAAGAGACATGACTGCTTCATCTTGGCTAGCAAGCTGTTCCTCGCCAGACATCACTGGAGCCTCTTCGATCAACCGGGCAGTATGCTTGATCCTAGCCATAAGAAAGCTAAGGCTGAACTAAACGAAGGAGTAACAAAGCGAAGCTCGAAGAAAAGACTAGCCAAGACGAAGCCAAAGAAAATCATAACTTGATGCCACCCGAAGCGGAAAGAACAATATCTACGACGCAGGCTCTGGCCTAAAGCAAAGAGCGAAACCCGAAGACAAATGAAAACGAGAGCGAGAGCGTGCGGAATGACCCGACCCCCTCCCCTCCTTATATGAGGGGGTAAAAACGGGGCAGTTAATGCGCCCTCGTTTCCCGCGAAAGTCAGTGAAAAAAAAAACATCGCTGGAACATAGCCCGGCTCAACTCCAACGAGCAGGGACGCTTTTTCCGGGTATGGCTCCCGCCATGTCCTTTCTCTTATCTTCGGGGGTTCGGCTCATCGGAGTTGAACCTCGCCCACGAGGGGCTGGTGTTGGGGATTGGCGGGAAGGTAGCCAGACCCGGAGGAGCCCAAACCAGTAAAACCCGAAGGGTCCTCGGACGATCGACTAACGAGCTTCGTTTTATTGTTTCACCATGGCCGTCCCTGCAGGAATCAAGCCGGGCACTCAAAGCGAAGCCTTCCCCGTGCCAAAGGGACTCGAAGTTCGGGAGGGAACCTAGTACGCGGAGGCCGAAGCTAAACGAGAGGAGGTGTCGGGCTTCGGTGGAGTCTAGGTTGACTGCATCCCCCGAAGCCTTCGGCGGTGGACCGCCTCAATGCCGGAGGCCGACGTCATCAAATTAGGGTTCGAGGACCACCAAGGAGCGTAAAAGATGTAATGACTGTAATGCCCTTCGGACAATATTGTACAGAATATTCCGGTATCAATGTGCCCAGATCAGGGGTAGTTTAGACCATCTCATGTAACCCTGATCTGGGTATAAATACCCCCTCACCTCCTTCATGGAGGGGGACTGGTTCTTTGTAAGTTCGGAAGAGCTAACACGCTGTCGAAATGAGACACCTTCGTGTTATCGTTGTTATGCGAAGCATCTCGATGCTAGCTCGGTGTTAGGGAAATTACCTAGTAAAATCCCAACATAGAGCAAAGCTAAGTTTTCACCAACACCCATAGTGGAGCTTCCATGTTTTTATCCAACCTTCGGATTAGTTTGTCATCTTGTTTCCTAGGCAAGGAAAGTCCAGTTTCATGGCTTCGTTTTACTCAATGCATTACCTTCTCGGGTCGTCCTCATGGCACACGTTTATTCATGACATGTCCTTATGCTCATTCTTACTAGCCTCGAATTTATTGGCACAAAGCAACTTTCATACCTTTTGGTTGCAGGGCGAAGCTTATGTGTTTGTTACCCATACATCATGTTGCCTCATCTATCATTTCATTTTTAAACAAGCTTAATTGCTTCGAGGTAGTCTTTTTGCCTGCACGAATATGCCATGTTTTCGCTTCGTATTTTCTCTCTTGAAAAGAGAAGCTTTTTTCTTCGGATTTAAGTTTTCACTTCCCATAAGAGAAGTGATCCTCTTCGCATATAACTTTTCACTTCTCGTAAAGAGAAGTGATCTTCTTCGGATTTAATTTTTCACTTCTCCTTTCTACTTCGAAAGAGAAGTGATCCTCTCCGGATAAGTTATCTATCTCCGCATCCTTTGCAAATAACATGCAAACAAAATTAACTTACGGCTTTCTGTCGGGTACCTTCGGCATGCAATTCTTATACCTTGTTTATGGTATAGTGACAATTTAAATGTTCACTAGTTTCAGCAGCTTCGGCTAAAAATATTATATAGCAGTAGAGCACCACGCGAATTGGTCGCTTGTCATGTGCACACATGCTTATCACCTTCGCACTCGTTTTAAACCTTCATTTGGACTGTAATATACGTCCTCTAGTAAGCAGTTTGTACCCTCGTGTGTTCGTCTACTCCCTCCGTCCCATAATATAAGGGATCGGAGGGATGTCTGTTTGTCCCACAATATAAGGGACTGAGAAGGTCGAGTGGGCCCCACATTTAATTAAAAAAACAAAAAATTCCCCAGCCACAAACCAACAGACCCGTATCCTCTTGCTCCCGCATCTTCTCCGCTCCACTGCCCCAATTCCAGCGAACTGTGCGCCCTTCTCCGCTCCCCTGCCGCAACTCCGGCCAACCGTGAAGCGGTCGTGGCGGCGTGGGCGTGAGGACGCAGTGGCGCGACGGGGTCGCGGCCGGGGCTGCTCGCCGCCATCGCCAACGCGCGCCTCGAGCTCGCGATGCCGTCTCCATCTCCACAGCGCGCGGGTGCGGAAGAAGGGCGGAGGCCGGTGAAGAAGGACGCGGGCGCCGAAGAAGGACACGCGGTCGAGCTCTGCGGAGCTTGTGGTCACCGTCTCCTCCACAACGCGCGAGCTCGTGGTCTCCGCCGCAGGGCGCGGCTCGCATCTCGCCGCCGCCATCGCAGCTGGCCCCCACCGCACCGCGCGTCGTCCGCCGCCGCCATCTTAGCTCGCCAACTGCCGCGCAGTTGAAGGAAAAGGACGGCGCCATGGAGTAGCCCGGAAGAAGCATGCGTGGTGGGATCTTGAGCTCGTCCAAGATCCGGGAGGAGAAGGGCGGCGACAGCGAGATCTACGGCGAGGTCGTGGCGGTGGCTCGGGAGGAGGCGCGAGGGCGAGCTCGGGCGGGCCGGCGTGCAGAAGGTCATGGCGGGGCGAGCTGGATGGAGGAGGGCGTGGGCGTGGGCATGGGCGTGGGCGGGCGGTGGGCGTGGAGACCGAAGAGAGAGAAGGGAATAATAAGAGGGTATACAGGTCATTTTACTCCGCTGCTGTTTTCCTCGAGACTCCCCCCGATCCCTTATATTGTGGGACGGAGGGAGTACCGTTTATGACCTGTAACCTCGCTACTTAACTATTTTTAATACCTTGTAACGCAAGCTGTTGTTTACCTTCGCAAATAATAAGAATAATAAAAGAAATACTGGCGAAGTTTTTCTTTTGGCCGAAGAGCATCTTTCCATCAAAGTTCTTTTGAAAACCGAAGCATTTTTTATTCCTACCCTCCGAAGCTAACTTTTGCTCCGGATTTTGATAGTGTTCTAGGCAGATAGCATGCCTTGGTTTAGCGAAGCTAGCGCTGGTTCTTTTTCACCGAAGCTAAGCTAGTGTCTGAATCCCCCGTCAAAACTATAGTATCTCAATGTCACAACTTCTCCACGAAGAGCATTTTTGCATGGTTGACAACACTTCGGGTTTGAGGATTTTTTACAACTCCCACAAATTTCTCGTCTAGTATCTGCAGGCTTGTTTTACTTCGCAAATATTTAAAAAAAATGCTAGTTTTTTACTGTGCCACGAAGGGCAACAATTTTCTTCTAGCGAAGTCTCTTTGAAAGCCCAAGTATTTTTCTTCGTGTCTTAGAGAATCCACCTGATGCTTTGGAGCTTTTACATTAACTATCTCAACAAGATGGCTGTGCTAAAATTTCTTGTTACCGAACTTGGCTTTCTTTTTACTGAGTTGCCACCTTTTAGCGAAGCCGGTGCGCCTACTAAGGTTTTTTTTTTTCCATGACTGACACCGAACGCTTCGCGTTGCTTACTTCCTTAGAAAGAAGTTAAAAAAAAAAACAACAAAGCTTTGAGCCAAATAATACCGGAGTCAACTGTGTTTGCTTCGCACTATTGAGAACTGTGAACCTCTTTCAAAGGCTGTCACCTTTTTTATATTATTTTGACTACTGCATAAACTTAGCCACACGCCTGTATGCTTATCTCTCTTCACCTTCGCATTAAATCAAAGCATCAGCGAATGCTGACAAATCTTGGTTCAACTAAGGTTGCTCTCACACGTTAGCCGAAGTAAATGTAATAGCGAAGAGTTTCTCTATTTAGCACATGCACCCTTGCTTGTTTTCGTACTAACATGCAGGACACCATTGCACTTCGGTTTCTACTGTCTCTAAGTCAAGAATTGGTGCATCATATGTTGTTCTCTCCAAATATTGATCCTCATCTGTATTGGGACACTTTAACAAAACAGTGGATCTCATTGATTTCTGGCCCTCATCACCTATATGGCATCTAACCATATTGGTATTCCACAAGCATCTATTGGACACTCATCGATCTTACATTTTCATCAAAATATTCCCCAAATAGCGACGCGTATGCTTTGAGCGTTGATGCGAACTTTCCTTAATGACGGTTTTATGCCCTAATGCTAATCTTTCCTTAATGACGGTTTTATGCCCTAAGACCTATGACTGCAAAGCCTGTTTATCTCCATGAATTTTTAATCAATTTACTTTTAAGGTGGTTTCTGCCCAAGATATGTAGGTTTGTCTCAAAGCTTCGGCATTCCTTGACCAATGTTTGGATTACTGTATTATACTTTGTGCTGTCTTCCCTTGTGGAAGGAAAGTTCTTAGTTGCCTGCAGTCACAGGCAATAGGGAAGTTCACTCCGTATGGGTTTGCACAGAAGCTGCTGTCCACAAGAACAAGGTGTTGTATTTTGGATGGGTCAATCAGTTTACATCAGTTTTGGATGGGAATATAACGAAGCATCTTTGAACCTGAAGCATATATTTTGGTTGGGTCAATCAGTTTACATCATCAGCGCTACGCGAAGCTCAGAATATGCAGATTTCTATTCACGCGAAGCTTATCTCACCTGAGTATTCACTACATTGCAATGCTATAAGCGAAGCTCATCCCAGTTTTTCTCCGGATAGTACAATAAAAACGAAGGTCTGCTCATCTCAATCCAAAAGATTGAACAAGTGCCGGAGTTATTTTCACGACAGAACGACATGCGAAGGTCATGTTCCCTTTTTCCACCAAGTTATTTTTAGTCATGTTACCTTTGTCATTTCCTTTTTGCTTCGGCAAAACTAAAAAGTAGCGTCAACAAACCTGATTGCTAGGATCTGACGGCTAACTTACAAGCATAACCTTTTCACCACCTTTTTTCTCTGAAATAGAGTGTTGGGGATTGGCGGGAAGATAGCCAGACCCGGAGGAGCCCAAACCAGTAAAACCCGAAGGGTCCTCGGGCGATCGACTAACGAGCTTCGTTTTATTGTTTCACCATGGCCGTCCCTGCAGGAATCAAGCCGGGCACTCAAAGCGAAGCCTTCCCCGTGCCAAAGGGACTCGAAGTTCGGGAGGGAACCTAGTACGCGGAGGCCGAAGCTAAACGAGAGGAGGTGTCGGGCTTCGGTGGAGTCTAGGTTGACTGCATCCCCCGAAGCCTTCGGCGGTGGACCGCCTCAACGCCGGAGGCCGACGTCATCAAATTAGGGTTCGAGGACCACCAAGGAGCGTAAAAGATGTAATGACTGTAATGCCCTTCGGACAATATTGTACAGAATATTCCGGTATCAATGTGCCCAGATCAGGGGTAGTTTAGACCATCTCATGTAACCCTGATCTGGGTATAAATACCCCCTCACCGCCTTCATGGAGGGGCACGGCTCTTTGTAAGTTCGGAAGAGCTAACACGCTGTCGAAATGAGACACCTTCGTGTTATCGTTGTTATGCGAAGCATCTCGATGCTAGCCCGGTGTTAGGGAAATTACCTTGGTAAAATCCCAACATTTGGCGCCCACCGTGGTTTTAGCACAAAGAGAAAACTCGCATGGCACCACCTAAGAGACCAAGGACAGCGCTCGGTACTTCGGAAGTAGACCCGGTGCCACCAAGTCTAACAACAAGGTCCCAAGCATCAAGAACCCCGCAACGGGCCCCCGAAGTGCGGATAACATTGCAGGGGGCTCCCGTTCCGCGGACTGCACCTGGTACTTCGGAAGTGGACCCTGTGCCTTCGGCTCCAAATACAAGATACCAGGCGTCAAGGGCTCCGCAGCGTAATCCCGAAGCGCCAACTTTACCGCTTGGGGATTCCGTTTTGCGGATTACAGGTTCTCAAGCAATAAACGAGAACCCGGAGCAAGCAATTATATCCACAGGTCAAGACAACGCCGCCCAAGGCAACAATGTGAATCGGCAAGCAGAGCCAACAGAAGAAGACCTCCTAAACCCACATGACACAGAGACTGAGTCAGACGAAGATCACGATCAAACTGACAGAACTAGAAGAGTAACATTCGATAACCCGGAGACAAGCGATGCTGCAGTGCAAAGAGCGCAAAACGCAGCAGAGGAGGAAGAGCTTCGTGACTTACTGAGACTAGAAAGGCAGCTGAAAAGACTCAGAGAAATCAAAAGTGCACGCAACGAAGAGGCGAACAGGCATTCAAGAACAAGGGTTCAATCCAGAATCGAAGAAACCAGAACGGCTATACTGCAACTAGAGAACGAGTTGAATCAAGAAGAACAGCAACAATTGCAAAATCAACGCAATGGTCCCCTAAACGGGCCATCAAGCCGAAGAACAACCGGAATCATCAGCAAATTTAACAAGAACTCTCCATTGTCCGAAGACATACAGCTCACACCCTGGCCATCAACCTACAAGCCAATTCCGCTACCAAGATACAATGATCGCTCTGACCCAAGGCAATTCCTCATGAGTTACGAAGCCGCAATCTCATCCGCCGGGGGAAATGATATAGTACTAGCGAAGAAGTTTGTAACCGCAGTCGAAGGTCCAGGATTGGATTGGTATTCGACACTCCGGCCAGGGACGATCTATTCCTGGGAAAATCTAAGGGACAAGCTGGTACAAAATTTCCAAGGCTTCCTCAGAAAAACGGTGACAGCACTGGACCTAAGGACATGTATCCAAGATGAAAAAGAGCCATTGCAGGATTATTTCCGAAGGTTCGTAGAAATGAGATCTCAAGCTCCGGACGTAGAAGACAGTTCAGCCATAGAAGCAGCAATCTTGGGGCTTCAGGCGGGGCCTTGTTCGACGCACCTATCAATGAATTATCCAACCACAATCGAAGAGCTATACGCAGAGCTGGCGAAGTACTGCAAAGCGGATAATGATTACAGAAGAAGAATAGCAGCCCAGAATAGCCAGAAGCAGGCAAACAGAAGTGCAAGCAAAAACCAACAAGAATGGAACAGTTCAAGAAGGCGAAGCAGAGAAGACAACCAGCGTCAATACATAAACCAAATAGAAAATACCCAACGACCCGAAGTGGTGCATGAAAGTAACCAGCACAGAGGTGGAAGAAATGGAAGAGGAAGAGGACGAGGCAAAGGAAGGAGCCAAGAGCCTAGCAAACCATACTGCATTTTCCACGGACCCGATCAAGGGCATACCTCAAAAGAATGCCCGGAGACAAAAGGAGTCCTGGAAAGGATGAAATCGAAAGATCAAACCCAAACATCAGCGAAGCCAGCAAACAGTACATCCGCTAGTGTACAGTGGCAAGCGCAACCACAGTATTCACCAATACCAGTACCACCTCCGCAACATTTGATGTCGCAACCCACGACACCAATGTACCAGCACATAATGTCTCAACCATCTGTATTCCAGCCAACGCAATTCATTCCAGCACCACATGTCAATCACATTCCGAAGATGCTACCAGCGGCACAACATGTTCACCCCGCACAAGATGAGCTACCACCACCACCACCATTAGCACTGAAGCCCGAAGCTTCGCACCAAGCAGCAAGAAATCAGCCCGACCCACTGCCTTCATACGGAACAATCATGCCAATTACCGGGGGTTCTTCTATTGACTTTGAAAATAAGAAGCAAAGAAGAGACTATTTCAGAGCAGTCAATACAATCTTTAATGCAGCACCAGTTAAACGAACGAAGTGGTCTCATGTCCCAATCACCTTCACCGAAGAAGACCTTGTCCGCTGCGACTTAAAGCTGCATCCGCATTGTGATGCAATGGTAATCCAAGCCAACATCTACGGATGGTCAGTCACTAAAATATTAATGGACAACGGGGCTTCGTCAGACATCCTCTTCGCTAATACTTTCGACAGATTGAAGTTGGATAAAAAGTTATTGGAACCAACAGATACCCCATTGTATGGCTTCGGCGGGAAAAGAATCACACCTCTAGGAAAAATTACACTCCCTGTGTCTTTCGGAGACATGTCCAACCCAAGAACAGAGCACATCACATTCGATGTGGTGGAAATGAACTACCCATACAATGCCATCTTCGGAAGAGGGATAATCAACGCTTTCGACATTACAATCAGAAACTCTTTCCTCGTCATGAAAATGCCGGCTCCGAACGGGGTAATCACAGTTTTCGGAGACCAACAAGAAGCAAGAAACATCGAGAAGGGTATTACCCCAGGGCAAAAGAACGTCTACGTCCTGACGGAAGAACCCGAAGACAAAGAAAAATACAGATATCTGGTTCCGGAAAAAGAATTGGACAAGGACGACAGAAACATCAAAGAAAAAGAATTAACAAAAAAGGTACTGCAAGATGAGCAAGTGCTAGATCAAAGCGTGTATATCAGCAGGCACCTCCCGAAGGAGGAAGAAGAAGCTTTGATAGAACTCCTTCGCAAAAACAAAGATGTCTTTGCATGGTCCTCCAAAGACTTCCAAGGAGTGAGCAGAAGTATGATAGAACATAAGCTGGACATAGATGAAAAAACGAAGCCCAAGAAGCAAAAACTAAGAAAAATGTCCGATGATAGGGTCGAGGCAGTGCGAGCCGAAGTACAGCGTCTTCTAGACGCAAACGTTATCAGAGAAGTCAAATACCCTACTTGGCTAGCTAACACTGTGCCAGTCAAAAAGAAAAACGGAAAATGGAGAATGTGCGTGGACTTCACAGATTTGAACAAGGCATGCCCAAAAGATGACTTTCCTCTACCAAGAATAGACAAAATAGTGGACGCAGCAGCAAGTGCGGAGCTACTGTCCTTACTGGATTGCTTCTCCGGATACCATCAAGTTTTCATGAGAAAAGAAGATGAAGAAAAAACAAGTTTCATCACCCCCTTTGGGACCTTTTGCGTCGTCAGAATGCCCGAAGGACTGAAGAACGCAGGACCTACTTTCTGCAGAATGACAAAGGCAGTACTCAAAGAATTGGTGGGCAAAATAGTGCTGGCATACGTGGATGACATCGTAGTGAAAAGTGACAAACGCGGAGACCATATAAATGATCTAGCGCAAGTTTTCGCAAAGTTCAGACAAGCAAACTTGAAACTCAATCCGGAGAAATGCGTCTTCGGGGTCTCGAAGGGGCAGGTGCTCGGCTGTATAGTGTCAATAAAAGGCAATTCTAGAAATGAGGGAACCCAGCTCAATCAAGGAAGTGCAGAAGCTGAACGGAAGAATAGCGGCTCTAAACAGATTCATATCTAGATCGGCTGAGCGAAGCTTGCCATTCTTCCAAATCCTAAAAGGCACCGGAAAGTTTGAATGGGGTCAAAGTTAGAAAAAAGCCTTCGCGGAGCTAAAGGAATACCTCAGAAAAATGACAGCTTTCGCAAGCCCGAAGGCAAATGAAACTCTTTATTTGTACATTGCGGCTTCGCACAAAGCAGTCAGTGCAGCACTAGTGCAAGCTCAAACGAAGCAAAATGCAAAAGGAAAAGAAACAAAATTCCAAGTACCAGTATACTATGTGTCAGAGGCATTATCAGGATCCAAACTGTTCTATTCAGAATTGGAGAAGATAGCATATGCAGTAGTAATGGCTTCAAGAAAACTAAGGCACTATTTCGAAGCACATACAATCAAAGTGCTCACGAATCAACCTTTGGCAGACATCTTCGGAAACAGAGAAGCTTCAGGCAGGATATCAAAATGGGCAGCCGAGTTATCAGAGCATGTTGTTGACTTCGAAAGTAGAAGTGCAATCAACGCTCAAGTGTTGGCCGACTTCATCGCAGACTGGACAGAGCTGAGCTCTTACACAGAAGGCCCAGTGTTCGAGAAACCGTGGGAAATCACCTGCGACGAAGCCTGGTGCCATCTGGGGGCAGGGGCTGCGGCAATACTATCATCCCCGTCAGGAATCAAATTAAGATACGCAGTAAGACTCGACTTCAACAAAGAAGACGACAGATGCACAAATAACATCGCAGAATATGAAGCTCTGCTCCTAGCATTAAGAAAGCTCCGGGCCTTGGGAGTTCTGAACTTCATCATCAAAACCGACTCAAAAATAATTGAAGGACATGTGGACAAAACCTATACAGCCAGAGAACCAGAGCTTGTCAAATACCTCAAGCAAGTCCGGAGCACAGAAAAATACTTCAGGGGTTTCTCTTGCATACACATCGAAAGAAGCGACAACAGCAAAGCAGATGCATTGGCGAAGGCTGCAGCAAGAAAGGAACCGTTACCGCCCGATGTGTTCTTCGAAACTCTCACCACGCCATCAATCAAGAAGGCGGAAAGGGAATGCAAGTACATAAATGCCATATACAGCGAAGACTGGCGAGCACCAATCATGGCATATCTTCGGGGCTATTACGAGCCAATCGAAGAATGCGAAGACAAAAGAATGAAAGCAAGAGCAAGGAACTACATAATCATAGACAATCAGTTGTATAGAAGTGGAATATCAAAACCACTGCTGAAGTGCATAACACAACAAGAGGGAATAGACCTTCTCCGAGAAATACACGAAGGAATCTGTGGGTCGCATTCAGGAGCAAGATCAACTTGCGAGAAGGCGCTTCGCTAAGGATTCTTTTGGCCAACGGCAAAGAGTGACGCGCAAGAACTGGTCAAGAAGTGCGAAGCATGTCAAAAATTCGCAAACAAACAACCAGGCATCGCGCAGCTGTCACAGCTTATCAAACCCACATGGCCACTGCAAAGATGGGGAATCGACATAGTAGGACCATTGCCAGCTGCGCAAGGCAACTACACCTTCGCAGTAGTAGCCCTTGAATACTTCACCAAATGGATCGAAGCCAAACCCTTGGTAAACATCACATCGTCAACAATACGAAAGTTCTTCTGGCAAAACATCGTGTGCCGCTTCGGAGTCCCGCAGGAAATAACAGTGGACAACGGAAAACAATTCGAAGGCTATGAATTTGTGGAATACTGCAAAAGCATCGGAACAAAGGTTCACTTCACATCGGTATATCACCCGGAGTCAAATGGAGCAGTGGAAAACGCCAACATGCAAATCTTCAAGGGCGTCAAGAAATGCCTCCAAGACCAAAAGAAGGGAAAATGGGCAGACGAAATGCCCAAAATCATCTGGTCGCACAACACTTCAGAATCAAGAGCAACCAAGTTCACTCCTTTTAAATTGCTCTTCGGAGAAGAAGCAATGACTCCTGAAGAAATAAAATTCAAAGGCCCAAGGGTCAAAGTAAACGCAAGTAATGCGGAAGAGAACATTGTGTCCAAGGACATGATGGAAATGGACAGAATGAAAGCAGTCCAAAATTTAGAAAAATATCAACAGGAAACAAGAAAATGGAGGGACACCAAGGTCAAGCAAAGAAGCTTCGTTCCAAGAGACCTCGTGTTACTCCGAAGCCCAAGAACGGAGAAGCAGGGAAAATTAGAGCCAAGGTGGCAGGGCCCATACATTGTAACAAGCACCAACATTCCCGGAGCATATCATCTCCGCGATTAAGAGGGCAACGATCTACCTCATCCGTGGAATGCCGACAACCTGAAGAAGTACTACGCATGAAATGTAAGGGGCTTCGCGAAACTATAAGCGGAGTCCCCCCTTTTTTCCTTTTGGTTTTTATGTTTAACCTTTCATAGGGCTCATACTCTTTTCCTCACAGGGGAACCCCTCTTCGGGGATGAGGTTTTTAACGAGGTGAGATCCCATTGTAACCCTTGCAAAATTAATGCAATCCTTTCCCCAGAAAAACAACTATACTATATCTCGATGCAAACTCCATCGAGACTTTGCCACATCTCGCGAAGTTAAAATGCGCAAAATAAACCTGCGCTCCTCGCACAAGTGCGCTTCGCTGCGGCTTATCTGGAAAAAGATACCGTAGCAGAACCCCAAGAGGGCACGAAGACGCTAAAATCAAGCGCGGCTAAGTTTTTCAAGAGCATAAACTAGCGACAACGAAACCCCAAGGGGAAGACAGAGGTCAAAAAAGCAGACAGGCAATTGAAAAGGCGAAGAGCACCGACGCAAGAAACAAGAATGAACAAGAATAGTACTAGCCACCGCCCGGAGGGTAACGCAACCAACAGTAAAGGTCAAGTAACCATTCGGCAAGCGCAAGAGCCGCCAAATTTGACTATAAAACGGAGCCCAGGGGAAGTCCAGGCTCAAAACAAGCCCCAACGACTGCAATGGCGGGCAACAACTCAGCCAGAAAGCAAGCCGAGAAATACAAGCAGGCAATGCAAAAACTTAGAGCAGCAGCAGGGCAAGAAGGCCCTTCTCTGCAACCACCAAATCCAACATACCAATGGAATCCCCAGCAGCCACCGATACAGCAACAACAAGCCCGAATCAAAACCAAAACTTTGCGATGGTACCACTACCAGAGCAACCTGAACCATTAGAAGTAGTTCCACCCGATAACCCACCACTACCGGAGTTCATCGATATCTCTTCGGGGGAGGAAGGACCGGAGCATACCAGGAGAAGATACCTACCAAACAACAATGAGCCATGGACCTCAAAGAGCAGAGGAGTAGCAAGCAGAACGAGAAGCCACGACCGTAGAAGGTAGAACATCACGCTATCCAAATATGTAACTCCTTTCATCAAGAGAATAAAAGGACGCTTTTTCCGAAGCAAAAGGCTTCGCGTCAAACCTCACCCTCGTTGGCCGGGGGGGGGGGGGGGACGGTTTTTCCGAAGTAAAAGGCTTCGCATCAAACCTCGCCCTCGTTTGCCGGGGAGGGGGGGGGGGACGCTTTTTCCGAAGTAAAAGGCTTCGCATCAAACCTCGCCCTCGTTTGCCAGGGGGGACCCTTTTTCCGAAGTAAAAGGCTTCGCGTCAAACCTCGCCCTCGTTTGCCAGGGGGGACGCTTTTTCTGAAGTAAAAGGCTTCGCGTCAAACCTCGCCGTCGTTTGCCAGGGGGGCGACGCTTTTTCCGAAGTAAAAGGCTTCGCGTCAAACCTCGCCCTCGTTGGCCAGGGGGGGACGCTTTTTCCGAAGTAAAAGGATTTGCATCAAACCTCGCCCTCGTTTGCCAGGGGGGGGGGGCGCTTTTTCTGAAGTAAAAGGCTTCGCATCAAACCTCGCCCTCGTTTGCCAGGGGGGACGCTTTTTCCGAAGTAAAAGGCTTCGCGTCAAACCTCGCCCTCGTTTGCCAGGGGGGCGACGCTTTTTCCGAAGTAAAAGGCTTCGCGTCAAACCTCGCCCTCGTTTGCCGGGGGGGGGGGGGGGGGGGACGCTTTTTCCGAAGTAAAAGGCTTCGCGTCAAACCTCGCCCTCGTTTGCCAGGGGGGGGACGCTTTTTTCGAAGCAAAAGGCTTCGCGTCAAACCTCACCCTCGTTTGCCAGGGGGGACGCTTTTTCCGAAGTAAAGGCCTCACGTCAAACCTCTCCCTCGTTTGCCAGGGGGGGACGCTTTTTCCGAAGTAAAAGGTTACGCGTCAAACCTCGCCCTCGTTTGACGGGTGGGGGGGGGGGGGGGAACGTTTTTTCCAAAGTAAAAGGTTTCACGTCGAACTTCGCCCTCGTTTGCCAGGGAAGAAGAAAAGAGCGGAAGTAAAGCGAAACATAAATTATACATCCTAACCTCGGATGAAAAGTTGAAGTTCAAATCGCAGTAAACTACAATGCGACAACAAATACCAAAAAATTACATTTCAATCAACAGCCCGGGGAGTCCATCACCAGATTCAACATTGTAAACCCAAGGAAAATTATAAAGCTCCTCCGTCTCCACCGGCTCATCCTTCGGAATGATCAACGGAGGCTCCCGAGCACGGCGCGGAGCAGAACGAAACAAAGCAGAAATTTCAGAATGCGTACGAAAGTACTCGTTAAACGCAAAGCTCCATAAACGACCAAGCGCCTTATCACCAGTTAAATCAGCGATTCGAGAGTAGCAAGCGCGCGTCAGTTGGATTCTATCGTTCTGATAGCACAAAGGTTCGGGAGCAGGCTCCTCTACGGAGACCTGCAGCAGTACACCACAAAATATTACAAAACATTCAAGTTTTTGCCCGAAGGGCCGAATGATCTTCTAAAAAGCCCTAAACCTCCGGGTCAGCAGCGGCCTTCGGATCAGAAGATTGCGGAGTGCTCGACTTCGACGGAGGAGGTTTGGAGGCACCAGTCTCAGCGCTAGCCTTTGCCTTCTTGGTCTTCCCATCGTCGTCAGTAGACGAAGGGTTGGCAGAGGACGAAGCCTTCCTTTTCTTCTCCACAACCTAAGACAAAAGTCAGAGATGTTAGAAATGTCAAAACGGCAACAAAGCAAACAAAGCTAGAACATAACAGTTAACCTCTTTAGCCCGAAGCAAAGCACTCTCACGGGCAGCAGCAGCACCGATCTTAGTCCAGTAGTTCCGCCAAAAACGCTTCGCGACGGTCTCAATTTCAGCATCTTTGGTCTGGGCGTCGGCGGCGGCGAAGTCGGCGGAACTAACAGATGATGTGCCAATGTCATAGTAGCTGGCAATCTTCTTCGTCTTCATCAGGTCGAGCAGAGCGAAGAGGCAAGTCCTCGCACCATGATCACACATCATGTTAATGACTCGGGGAAGGAGTTTAAACTCCTTCTCGAGCCAAGAAAACAACGTGTCAAGAGTAATCTCTTCGCCCACAGAAAGGTCTTGGGCTGAACGGCCATAATAGGCAAGAAGGTCGGAGAATGACTTGTGCAGCGCCACAGTCCCGATTTTGAGCTTGTCGGAAAATTCCGACAAAGCCACAGAGAGAGCAGCGCAATTTCCTTCGGCCTTCGAGAGGGCATCGGCGTACTATTTCTCCGTTTCAGTCTTGTAAGCCGTGAATTCATCCGACTTCGTCTTAGCCTCGGACTTCAGGCGGTCGATTTCTCTCTCAAGGATTGCCTTAGTCGTCTCCCATTGAAGCATCTCCTTGCGGAGAGCAATCAGCTCAGCCGGAGCATCAACAACACCTCCTCCGGAGCCTATCTTGCTGCGAAGAACCCTAGAAGTTTCCAAAATCTGAAAAGAGTAGGGTGAAAGGGTTAATCACATAACTCAAAAGAGAAAAGAAAATATAATAAAAAGAAAAAGTCAGAGACGAAGCACAAGCGTACCACGCGGCAAGATCCGGAGCCAAGTTAGACTCCAGTTTAGTCCGAAGCTCTGTATACAAAAGAGAGTAAGAAACAAAGGCAACTTCAAAATTAAAATGAACAAGGGAAAGCTACATCGCCACGACCTTTGAGATCAAACTCAACCAAACCACTCATCATAGCAGCAGCAACAGAGGATATCTCATCACAACCAACTGCATTAGCGGAGCTCTCAGCGCTAGAACTCGTTTCGTTGGAGGCTCCGTAACCCGAAGACCCTGTAGTACGCCTAGAGCTCGACTCCGCGTTATGCACCATCTCCTGCACATCGCGAGCCAGTCCGACGTCATCAACCGTCGTGACATCAACATCACCCTTGGATCTATCCAAAAACTCTTCAGAGTCAGACAGATCAATGACAGCATCTTCGAAGCCCTTCGACTTCGGAATCTCAAGAAGAACCTCCGAGTCAGAGACTTCGAGCGCGGGAGGAATCTCGTCAGTCAGATCATTGTTTCCTCCGGCAACGGACTCTTCGGCATGAGATCCGGAAGCAGGCTCCGTCCCGGTGGAATCCGGGTCAGCGGACCCACGGACACCTCTGCTCACTGTACGCTTATGCTTCGAGCGCTCCGCCTTGACAGTGCTCAAATTAGCAGCCACGCTAGCCTTCATCTTGCGTGTGGCAGCGCGCGAAGACGATCGGCTACTAACCGTAGTCGAAGGACCAGCCCCAGCGACGACTTCGGCCTTTTTCAACCACCCCCTCATCTGAATGTAGCTGGTGGTGGGTATCTCAGGCTCTTCGCCCTTCTTCAGTCTTCTTCGGCCCATAGGCACCTCATGATCAGAGTAAGTGATTTTCATCCTGTCGAAGATCCTATTCACGCGACACTTCGGCAGCAGCCCTTCTTCAACATCTTGTGCCTCCACGGCAGTGAACGGATCGCACAGCAGATTGGCTGTGTCCTCAACAATCTCAACAAATTGATTGGGGCGCAACTCTTCGGGTTTCTGCAAGCCATCAAAATGGGGGCACAAATACCGAAAGTTCATATCCGCAACCCGGCGCTCTTCGAAGCCACTAGCCTTCCAACCTTTGCTCAATGGTCAGATACCGGCAGCAAGAAATTCCTCAACAGCGGTGCGGCCACTGATCACCTTGCAAGATGACCTAAATGCTTTGCAGCAAAGCTGAAACGTGGAGGTAGATTCATAATCCGGAGAAAAGATGGACTCCGCATTCACTAGCTTACTGGCAAGGGGAAAAGCCTCCGTGCCATCCTCATTCAACTCCGAGGGCACCTCAGCATAAAACCAGTAATCCATCCATTCGCCCCACCGGTTCTTTTGGGCGGGGACGAGAGCAACCTTCTTCGCCCTCGACTTCTTCCTGAAGGACCTCGGCTGAAACGTGCAGAGTCCATACTGAGAAAGAAAGACATCATTGTCGAAGGTGACCTTCTTGTTCTGCAGATGACAGCTAAAGAAACGAATGAACGCGTCTGAACTAAGCTTCGCATTCTGAGAACGAACGGCCCAAATGAACTTTGACATCTGGACGAAAGCGTTCGGAGTCAAGTGATGAATCTGAACGTTGTAGCGCTCCAAGACACGTTCAAGAAATCCAAAAGCAGGAATGCGAAGCCCAGCCTCGTAGTAGTCGCGAAAAACTACGGCTTCGTTCGGCCTCGGCTGTGGGATAACCTCATCTCCGGGCGGTCGGGCTTTGCCAGCCTTGAAATAGCCTCTTTCAACATATTTAGCAATCTCATCGGCGGTCACAAGCGAAGGCTTTAGCCGAAAAGTTTTCTCAAATACTGCAGGCACACGAAGCCGAGGGTCAACAACTTTTGGAGTCCTTCCTCGGCGAGAACCAACTCCCCCTCCAACAACTGAAGAGCTCGCTTCACCACGAGATAAGCTACGCTTACGTAAATGATCACCGCGAAGCGCACTCTCTATATACTTATCAAAATACTCACCTGGAGCCGAAGCCAAAGGAGCAGAAGGATCCCCCGAAGGGGGAATAGCGGGGTTAGCCGTGGGGGCGGCAGGAGCGCGGCTCCCCTCCTCTACGAAGGCCTCAGCGTCGCCTGCCTTGGCCTTCGAGCTTTCACCGACGTCCTGACCGTCGGAGCCCTTCTTCCTCGAAGAGTCCAGCAATTGCTCGGACTCTTCGCTGCCAAGAGACATGTCTGCTTCATCTTGGCTAGCAAGCTGTTCCTCGCCAGACATCACTGGAGCCTCTTCGATCAACCGGGCAGTATGCTTGATCCTAGCCATAAGAAAGCTAAGGCTGAACTAAACGAAGGAGTAACAAAGCGAAGCTCGAAGAAAAGACTAGCCAAGACGAAGCCAAAGAAAATCATAACTTGATGCCACCCGAAGCAGAAAGAACAATATCTACGACGCAGGCTCTGGCCTAAAGCAAAGAGCGAAACCCGAAGACAAATGAAAACGAGAGCGAGAGCGTGCGGAATGACCCGACCCCCTCCCCTCCTTATATGAGGGGGTAAAAGCGGGGCAGTTAATGCGCCCTCGTTTCCCGCGAAAGTCAGTGAAAAAAAAAACATCGCTGGAACATAGCCCGGCTCAACTCCAACGAGCAGGGACGCTTTTTCCGGGTATGGCTCCCGCCATGTCCTTTCTCTTATCTTCGGGGGTTCGGCTCATCGGAGTTGAACCTCGCCCACGAGGGGCTGGTGTTGGGGATTGGCGGGAAGGTAGCCAGACCCGGAGGAGCCCAAACCAGTAAAACCCGAAGGGTCCTCGGACGATTGACTAACGAGCTTCGTTTTATTGTTTCACCATGGCCGTCCCTGCAGGAATCAAGCCGGGCACTCAAAGCGAAGCCTTCCCCGTGCCAAAGGGACTCGAAGTTCGGGAGGGAACCTAGTACGCGGAGGCCGAAGCTAAACGAGAGGAGGTGTCGGGCTTCGGTGGAGTCTAGGTTGACTGCATCCCCCGAAGCCTTCGGCGGTGGACCGCCTCAATGCCGGAGGCCGACGTCATCAAATTAGGGTTCGAGGACCACCAAGGAGCGTAAAAGATGTAATGACTGTAATGCCCTTCGAACAATATTGTACAGAATATTCCGGTATCAATGTGCTCAGATCAGGGGTAGTTTAGACCATCTCATGTAACCCTGATCTGGGTATAAATACCCCCTCACCTCCTTCATGGAGGGGGACGGTTCTTTGTAAGTTCGGAAGAGCTAACACGCTGTCGAAATGAGATACCTTCGTGTTATCGTTGTTATGCGAAGCATCTCGATGCTAGCTCGGTGTTAGGGAAATTACCTAGGTAAAATCCCAACATAGAGCAAAGCTAAGTTTTCACCAACACCCATAGTGGAGCTTCCATGTTTTTATCCAACCTTCGGATTAGTTTGTCATCTTGTTTCCTAGGCAAGGAAAGTCCAGTTTCATGGCTTCGTTTTACTCAATGCATTACCTTCTCGGGTCGTCCTCATGGCACACGTTTATTCATGACATGTGCTTATGCTCATTCTTACTAGCCTCGAATTTATTGGCACAAAGCAACTTTCATACCTTTTGGTTGCAGGGCGAAGCTTATGTGTTTGTTACCCATACATCATGTTGCCTCATCTATCATTTCATTTTTAAACAAGCTTAATCGCTTCGAGGTAGTCTTTTTGCCTGCACGAATATGCCATGTTTTTGCTTCGTATTTTCTCTCTTGAAAAGAGAAGCTTTTTTCTTCGGATTTAAGTTTTCACTTCCCATAAGAGAAGTGATCCTCTTCGCATATAACTTTTCACTTCTCGTAAAGTGAAGTGATCTTCTTCGGATTTAATTTTTCACTTCTCCTTTCTACTTCGAAAGAGAAGTGATCCTCTCCGGATAAGTTATCTATCTCCGCATCCTTCGCAAATAACATGCAAACAAAATTAACTTACGGCTTTCTGTCGGGTACCTTCGGCATGCAATTCTTATACCTTGTTTATGGTATAGTGACAATTTAAATGTTCACTAGTTTCAGCAGCTTCGGCTAAAAATATTATATAGCAGTAGAGCACCACGCGAATTGGTCGCTTGTCATGTGCACACATGCTTATCACCTTCGCACTCGTTTTAAACCTTCATTTGGACTGTAATATACGTCCTCTAGTAAGCAGTTTGTACCCTCGTGTGTTCGTCTACCGTTTATGACCTGTAACCTCGCTACTTAACTATTTTTAATACCTTGTAACGCAAGCTGTTGTTTACCTTCGCAAATAATAAGAATAATAAAAGAAATACTGGCGAAGTTTTTCTTTTGGCCGAAGAGCATCTTTCCATCAAAGTTCTTTTGAAAACCGAAGCATTTTTTATTCCTACCCTCCGAAGCTAACTTTTGCTCCGGATTTTGATAGTGTTCTAGGCAGATAGCATGCCTTGGTTTAGCGAAGCTAGCGCTGGTTCTTTTTCACCGAAGCTAAGCTAGTGTCTGAATCCCCCGTCAAAACTATAGTATCTCAATGTCACAACTTCTCCACGAAGAGCATTTTTGCATGGTTGACAAAACTTCGGGTTTGAGGATTTTTTACAACTCCCACAAATTTCTCGTCTAGTATCTGCAGGCTTGTTTTACTTCGCAAATATTTAAAAAAAATGCTAGTTTTTTACTGTGCCACGAAGGGCAACAATTTTCTTCTAGCGAAGTCTCTTTGAAAGCCCAAGTATTTTTCTTCGTGTCTTAGAGAATCAACCTGATGCTTTGGAGCTTTTACATTAACTATCTCAACAAGATGGCTGTGCTAAAATTTCTTGTTACCGAACTTGGCTTTCTTTTTACTGAGTTGCCACCTTTTAGCGAAGCCGGTGCGCCTACTAAGGTTTTTTTTTTCCATGACTGACACCGAACGCTTCGCGTTGCTTACTTCCTTAGAAAGAAGTTAAAAAAAAAACAACAAAGCTTTGAGCCAAATAATACCGGAGTCAACTGTGTTTGCTTCGCACTATTGAGAACTGTGAACCTCTTTCAGAGGCTGTCACCTTTTTTATATTATTTTGACTACTGCATAAACTTAGCCACACGCCTGTATGCTTATCTCTCTTCACCTTCGCATTAAATCAAAGCATCAGCGAATGCTGACAAATCTTGGTTCAACTAAGGTTGCTCTCACACGTTAGCCGAAGTAAATGTAATAGCGAAGAGTTTCTCTATTTAGCACATGCACCCTTGCTTGTTTTCGTACTAACATGCAGGACACCATTGCACTTCGGTTTCTACTGTCTCTAAGTCAAGAATTGGTGCATCATATGTTGTTCTCTCCAAATATTGATCCTCATCTGTATTGGGACACTTTAACAAAACAGTGGATCTCATTGATTTCTGGCCCTCATCACCTATATGGCATCTAACCATATTGGTATTCCACAAGCATCTATTGGACACTCATCGATCTTACATTTTCATCAAAATATTCCCCAAATAGCGACGCCTATGCTTTGAGCGTTGATGCGAACTTTGTCTAAAGTTCGCCAC
>CM017440.1:33542075-33605449 GCA_007726485.1 Eragrostis curvula | reverse complement strand
GACCCCTCATTAGATTTTTTACCTTTTTTTCTCTGGGTGTTATTTATATTTTCATTGTGTGAAACTTCTTACACCACTTTGCATTACAGTTAGTTTTGAGTTGACACAATACCAACGGCAAATGACAAACGAGCACAAATAAATACAAAATGTGAAGATTAGTATCTTTTTATTAGTGAAATGAGCAGTACAACAATGTAGGAGTATGTATGCTAATGTGGTAATTATTCCTATAATCTAATGTGGTTTCCATTGATTTCTCTGAGATACGTTTTTTTCTGATTTATACGACTACTGCAAACAAAAAGTGGGTGTATAAATTGAAACTTGTAAGAAACACTTCCTTCCATTCTAAATAATAATTTGTGTGTAGTATATGTCACTATGTTGATTTATACCAAAATTGCCACTAAAAATGTTCCGAACCGTTTTACTTTCATTTACTCGACGTGTTCAGTGGATAACATTTGGCAGTTACATGCTTTATTCAAACTTCTTGAAGCTTACCATTTTAGCTTTTAACAGTGAACGTTATACCAAACAAATACCAGAGCCCCAGCTGCAGTGTCCATTCCAAATGGTAGCCATGGTCTCCCATTATGCCCAGCAACAGAAAAGGGATCCCCAGTAGGTGCTTCGGATCTGAACCACCACTATTGCTTAACCCCCACCCTTATCTGCCAACATTCATCGACTAACGACCCATTCAGCTCAGTGCTAACCATCGACAGAATGGTGTTCTCGTGAGCGGACTCTGATCTGTTGAGGCTGTCCAAAGAATTCAACATTATCTTGGCATATTTGATTAGTTGATCTTCTATATCTATCTGATGCTGATCGTCTGTTTTTGGCGAAGATTTGCTCGATCTTAGAGTATCATCATCTGTTGCAATATATATAGGTGGCAACACAGTTTTTTTTCCAGTCAATCAATTGCAGGGTAAGGCACTACGGCTATAACTTTCTAATAAAACTGTCTTAGAGAAGAAACAATAGTATTTCAGAATTTCATGGGACCTAACAGATTCTCAGGTGTGATTAAAAAACTCAGGTCAAATGATTAAATGATAGTTTAATATTAGTCAATGAAAGTCCCAGATGAATTAAGATTCACCTTAAAAAATAAATAGGGTCAAATCAAATAACTGAATGTCGAAACTGGAGTACAAACCCTATGATGGCACAGTCCTTGTCCGCAATCAAAGTATATATGTGCCTTAGGCCCAAGAAAGATCAACAAAAGTTCAGACAGACTTTTCTTTTATGAGCATAAAACCAGCTTGGAGATACGCGCACTTTGTACTCCAGTACCTGGGGTCCGTGCATTGAGCTACGCAGAAAAACTATTCAGGGGTACGTGCATTGTTACCTAACGCACAATTCCGTTGAACATTTATATATCTAACATATTTCTCCTCTCTACTCCACCCCTGGTGTTTCTGTTGAGCTGTTTATTTTAAGATGCTATCCGCTTTTGGCTTTGTTGTTGACAGCCACATGATGGTGGCGTTAGGCAAGCGGGGTAACAGGACCAGATCGTGGCGTGACGTAATGCCGGTCACTGCTTCCGATAAATTGCGAGCCATATGAGCGTCTGTGACCGGCCAACCGATGGCAGTTGAGAGACATGGCTTGCCTAGCTCAGAATCATGGTTCAGATCCTTGTACATCCTTAATATCCTGTGTCTGCACAACCGAGTAGCTGAATTCAATTTTTATATTCCAGATCAGTGACCACAACCTGTAAGTGATGAAGTACATAAATGAACATGGATGTCAATTCTTTTTGTTCTGCGAAACAAACTTGAGGATGAAAACCAAATCCTAATTTCTTGGCTTTATCTGTAAAAGGTTCATGTATATTTCATCTAGGAGAAACATGGCGTTGGAAAATTTCGCAGATAGCAAGGAGTTTTAATTTGGTCCTTGTACATTTTGCCTTCTTCTATTTCTTTGTGGCTGATGCAGAGGAGACGCTGGCATATTGTTGACAAAATTATTCTAGATACTAACTACATATTTCTGCCCATTGCAGGATTCGATATTAGGTAACACACCAAATTGGGGGAGATTCAGTCCTGCACTATAATTACTACTGCAATTCCAGTGAAAAGCAAAGAAAAGTTATACATGGGAGGCGCGTGGGGTTCAACTTCCAATCCACTACCTAATCTACTACTTCCACTAATCTAGTTTAATCCTGGTCCTCACATTACCATCCACTAATCATATCATACAGCAACAGGTCCGGTCAGTTCTTTGGGCGATTCAAAGAACCAAGTTGAATTGTATCAACTCTGTACCTACGGTGCTCTTCCGCCTAGACTTTCATCTCGCAATCATGAGTCATGAGCCCAAAACAAAGAGATATTGCTAAACACTAAAACGACAACACGCCAATAATTGGGTGGTGAGCCCCACATGTCAGCCTCACGGCGAATGCTCGTTATGCAGAATGGTAATGCCCTTGGATCCACCCGACAGTGGAAGGGTTGAGTCAAAGATTGAATAATGGAAGCAGGCATCGTATTAAGAATGATTTGTAGGAATCAACTTTCTAATTATTAGGGTTTGGATCGGTTTAGTTTAAGCTAGGTAGGGGAACAAAGGTTACATGTTGGTGCCTGCGACAATCATTGCAATAATTTCTGTTCGCAGACCTGGGCCAGCAGTATACTAAAGATGTTTGTCCATGACAACTGTTTTGCAATGTACAAATATGTCAATAACAGGGGGGAAAAATTTTAGTGCAAATAAGATTTGGGTGCAATAGTGCAAACAGGCATCGTGGCTCGTCCGATCGAGATTCTACAATCCAGAATTTTCACCTCAATCCCACCTAAACACTTTACAGATAACCCCCAATAGAAATGCAATTTATCGCAAAAACACCCTGCACGGTCCTCTTTCCCCATCGATCTCTCTCCCTGTTCGTTCGTCCTGAAAATTGGCTGCCGGCGATCTCGACCTAGCTGTCGACCGCCAGCTATGGTTACTCTTGTGCTAACCCTCGCCATGGCCATGTTCTCCATTTTTTTTGGCTTTTCTTAGTTAGTCGCTTAATCCGACACACACGGGCTACGCATCTGCCGCCGCCGCCTATTGACCTTGGGCCCGACCCCAACTCCGGCAATCAGGCATGAGGCTGCCGGTGATAGGTCCCTGCGCTGCCACGCCTGCCGATGTGAATTGTGAACTCTGTGTTGGGGATCGAAGGTTTGTGTGTGACGTGTCGAAGCCCTCCAACGGAGTGTTGATGAAGTCTTGCTCGCCCGAAGCCTTCGATGAATATCTGAGCCTTCGGATTACCCTGCGAAGCCCACCTTGGTGGATATCGTCGTCTGTTGGGTGATGCGAAGCCCTCCTTCCTTGTCCGCGATGCTGGACGAAGATGTTCTCGCTCAGGTTCCCTGCAGTTAGACGCGCGAAGCCCTCCTTTGCCCGCGATGCCGGGCGAAGGGTTTTGAGTGTTGAGAGGATCGAATGCGGTGCAAATGATTGTCTTTGGCTCGAGGCCCGAAAACCAGATGTCCTTACAGGATCATCTCCCTCCATATTTATAGGGGGTGAGATGATTATATTACGTGCAAGCCATCGGCTACTTCGGCATGGCTCTTAGCTTGGTAATTCAAACTCCTGCGCCGTCTGCTTTTTCCGTTCCGTCTTCGCTGGTTGCTGGCTTCCTCCATTCCACCTTCGCTGATGGCCATCCCCCTTCGCGTGTGTCTTGCTTCTGGTGGTGGTTCGTCCCTTGACTTGGATCGCAGCTATCTTCCCAACATTAGCCCTCAACTGTTGAAAGGAAGTGGGCGAAGGCGTTTCCTTGAGGCAGTTATCTTGTCAGCTGCGATTTTTTTTCCTTATTTTATTTCTTGTTATGTATATTTTAATGTATTTCACTTTCTTGCTTAAGCCCTTGGTCGTGCGGTTTTTCACCCCAATGTCCCCAGCTTTCGGCGGGTCTTTAAATATGCGTCACTTTCACCTTTCCCGTCCGTATCTTTTTACCGCCGTGGCTGCTTTGTTGGCATCTCTTCTTTCGAAGGTACTTCTTTTCTTCCTTCGATAGCTAGGCAGAAGTTGGCACAAGCGTTTCCTAGGGGTTTCCATTCTCTTCGAGCTGGTTATTATTTCACAAGGTCTATCTCCGCCTCCCTTTATAAGGGTATTTTTTCGAAGTGCTACTCGGAGTCTGGTCTTGTCGATATTGATTCGATCCGTCTTCCTCTGCATGGTCAGAAGCAAGTTTCGGAAGTCCGCCTAAGACCTCGAAGCGATGAGTTTGTTGTTTTTTCGTCATTTCTAGATGCCGGTCTATCTTTTCCACCTTCGAGCTTGTCCTTCGCGTTCTTTCTCTATATCATCTCCAGCTTCATCATCTTACTCCTGTTGCTATTGCAACCATGTCTGCCTTCGCTTGGGCTTGCATCAGCGAAGGGTTAAATCCTGAACCTCATGCTTTTTATCGTGTATACCAAGCCTGGCACATTCCTACTTATGATCATGAGAACCATCTCAGCCCTTGCTTCGGAGTTGTTGAATTTGAGGCTAGGGAGGGGTTTCTAACGCCTCTTGGTAGCTTCGATCCCCCAACTTTTGACGAATGGGTGAAAGACTGGTTCTACTATAAATACTCTGCTAACGAGTTTTATACTGGGAAAGCCGCTGGTATATGGATTATTAATAACTTCGAGCCTCCGCAGAATCACTTTATTTCTCGATGTGTCGATGCCTTCCGAAGGGTTAGTCAGAGGATGACACTTCATGATATTTTGGAGGAATGCTTCGCTGCTGGTGTTCTTCCTCTCGCTCGTCATGGTTGGAGGCCTTCTTCTTTTGGTAGAAATAAGTTTGGCTTAAGTATGCCAGTTTTTCCTTCGATACCGGGACCCTGTATGACTCTTCCTTGTGCTTCGTTGCCTTTGATTGCTTCCTCTGCCTTTTTCTCTTTTAATATTCCTTTTGCTTATACTTTGTTCTTTTTGCAGGCTTCAATCTCTGGTCGCCTCAAGACCGAGTTACTTCTTTTCTTGGAAAGTTCTCTCAGAAGGAGTGGGTTGAAAGTACTCGAAGGGGCATTGGTGTTCGGATAAATCGGTTTTATCTGAGCTTCGACTTGTGTCCCCACAACCGTCCTTTTCCTGAGGACAATTCGTGTGAAGGAGATATTTTTCCATATTTCAGTGTCTCAGGCTCTTCGACCGTTGAAATGGATCCTTCGCTGGTTGTTTGTTACTCCCGAGGTTGAGTCCGTTCCTAGGAATGCTGAAATTCCTTCTCCTCCGCCAGGTTCTCTTCTTATGCCGACTTATTCTCTTATTTTTGAAGAACCGTCTCCTGATGATCCTTCGAATTCAGCTGCGCCTCCCGTTGTGCCCGATACTGTTTGCGAAGGTTCCTCATTAATACCTTCGGAGGTGTTGCGAAGGTCTCCAACTGTTGCTTCGGATGTTATCCGTACGGATGGAATCGTAGAAAAGGCTGAGTTAGTCAATTCTTGTCAGCCGCTCCCTGAGGGTTCGAATGGCACTTTTGTCTTCCGAGGAAGTCTTCGTTTCTTGGTTTGCTTGGCAAACGGAAGCTTTCAGAGGTTTCAACTCCAAGCCAGGATATAGTTTCTTCTTTGGGCACTGCTTTGCCTTCGATTGACGTCGTTGTACCCCCTTCGCACTCTTCAAATCCTGGTATTCATTTTCAGATGGCTGCTTTGCTTTCTTCTTTCTTTTATTTTCTTTATTATTATTCTCACGATCCTTCGCTTCTTCTTTTCTTTTATTTTTATTTTTATTTTTAGGTGCTTCGAGCTCTGGGTCTCTTGAACTGGATGTTGAGGCCATGCTATCGTCCATTAATGACGACATTCAGGCTTCGGGTCCTCTTGAATCTGCTGCCTGTGAGGTCCGGTTTCCGAAGGCTAAGCTTGGCCTGTCGAACCTTTCGGGTGACGTCCTCTTCCGTTCCTTTGTTGCTCATCAAGTCAAAGTTAGTATCTCTTTTTTTTTTTTTTTTTTTTTTTTTTTTTGCACTTCGTGTTTCGTTTTTTTGATAGCTTCGCTTCTTCCTTTTTGCAGTCTATCATTCTTACTCAAGCTTGTGCTCGTGAGCTCCAAAATTCTTCTGGTGATTCGCTACTCGCATCATCTCTTGAGGCCTCTCTTTCTGCGAAGGATGATTCCCTGAAGGTTTCTTCTGCTGCCGCGTCCGACTTGCTAGCTGAAGTTGAGGTTCTTCGAGGCCATAAATCTAGCCTTGTCTCTGATTTGTCTATCCTTGAAGAAAAGATTCGAGAAAAGAAAGCTTCGCTGGAGAAGGAGAAGTTATTTAATGAGCATCTTTTGTCTCGTCTGTCGAAGGTGTCTCAGTTGAAGATCGTTTCTGCTGATAATTCATTCGCTAAATCTCTTGCCCTTTGTGATCTTGTCAAAGAGCTGTTTCAAACACTTGATGCGAAATATGACGAGGTATCGGCGGATGTCTCTTTGGAGGTTATGAATGAGTGGCTTCGCTTGAACTTGGCTAGTCTTGCCGAGATATGCAAGAGCTTTTCTTATGATGCTGTGGTGCTTATGATTCGAGATCTCCTTCATAGCTTTTCCTGCGAAGGCAGCGATGCTGTTGATTTGGTTGGGCGTCCTGATTTTTCAATGAAGCCCTCGGATCTTTCTCATGATTTTGGAGCTGTCGAAGGCAAGTGCGTTGGCCTGATCAATGAGTTTTGGTGGAACAGGGTCAAGTGTCTTGTCCCTGACTTTCCCGAAGATTCTTCTTGAACTCCTTCGATTAGCTGTTGTAGATAGCCCTTTTGGATGTCCTTCGCTCTGTATCTATTTTGGATACTCTTTTTTGATGTAATACTTGCTTTATCGAAACTCTAAAGCTTCATTGCATCGAATACCTTATTCATGTATATCATGTTCTGCGATGACTTCGAGCTCTGTTTTGAGCCTTCGAATTTTCGTAGCTTTGTGCATGCGCGCCTTGTCATAATTGTGATTATTTTCTCTGTTTTTGCCCTTCGTCGGCTAGTTTTGTTGAAATATTCTTTGATGATATCTCGATGCTTTAGGTTGTTTTGTAACCTCGCCAGCCTTCGTCTACTTTTGATGAAGTATGCATGAGCATGTTTCATTTTCCTCTGCCTGTCTTCGCTTTCGTCTACTTTTGTTCATCGTGTTCATCTTCTTGGCTTATTTAGCCTCTTTTGTGGATGATTTCTTCGCTGCTTTTGCGAAAGTCTTTATGAATTCTTTATGATGGCTTTCTGAGCCCTTCTTTCAATGTTGGCTTCGCTCTTCTAGGCGAAGACTGTTTTTGGTCGGCTTTCTCTTAGCCTTTGAATGGTAATTTTGCTTCTGACGAAAAATTACCGTTTTGGCTCTTATGCCATTGAATTCGCTTTGCAGTTTTATTGCGAAGGCGAAAAATTTTCTCTGCCTTTTTTGGCGAATTTCTGTCTTCGAGAGCGAATTGCTATCATCTTGTCTTGTATTGCGACAAGGCTCCGTTTTTTTTTTGTATGTTGAAAACTCGGCTTCGATGCCTTTCATTCGAAGGTGAATTTGTTTTTCTGCCTTTTGTAGGCGAATCCGAAACATCTGCTTTTAGAGCAGGTTGCTATCATCTCGTCTTGTAATGCGACAAGGCTCCATTCTTTTCATATTATAAAAAAAGGTAGATATTTCTGTAGGCGTCAGAATGTTCTTCCTTGGTGTATATATACATGAGGTATCTCCATCTTTTTTTTTTGTCAAATCTTTCAATCTTCGTTACTTCATGGAGGCTTTATGGGACCGGTTTCCTCGAGGAGTGTTGAAGGCTCTTGCTCTTGGTGGATTTAAGCGTGGAGATGTTCTTCCGAAGGAGCTTGTAAATCACTTCGCGGAGCTTGATAGGGTCGCCGATAATTGTTTGATGGTCGAGGCTTCTGCAGATCCTGTTCCTCTTGCTATCGTTCCTCCGGGGGTGATTATTGTTAGCGATGGCGAAGGCTCCGAAGATCATTAAACTAAACCTTCGCAGCCAGTTGGGATGGCTAGTCGAACTCGTAGTAAATCGAAGAAGTAGATCCTTGTATTCTTCTTTGTGTTGCTTCTTGCTTCGAATACTTATGAGTAGTCTTCGGCTTCGATTTGTACTTCAGTAAATTCATGCTTAATGAATGACTTGCTTTTCGCCTTGTGTTTCTTTGTTCTGCTCCTCTTTGTTTGCAAGTAGTCTTCGATGTTATCACCTTTTGCAAGCAGTCTTGCTTTCTTTTCATTGTGGGTTCGACCCACGGACGGCGCCAAATGTTGGGGGGTCGAAGGTTTGTGTGTGACGTGTCGAAGCCCTCCAACGGAGTGTTGATGAAGTCTTGCTCGCCCGAAGCCTTCGATGAATATCTGAGCCTTCGGATTACCCTGCGAAGACCTTCTTGGTGGATATTGTCGTCTATTGGGTGATGCGAAGCCCTCTTTCCTTGTCCGCGATGCTGGACGAAGATGTTCTCGCTCATGTTCTCTGCAGTTAGACGCGCGAAGCCCTCCTTTGCCCGCGATGCCAGGCGAAGGGGTTTGAAGTGTTGAGAGGATCGAATGCGGTGCAAATGATTGTCTTTGGCTCGAGGCCCGAAAACCAGATGTCTTTACAGGATCATCTCCCTCCATATTTATAAGGGGTGAGATGATTATATTTACGTGCATGCCATCGGCTACTTCGGCATGGCTCTTAGCTTGGTAATTCGAACTCCTGCGTCGTCTGCTTTTTCCGTTCCGCCTTCGCTGGTTGCCGGCTTCCTTCATTCCACCTTCGCTGATGGCCATCCCCCTTCGCGTGTGTCTTGCTTCTGGTGGTGGTTCGTCCCTTGACTTGGATCGCAGCTATCTTCCCAACACTCTGTGCTTGCACCGGTATGAAAATTACAGTCGTGTAGAAGAGTTCTAATGTCATGCTCGTCTATACTTGAACTTGAAGGATGTCAGCTGTAGTTTTTTCAGATCAGAATAAGTGCGATTGAGATACCAAGATAGCATGGTATTGATCTAAATTGGGATATTTCTAATGAATGATCCTTGTTGCATGATGGATGAATAATGACGGAGTTAATTGTTTAGTTCTAAAACTCCTGCTGCTGTGCTAGTTCTGAAACTTTGAGCTTCCTGCTGCTGTGCTTGTTCTGAAATTGCGACATGTCGCTATGGACCCGTGCATGCATGCGAACGGAATCGGCATGGATACAGGCGCGAGCGGAACTCCGTGAATTGACGTTGAGGCATTCATCAAGCATGTAATCGTCGCACCACCGATTGCGGCTGCCGGTGCGGTCTTCGAAACCAGCGTGGTATTTTCTCCAGGATCCCCTTCTCCATGGCCGTCTTGTTCCCACCGGCCATTCCGAGAGAAGGTCGAGATCGCCGGCGGCCAGTTTCTAGGACGTCGAACGAACAGCCAACAGGGAGAGAGATCGATGGGGAAGGAGGAACCATGCAGGTGTTTTTCGTGTGAAATTGTGTTACTGTTGGGGGGTTTGTGTGAAGTGTTGAGGTGGGATTGAGTTGGAAAGTCTGGGCTGTAGGATTTCGATCCGACGACCCATGACGCCTGTTTGCACCATTGCACCTAAATCTCATTTGCACTTAAATTTTCCCCATAACAGGGTACCAAACCGATAAAATTTTTGAAGTAAAAAAATTTGAAAAAAGGGACATGTGAAGGGGAATAATGAATCAGCAAAGTGGACTTCGATCTGAGCAGTGAAAAGTGTGAATTACCTTTTATTGGTGTAATTTGAAACTTTACTTGCTGTGGGTATTCCAAGGACCATTAGATGGTTGCTAGATGGAGTTGGTTAAGGTATTTTGCATATTGGACAAGAATGATTCATAATGTTAAACCACATAAAAATAAGGAAAAAGTCCATTTTACTCCCCTAAACAATCCACTTTGTCTATTTTACGCCCTAAACAAAATGATAGCTCATTTTACCCCCCAAACAATTCTATTTGGTGCAATGTACACCTTTTTAAAGTTTGTCTTTTTTGTATCTTAGCCTACAAGTGGAATTTGAAGCTCAAATTTTGCATGATAATAACTCACACAAAAACCTATATCAAAAAATTTATGACATATTATTTTGATATTATTTACATATTTCAATAGAAATTAACGTTATATGGATAAATATGATATAAAAAAATAATTTAAAAATATTTTAACATAGATTATTGTGGCAACTAACATCATGCAAAATTTGAGCTTCATATTCTACTTGTAGAATGAGAAACAAAAGAAACAAACTTCAATAGGGTGTACATTGCACCGAATAAAATTGTTTGAGGGAGTAAAGTGAGCCATCATTTTGTTTAGGAGGTGAAACAGACGAAGTGAATTGTTCGGGGGAGTAAAATGGATTTTTTCCTAAAAATAATTATGATAGTTTAACAAATCAATCGAACAAATATAAGTCTGTATCATGGTGGACAAATGAAGGAGGATGTGTTCAAGGTTCGTTAAATGGGCAAGTCTATCTGAACTTTTGTTGACGACTGAATGCTACTTTTTGTTTTATTTTTGAATATTCTTTGAAGTTTTAAAAATAAAATAAAGAAGTAAACTTCAAAAAAGTAGAAGATAGAGGCGAGAAAGTTAGGCGTTATAGTAGCCTAATACTGTACCATCCTGAAACAAAGACCTAATACCAGCTTATGTTCTGCTTCATGATGGGTTTAGGGCCCAGGTTTGTGGCCCATGTGCTGTCCAGCAAGCAGCTCCGAGTTGGAATTAATGTTGATGCGGCCATCTCTAAAAATTCCAGAAAGGCAACGACTGTTGCTATTGCAAGAGACAGAGACGGAAATTTTCTGGGAGCATCTGCGGTGGTATTCCGGCCGGGAGATATCAGAACCGGACATGGTGGAACCGATTGCATTTAGGGAGGGGTTGGCACTTACATCCGACCTGGCTGTGCAACACCTCCGTTTGGCGTGCGATAATGTTAATGTGATCAAGAGTATCAGGGAGGCAGGCATGAGACCATAGGTCATATTGTTAAGGATATCAAGGCCACAGAGGCAACCTTTTGTACTTCTGATTTTGTTCATGAAAGTCGACGATCCAATGTTGATGCTCATAACATTTCTAGGAGCTCGATTTATGTCGATTTTGGTAGACATGTTTGGCTGTTAAATCTGCTCAAACGCGTTTGTAATTCATACAGTTCTGCTGGTCAATAATGACAACAAAGAGCTATGCCTTCTCTCTAAAAAAAAAAAAAAAACTACGTTGCCTCAGCATGGATTTCTTGCCGATTCGGTTGTTCCGCTGCTGGACAACAGCTCTTCTACCTCCTCTTGCACCCACGTGAAGTGAGCATTTCCTCATCTCAATTCCTCTCTTTTTTCACATGCTTTAGTGCTGCCTGCTGATCCTGTTTTGCTGCTTGGCAAGGAAAGAATGAAGGCTGCGCCGTGCAAGGAGGGAAAGAAGGGAATGATTTCGTTTTTCCTAGGTAATGAGCGAATCGATCTTCCGTGTAATCCTTCTATGTTTTACCTTGGTTAAGTTAAGAGGTTAAAGTAATCTTGCTGGCTGTGCAAGATTGATAGGTTGTGCAGTATTAGATCGACCAAAATTTCGGGGCTGTAGCTGCAGATTTTGAAACTCTTGTTATAAGGGAAGTGGTAGAGGATCTCAAGATCTGTCCACCGAGTCTTTAATCATGAATTTTCACCAAGTATAACGGAACTTATCGCTTTCTGAATGTTACTGTCGATGTACAGTTCAGTCTGTCAGATAACAGTTTGTGTTACTGTCCAACAGCCATTTGATCCAGTTTTTGGGGATTTCATCTACGCTGTTAACTAAGATTTTGTAGTGCATTGTTCTAGATTTTCATAGAGTACTTAATATCTTGATTTTGTTCGGTAAATTGGGAGGTGTGAATTTTTAAGGTCAGTGTGCTGCCACTCTGTCTGCAAAATTGTCTGTCAGGTTGGAAGAACGTGTAAGAATAGCAGCTGCTGGAATTTAAATGTACTTTGAATTCGAAACTCGTTGGTTGTTCAGTTTAGATGCTTGTCAAGTATTTATTTGCTCATTTTGCTGTTGAGGTTTTAATGTTATGAAAGAGAGAAGCAGCACTACTGCTTTTTACCGAGGTATTGTGGTGAGGCTTTTGCCAGTTACTGGTCTAGAGCGTTTGAACGCTATGTATATTGTTTGTAAATGATTGTAGGGAGTGTTCTTATTAAATTCTTTGCTCTGAAGCGTGCATAGTACTTTTTTTTTATTGTGGGAGGCAAGTAAAGATAGCGGTGGTTTTGCTATGGTTTTGATTTGTACTTTTCATCACCTACACTATAATATTATAAGAAAAATATCGACTTGAAATAATATGAGCATTTTGGTATTTATGCAGTTGTGCTTGTTCTTATCTTGATCTACTGCTATCAAACTTGATGATGAGCTTGTTGCTATATTTGTCATGCTCAATCTATGAATGGAATAAAGCCGTGGACACATAATCATACTTGTGGCATATTGTGGGCATCTCATGTTGTATCGAAGTTATGTCGTGAACAATTCGTTGAGATTGTACCGGTATGCATCGTACATTCCTGAGGAGGGGTGTGCAGTGTAAACATGGTCAAGGCATTGCATTAATATGCATTCATTTCAAGTTATTAACATATACAAGTTATTGTAGAAAACAAGTTCATCTGATATGCTCTCTTGATGTTGTTCATATGCTCATTGTGGAGGAGCTATTTGTGGTTACAGGGAGCCTTTATTTCCTTCATATTGAGGTCTTATTATGTGTGGCTTGACTTAAATTGTTATTTAGTTCAACTTGTGGCTTAAATAGCTTGTCAAAGCAAATTTCTTGTTGAGATGAATGGCATGACAGAATGGAAACAGGCTGCACGTCATTCACTTTACATTTATTTTGAGATTTGGCACTATGCTTAGTAGTAAAGCTTTCCGTTCTTAAGAGTTGTTCTTTTGAGTTGTGGAGTGGTGGTTAACTTAAAGGATTTATTCATTAATTCTTGCTAAGGTTGTTTGATTGCTAGTGTGATGCCTTAATGATCTATATCTATTTATCAATGTATCGCTTCTGCGTTGCTTATACTTACAAAGGTGGTGCTGCCAATTTTTCTCTATGTTTTCGGTAGAAGGTTGTTGTGATGGTTGTAGTAGTATCACGGGATGTTTATGGATTTGGGGGTGTTACAAATATTCCATCCGTTTCATATAAGTTTTGGCTTCTTCCATGCACTTGGACAAGCATCTTCCACAAATAATGCAATTCTGGCTATGTACCTGCATAGAATAAAAATCTAGCCAGAATTAATTGCATATATATTGAAACAAACGGTGTCATAACTTTGGAGTGGAGCTCATATGTTTTTTTCTTTTGACCAAAGTGTGGTGCACGGTGCACCCAAGGATACATGTTATGGGCCATCCACATGAACCTAGGCTGAAAAACAGTCTAGGAGGATCAGAAATACACGTTAGCAGAATGAGGCTTGTTGCCTGTACACGGCAGTAATGATTCTCTGCCAAAAATCAAATGTACTCCCTCTGTTTCAAAATATAAAACATCACATTGATCACTTGTCTTATTTAAAAAAGTTGTGAAAATATTGTTTTTTGTTACAATTTGTTTTATCATTAGATATACTTTAAATTTGTCTTAATTGTTTCTATATACTCATAAATTTTTTGAATAAGACGAACGGTCAAACGCGATGTCTGAAAGTTAACAACTTTTTATATTTTGAAACAGAGTGAGTACGTAACTTTGGCTGGGTCACGAGCATATGGGTTGGGCCAAGATTCTACCAGGCCAACCAAAGCCATTCAGAAGAACTTGACATTTAGAGCCGAAGGGAAGCATGTGGACAAGCTCAAAGAATAGACCCCTCAAAAAAAAAAACCCCGGAAAGAATGGACATATATTTGGAGCAAGTTTTAGCTGCTTCTTGTGTCTCAAAAGGAAAAAAAGATGTTTCCTGTCTTTTTATTTTCACTGTTGCCTTATTGCTTTCGGTATTATTTTTGTACTCAGACCTATCATTGTTACTTTTAATTTATTATAATCTGTACTGGCCTTGCCCCTCCGATTCATTCAAAAAGAGTTTACATGTCCAGCCAGCGTTGAGCAGGAGATGCGGGGCCAGCGTTGAGCAGGAGATGCGGGTTGTCTTTCACTTCTTTCGTTAAAGAACCTGCAAAAGAGCATCAATTCAATAATTAATATCAATCAAAGATGGCGCCCACGTGCTATTTAATTCTTTAGAAGAGTTCGACGGAATCTCATAGAAACTTCACATGACTTTTCAGAAAAGTCATCAACATAATAATAATGCATGTGTATAATTAAAATATCATGTTTTAATAATTTGAAGAGAAACTACAAGGAAAATGTGAATAAAGACCATTTGACTGAATCTCATGCAATTCTATGTGAAATCTGAACACCCCTTTCTATGCATAATTGATCCCCTTTGAACCCAGAAAGTTTGAATCACAATGCGGATTTATTTAAAATCATTTCCTATATTTATTCATTTTACCTAAATGTTATTGAAATGGCCATAGAATATATACAGCGGAAGAAAAACAGGTAAATGAAATGGACCAAGTATTTACAGCCTAATAATATACATACATCAGCTACACCAATCATTCTAATTCTACATCCCATCCCATCACCCCCCCCCCCCCCCCCCCCCAAAAAAAAATCATTCTAATTCTACACATCCACCCTCCTACATTTTGTTACTAACATGAGAACTTCCACTTTCCCATGGTCTCATGACCAAAGCCGCGACGATGTCGCCATTTGCGGAGGTGGAGCGAACCCAAATACCGTTCCGCGGACGGAAGGACGGTCGCCGCAGCCGACCGTTGCTGCCGCCGCACCTACCGACGCCGGCACAGGGTTCACCGTCCTCCTGTACGGCCCAAACCACTTGGCCATCATGAACCGCCTCTTCCTCCACGGCGGCACGCTGAGGCCGCGGCTTTTCAGCGATCGCCTTGCCGCCGCAGAGGCAGCCTTGACGATACGGCGCACGTCGTCTGCCGGCGCCGCCAGCACCTCCGGCAGCGCCGCGCGGACGGCGTCGAACTCTGCCGTCGGCCGTGCCACCTCGAACTCGGCCGCGAAGCCGACGTCCACGATGTATCGTCGTTTCTCGGCGGAGACGACGACGTCGATGTACTCATAATTCCCGGCCACCATGCCACTCGACTTGTCCCATCTCAGCTTGCAGAGGCCAGCGTCGTGGCCGCGATCTTGCAGGCGCGACATCAAGGCGCGCCGGAATGCCGACCGATTCTGCCGGACGTCGTCCAGGCTCTTCGCTGCTTCCACCACGTCCGCGGTGAGCCAACGGCACAGCTCGTCGGATCTAGTGGACAGATCAAGAATGGCTCTGATCTCCTGAACCACGTCGTCCGCAGCTGCCGAGCCGGCGGTCTTGTCGGCGTCGTCCTCGCCGTCGGAGTCTTGATCCACGGTGAGCGCCGCAGCCGCAGGAACGGTGGCATCCACCTCGAAGAGGTATTCGTTGACAAGGCTGGAGAGGGCAGCGGCCTCATGCTCGCTGCCGCTGCTGTCGACGCTGCTCGGCAGGACGGCGATGCGTGCCCTCGCGGCGGCGTCGAGCGGCGCGGTGGCGCGCTTTGCTCGCCGGGAAGCTGTAGGAGTGACCCGCATCTGGAATCGTTGCAGGGGATGCATGTCGTCGGCGATCACTGCTTCTTTGACGAATTTCGACGCGGCGACTCGGGAGTGGTATGCCTATATATATGACAGTGGAGTGATACTGACATGTCAGTGAAGTGTCGACACACCGCGTCATTGTTAGCTCATTACGTTAGAAACAAATGCTACAGTTGCAGCCACTACAAGTAATTATAAATTTAGCAATGCCCGACGGTTTCTTATTTAAAATTGGAGATTTCCTGAGGGTGAAAATAAATTGCCAACGAAAAATCACCGACCAATAATTCGCAACAAAAGAATTACCATCAGTCACTTATTAAATAACACTCAGGAAATGCACAAGACTGTGACAACACTGTTTAGCTATTTCAAAATGAAGAAGCACATTAACCCTCGGCTATGGTCCTACCAGCTTCGCACATTGCAAGGGTTCATTCCACTCATAGGACAGATTCAGGAAAACTGATGTTCTGTGACTTGCTACGGAGTGCAATTTTTTAAATAAAAACAGGTTTGGTATTAGCCTCAATGGGTCCTGGCCATAGGATCTGCATCTAATATCGGCGTGCCACATTCTTTACATCCACCCACTAGTGAACCATGAAGCCTGTTCGGCTGGATGTTTTGCAGCAGGCAGCAGCTACAGTGTTCGCAGTTATTTCTTCAGCAGCAGCTACAGTGTTCGCAGTTATTTTTCTGCGGCCGCAGCCGCAGCTGCAGCCTGTTCGGCAGGCTGCATGCCATCAATCTGTTCCTCGCAGTTTGTCTGCTTGCTTCTCGCTCCTTGATATGGTTATATTACTCTCGTGTATCATGCTCACGCCTTATATTGATCTTGCTGATGATGGCTGATTAATTAATTGCAACTGGAAGATGAACACTACACTGTACTATTCAAATACCTTATTAGTCTTAGGAATATTTGTGGATAATTCCAGCTAGAATATCAGATAAAATTGCAGGCAAAATTTTAACAATCTCTGGACAGATTGTTTTTAAAAAATCTCTTGTAGGTGGAAAAGTGACAAAAAGTCACAGGACATATTCAGGAAATTCGTCAACGATTCAAAATCCAGATTCTTTACTATATCCTTATCTGTATCCCAATGTCATTTTAGCTGTCACCACCCAATTAAACTGCCCTTTTATCCCTTACTCACCTAGGTAGTAGTAAGTGACAATGTTTTGGACATTGACATGACCCCAAAAATATTGTATTAGATGCCGGTGTAATATAATTAAAAAACATAGTAAAATTTTAGTATATTAGAACACAACTTACTCGAAAAAAGTATAAGCATACTATTTAAAATACAACATATAAGTCTACCCAAACAGTTCGAGTAGATAGAATGAGAAACATAAGCCATTTCTCACTCACACTGAGTGTATTGACTTCAATGATTTGTTAAGTGCAATAGTGCATAAGACAAACAAAGTTAAAATGAATAGTCCTCTTGCAATAACATAGAATTATATAAAACAAGTTCCGTTATCTTGCTGAGAAAATTCATCTAATTTGTCAATGAACAGAAAAGAAAGTTAAGAAATGGTGAAACCAGGCACACCTTAAGCCTTGTTGCTGCACTTGATGTAGCTTCCAAAAGCTGCTCATCCTATTCCCCTTTCGATTTGATTGATGCTTTAGCCAGAATCAACTCGTGACCTCTGCGTGCCGACCATGGGTTCTTATATGTTCAACGCTGGACACTGCCATTATTGGTAACGCAGAGGCTTCAAATGGAGGATGCCAGTGCCTTTGTCTAGGTTCCTTTCACCTGAACGAAAAGCGTCCAGATACAATGAACAAACAGGGTAACGCCACATCAGCATCTAAGTACATTTTCGGTCCATTTCCGGATCCACCTAATTTCTGAGCTTATTACTCGATTGACTAATTAGTTTAGAAAAAAAGGTAGAGATAATTACACCAGCGGTGATCTTGTTTTCAATGACGAGAAAAGGATTCCAAGCTGAAAATGCTTTAAACTTTCTCTTGCAGTAGTGATACATATAAATTTAGAAATAATAAAATCTAGCTAGAGAACTGTTTCTTGTTCTGATTCCGTTTTATTCTTGCTTCTGCAGCTGAAACGGAGGAAATTTTCAGGCTTATTTTCTATTCTAGAAATTAGCGAAAGCGCGAACTTGCCCAGAAGGTTGGACCTTGTTTCTTCCTTTTGCCAATGTAAAATAATTTTCCAAGATAGACATCACATTATTTTCTGATATTCAGGAAAATTTAATTTGACTACCTAATATAATGTCAATTTACCACACAAGTATGAAGGCCGAACTAATTCTGTGAGATCAAATTGCCAGCACACTAACTGTTATATGGGATACACTATGTCGCATGGATTCTTATGAATAGTGAGAGAGAAACTTTCTCCTGAGGTACCATTGCAATATCATTAAAAAACAAAATAATAATTTTTTTGAGCGAAAGCCTATAGCTCACATAGTTTTGTTAAGTAACCATGACATACAGTGAAATTTTCTGTGGGCTACACGAAATAAATTGTTGGAGCTCTTTGAGGGTTCCAACCACGACTTGTTGGTCACAAGCCAGTGTGGTACGATTGTATCCTTGATCCCTTCACTTGCCAGTGAATCTCACCCACTGTCCCCAGCATCATTTAAAAGAGAAAGCCTAAGAGATAAAGAAGTACAAGAATACAATATAACCTCATTCCTCGCCATCTCGAATAAACAACCACTTCGCTGAGTACATCTCTATGTCTTTTATGTAGGCTATTACCGACGCCCGACTATATTCCCACAATTGATTGATGGATGTAGCTAACTATTAATTACAAAACAGTTCCAACCAACAAAAGAAAAATGGTAAACATCCATCAACATTATTTGACCAGCAGGGAGTCTATTACTAAAGAATATAACCAACATTATTTAATCAGCTTCCAAACAGCATGATTGTGAGGAACAACATTGGTAACAGCTAGCTAAAGCTCGAAAGACCAAATGAATTTATCTTTTTATTCTGATAAGTGAGTATTCATGACCCAACCAACCAAGTGGTACCAAGCAATTAGATTATTCCCCACTATTGATCTTCTAAAAGATACATTCGGTGGCCTAGATTGTAAGACCACACTAGTGGAAGCGTTTTCTTTCTAACAATATTGCAAAAATTAGGGTATTGGTCCTTAAAGGCTACATCACATAACCAAGCATCCCCCCCAGAATATTACCTGAGTAGCCATTACCCAACTAAACTTACCCAACCTCAAAAAGTCTTGTTGAACCTTCATTAAACGACGAAAAATGAGAATCGCTAGCCATATAATCAACCTGAGTAATTGATTTATACCTCAAGTATTTTTTTCTAAGGAGTGTTTGGCAAACCCTATCCTCACTTATTAGCTTAGAAAACCCATTTACTCAGCAAGGCTCTATTTTGTAAGAATAAATTTAAAATTCCTAATCCTCTTTGACGGTGTACAAAGTATACTCCATTTTGTAAGTTTGTTTCCATTTTTTTTTTTTTTTTTTTTTTTGCTCGTGACTTCGCCAGAAAAACCCTTGACCTATAATAGTCAAGTTTATTAATTACTACTCTTGGTACTTCAAATAAATAAAGCATAAACATGGAAAAATTACGTAAAAAAAAGTTGATTAAAACCAATCTACCTCCAACCGAAAGCAACTTTCCTTTCCAGCAACTAAGTTTTTTTTCTGGAAACGCTCCTCTATCCATATTCTAAGTTTTCTATGATGCATAGGAATGCGGAGGTAACTAAAAGGAAATAAACCCATCTCACAACCAAAAATCTGTTAATATTCATTTTCCATCTCCTTAAGCTGTCCGTAGCAGAATAACTGTACTCCCACAATAATGCGATGTCAGAACTCTTATGAGATCCTTCTAAGGTATGAAGCAGGCAATTTCGACCCGAAGGTGAAGCCCAAGAAGTCAGACGATAAATACACCACGAAGGCCAACAGCAAAAACAAGGACTTGCAGGCGAAGCAAAGCATTAGTAATTAAGAAATGTGAGAGTTGCAAAATCAGGAACAAATCGTTGTGTCATTCAATGCCACGATGAATGCGTGCACAGGCTAACAAAATGTGTGGTTTTGGACGCGTCCTGCCCGAGGTCCATAATTTGGCAAAAAGGGAAGGAAATCCATGGACCTTCTGTCGCTATATGCATGCATTGACATGGGAACAGGCGTGCTACATACATAAGGCACAATGGCATCGTCAAGAGTGCATACTGGTGGAGTGCCCAAAGTTTACGCATGCTTGGTATCACAAAGGGTACTACGGTTATTTTAGTCCTATCTGACTGGTTTTTCTCGCACCCCAACCTAGTAAATAAATCCTTGTGCCACCATCCTCCTTCAAAGAACTCGCGCTGCCCCCGCCCACAACCTCACCGCCTTGAGCCACCACCGATTATTCCCTATGCGACTGCTGATTTCACGCCACTGTTTTATTTGTTTTTCCTGAAATACCTAGTATTATTGATACCACTCAAGAATACTAGTAGTACTATGTTTGGGAGAGGAACTAATCTGGATCGTTGGATTTCAAATACTACCAGTATATTCATGATATCACCAGTATAACACTAATAGTATCGCACACCGCAAAACTCCTCTCAAACAGGCAGCGGCGTGTATGAAAGAGGCAGGTGGCATGGAGTTGGTCTCGCTAAAGGCATATGTGGTCAGTGGCGGACCTCCCTTGATTCAAGGGCATGCAGCTGAATGCCCAAATCTTTGAGAAAAAAATGAATTATGCATTTGTATTTGGTACATGTATACATAGATACAAGCAACTAGGTGCAAAATCATGTCTCTTGGAGCGTAGGAACATAGAAATGAAGGCAAAAATTCACGTATTTCATTTTCTTTTTCTTGAAAAAGTTTAGCCATGTGAATTTTCATAGTTCGTCTCCTGTTTGAATGCCCGGCAGATGAAACTTGGGTCCGCCACTGTATGTGGTGGCGGCTATGGTGTAGTACCCTATCTATGGAACCATGTCCACCAAAGATGACAGTCTCCCATGGAAGAAGCGTTGTTGCCCCCCTTTGCCTTAGTACTGTGGTGGTGGTTGTGGTCGTGGTCGTGATGTGGTGGGACCTCAATGGCACGGTGATGTCCAAATTACATCCCTTATGCATAGTACTGATGAACATGGTGATGTCCAAAAATAAATAATTATTTTGTTTAGATCGAAGAATGTCTTCTGGTGTGAGCAGGGTGAAGCTAAAGCAAAATGTTGGGGGTGCATCCTTCTGCGCTGATGGAGTGCATAACTTCATACTACATATATATGGTGAAATATGATAGTTATAGGCTTATAGCTGAAGTTAATTTCAGCGTGGGTGCCTTTGCACCCACTCCAACAGTGTCGGTATTGATAAATTACGAAACATGTACACTTCAACTAAATGAACAATAGCCTTCCCTTGACAGGATTATTTTTGTCTTCATATTCCTTCCGACTCCATGTGTAGAATTGCGGGAACCACATCCATACGTTCTAACCTGCGCAGAGACACGATGCTGGAGCCTGGGAGCGTCACACTGATATCTCCGTCTCGATTCCTCACCTTTATTACAAATTGCCGTCCAGATACAATGGATTACTTAGTTTGCTGCAGCCATACCGTTCCGTCCATGTGAGCAAATTTAAAAATCTTTAGGGCGTCTGCTATATATCATATGATTTTGGCTTGCGTTCAGCATATAGACCATCAAAAGTTGAGTATGCAGAACGTTAATGGGGTTAATCTGTCCAAATTGGTTCTGAGAAAATTTACACATCGATGGATATTTAGGAACGTACACAGTGACACAAAACACTGCAAGAAATTTGAGTATCTATGTTGCAAGTCCTCGTACGTGATACTCAGTATAAATGTCACGAAAGAGTAATTGTATTAAGAAGATTAGTGATCTACTAAGCTAAATTTTTCCAACACCAATAACACAAGTTCTGTAACATTGAGAACACCAATAAGCCATAAATATTTTAGACAGCATAACTACTTTTGCTCACTTGTTATACAATGTAAGACCGAAAATTTAAACCTTCTTAAATAAAATTAAACATAGCATATGGAAGGTCTTTGATAAATTTTTGGCATTCCTGGTTTTAATTTAGTAAAAGTTAGTTTCAATATTTATGTGAATTTTACATTAGTTTCTTATTAGAATTGAAGACACAAACAAATATAAAAGTTTTGTGCAAGACTGGACCAACTCCACCTTGGCCCATCTCATGTTCCACCTATTTCTAGCATAACTACGCCATGCCAGTATACTTCAACGGCCCAGCCCATCGCTTGACCTAACACATGTCTACCCATTTGTGAGCCTACTATCACGTGCCATAGATCAAAAACGGTGACCAATTATTTTGTATAAGGCACCATCTCAGTTCCCATATGTAAGCATTTCGACGCGAAAGGGCCTGTAGCCTAGCGGTTACAGGAGTCTCAGTAGCACCTCAGGTGCTGAGTTTGACTTCCCGTGGAAGCGAATTTTCTAGGATTTAACGACATTGTGCTTTCAGTGATAAGCGACCCTCTCCTCGACAGCGAGGCACAGTGGTGACTTCATCAATATCTAGGATGTGCCGGCACAGTCTTCGAAGATGCCCATAGAGGTAGGGTTTACGTACGTGTGTTCATAGGGGTGAGTGTGCGTGCGTTGTGGGCGTCTGAATAGAAATGCTAATATTTTGGAATTGAGGTAGCGATATATTATTAGTTATCACACGGTTTAATAATAGTAGTCATTCTAACTTTGGGCAGATGAAAAGTGAAAAATTTACAAGGCACACAAAATAAGGAGGAGAGATACAAAGATGTACTAGGAAGTGAGAGCGCTGCACCAGAAAGTGAGAATAACAAGTATAGTGAAACATAGCTAGGGAATATTATATATGTATTAGTTAGACCAAACAAATAAAATATCAAACATGTGTGGTAAGGGATGAACAGTTTTCCACGCAAAAAAAGGATGAACATTTTACAATTCAATTTTTATAGAGTAAATTGCACAAAACTAAAAGAGACAATAGCGTTTTAACCATGATTCTAGACTCTAATTGCGTTTTCACTATCGATTTTCAGATTTTGCAAGAGCACCATTGATTTTTTGAAAACTGATGGTAAAATCGCAAAACTATTTTGTAAGATCACCATCGCTTTTCGAAAACTGATGGGAAAATTACAAAATCTGAAAACCAATGGTGAAAACACAATTAGAGCCTGAAAGGATGGTTGTTTTGTAATTGCCCCAAACTAAAACTATTTGACTTAAGCTTTTAGAAAACTACAACTTTTGGAACATATTTCAGAGAACTATAACTATTTTGATAATGTGTTTCAGAAAACTAAATCATTTGCTTCTGGCCCACATGTCAAACTCGGTTTGAGAACAAAAATTGCAGTTTTCTAAAATTCATGGTCAAAATAGTTGTAGTTCTTTGTAATAGAAAAAGTTGTAGTTTTCTAAAACCTTGACACAAGTAATTGTAGTTTTGTGCAATTCGCTCATTTTGTTATGAAATGTTGAATTATCTTACTATGTTTTTAGAAATTTAAGTTTTGAATGAAATTTACAACAGTTTGAATGAAATTTACGACATCATGATCTAGGACACGTGTCACATGACAAAGTACAACAAAAGTCTAGTAAAACACATCACAAATTTATCGTAAAACATTATCGTCAAATGTCGTAAATTACGATAACACTGTTTTACGATAATTTTATCACGAATTTACGACAAATTTAAACAAATTTACGACATTAGCGTTCACACATGTTTTGAAAGAAGAACCATGATAAAAGTGTAGTAAATCACGATGCAAAATATCGTAAATCACTATACACGAATGTCGTAAATTAGAATACAAAAGTGACCACAGAATAAGTTATTCTATGGCTAGCTATAAAATAATAGGTCTGTATATATATATATATATATATATATATATATATATATATATATATATATATATATATATATATATATATATATATATATATATATATATAGGCTGGCGCTATTTAGCGCGCTGCGCGCTAAATACAATTTAGCGCGTCAGGCCCTGCCAGGCGGAGGTCCGGCGAACACCCCCGCGACCGTAAAACTCTGGGTTTCCTGCTTCCGCAATAATAAAACATTTGGACGCTGCTTTTGTATCCGGCGAAGGCCCTTGCGACCGTAAAAAATCCGGGAGGTGTCGCCGGAGAGCGGAGGTTCTGCCCGAGAAGATGAATCGGTGGAAACTGCTCCGTAAAGCAACTAGACCCACCTCCTGACTGCGCGCGGTTCCCAAAAATTGGAAATTGAGGTGAAAAAAGATGATATTCGTAGTAAACGTTTTATTGTCGTGTGTTTTGTTTGAGTCGGACGTGTCACGTGTGTATGCGGGTTGTGGAGACGTTCAGGACCGCATGCTGGGGGATGAACGTTTTACGGTCGCGGGAAAAAAATTATGGTTGCGGGCTTTTAGTCGGACGGGTGTCTATTGGGTGCTAAAAATTTAACGGTTGCGGGATTTGATGGCTGGACGGTGCACACGAGTGGGTTGGCGGCGCCGCCGGGGTGCTAAATAAGCTATTTAGCACCCTGGGTGCTAAATAGAGTATATATATATATATATATATATATACACACGTATGTATATATGTTTAGGTACAAATAGGTCCTCTGTAGTATATATTGTTTTGGGAGGAAGGTCATCTGTAGTATATATTAACTATGTCATGTTCTAGTGTTGAAATAGAGCAAAAAAAAAATTTGTTGAATCAACAACTTTGTTTTGTTGAATGCATACATTTTAAAATTTGTTACAAAACTAATAGTTCTACACGGTGGTGATTAAATATCAAACTTTAGTGAAAAAATTGAGTTTAAGAAAAATTATAACAAAAGTCATGTTTAGACCATATTGGGCCATAGTAATAGGCATTTTTGGCTGGGTGTTCTTAGGCTACAGAGCACCCAAGACGTAATTTATGTCCATCCCATATAAGCACTTTCTTGGTTGGAAACGTGCACATGGCGCAACGAGGATAATTCTATTTACAAATGAGTGAGTATTATGTTCTATAATTCGGCTTGTATGTATGCATTTAAATAAGCATAATTTTTACCCTCCTAAAGTAACAAGAGCTACCAAAATAACTCAACTGAAATTTTGGTACCTTCCGAAGGACAGTTGAAAATGTTGTTTCTGACTCATTTTAAGTCTACTTCAAGATCATCCTCAGAAGTCTGGAGTGGACAACATATATGCATTGAAAAAGACATCTCCTCCATAAAAATGGTAAGGAATAGCTGGTGCATGTAATCAATAATGTATTAGTGTTCAAATAAAAATTAATTTAAAACTTTATTATTTTCCTTACCTTTTTTTGATTAGTTTAAAATAAGTATACGGTAATAATTTTTTTTAAAAAAAACATCAAACTGTCCAAACAATGGGTAAAAAATCAAGAAAAAAAACACATGGACAGATAATGGAACAATGTACCTTTGTGAGAAATTTCTAGTTTCACTGTGTTTTGTGCATTAAGGTAATTATTTTTTTTAAAGTAGTCACTTATCCAGCTTTGGTGTCATGTAGACAAATGACACGTTTTCTCATTGTTCATGAGACCAAAAGAGGAGATGTGGTGTCCATGAGACAAAACTAACATTTTACAGTGTTCTACATACAAATTTTGTGTATATTTAAACTTTCTTATATGTATCTTGTTGAATTAATTAGTATTTCAATAAAAATTCAAAAGTAACATTTAATGGGCACCGGTTGAAATAATGCTCAATGTCAAAATGTTCTCACAAAAATGATTGTTTCATATTTATTATAGGTTTTTAATGGCATAAGCTTTGGGGTGAATGGAATATATTTAGGCAAATTTGGACGAAGGTCCTGACCTGATGTAAAATATACCAATTCAGTACTTCATGTAACTTATTTTTTAATTAGTCCGCTTGATTATTAGCAGCGACTTTTCTCAAATGTTTTTTGCTACAAGACGAAAGTAAACTTGCGGTTTGATAATGGCTGAGCATCCAGTTATTCTAATCGCTCATCAACATGATTCAAGGATATGTACTGCCTGCTGCTTTAATTTGTACCTTTTATAACACAAGAGATCTAGCAGCTGAATTGCCTGTGATGTATAGATAACTATAACAAAAAGAGGGCACCTCACATAACGAAAATTCATTGAACGGTGAGTTGAAAAATCACCTCACCAGCAACAATCCAAAAAAGAAACATTTGTCTTTCGGTTGACATTTCTTCACCCCTTCATTATTGCATACATAATGCACAGGCATAGATCGTACATACATGCAACAACTCAATTGGAAGTAGCTGTCACTGACATGTCATATAGTGACAAACGATGTCGATGTGATGCCCTCCAAAATCATGGTTTCCCACCCAAACAATGCTCCCTGTGCATTTCCATATCCGCGCATCTCCGGATCCAGTGGTTTAACATATTCAAGATGAAGATGAAGGCTTACTCAGACCAAGAAGCGAGACACATATGTAACAACGTCTGATTGGCTGCTGCATGCTTGCTTACAACTTAGTGAAAAGCATACCTTAAGCATGGTGGTTCAGATGGTGCAAGAAAGAAGCCCACAATTCGGCATATCGCTTCTCCGGCTGCAACGGAAGGAACACAAGATCCCATGGCCGTGTCAGGCGTCCGGCAGTGTGGGCCGAGCCACTTGGCGGCCATGAACCGCTTCTTCCTCCATGGAGGCACGGTGAGGCCCTGGCTCTTCAGTGACCGCCGTGCTGCCTTGGCAGCCACCTTCACCACCTGCTGCACCACCTTCGGCCTAGCAACAAGAACCGTGGGTAGGGCCTCCAAGACCATAAGGTACACCGCGGTAGACCGTGCCACGGAGAACTCCATGGCAAACCCGACGTCGACGATGTACCGCTCGCCGGCTGCGGTTTCCTTCCCGGAAGCCGTGGTCACCACGTCGATGTACTCGTAGTTCCCAGCGGAGACATCTTGAGTTCCCCGCCACCTTGTCTGACAGACTGCAGCGTTGTACCCACCTTCCCGAAGATACGACACCACTGCTCGACGGAACGCCGGCAAGCTACCATGGAATGACACCATTTCCTCGATTGCTTTGTTAACCTCACCTGCAAGTCGCCCCAGAAAAGTATCAGTGGACATGCCTTTATTCAGAAGTTTCCTGATGCACTCGGCTGCCTTCCTGGCCTTGTGTGCCGTAGCCGGGGCACCGAGCTTGACTCCATCATCTGATTCTCCAACCGGGGATGCATCGACATTGCCGTCGTCAGAATCAACCTCAGATGGGCTACCACTTTCCAGTCCAAAAAGTCATGGACAAGGCATGGTCGGATAGAGTTTTCACACCATCTGCTGCAGCCTGCTCGGATGTCAGCCGTCGCCTCCGTCATCTGGGAGCTAGCAAGAGACAATAGATTCGTGATATGTTTCCTAAAAATTGTATGATGAAGAAGAATGAAACTCGATGTGGTAGGGTAGTGCGGGTAGGCCTTGAGGTACAGCATGCATATATAGGCTGATGCAAGTTGAGCAAAACACAAGAAAATGGTACAGTCATTTTCGAAGGGAACGAGAATCATAATGTGTCAGTGAGATGGGACCATATAATAGTATATCTTGTCGTGATACAAAATATTTCATATAGATTCCTACGATGATACTATACATCATGTTGGACCGATATTTATATTTCATTAATAGTTTTTGTGACTGTTGGATTGATCCAATTATTGACTTGTTGTCGGACCAATTGAAACCTAGTAGCATTTCTAATGGAATATGCCAGCTGCTTCAGCATTTATAGAAGGATGGTACTTTTCCAGCTCTAGGAATACACTGACAATCGTATGGAATGAGACATGGAAACAAGATATTTATGGATTCAAAGATGCCTGAAGACTATTGTTATCAGAATAATGTTGCTAGAAATGAACAAGCTACACCTGAATAGACGACGTGGATGGGGGCTTTACATGTAGCTGCTAGATATTGACAGTTGAGGGCCTCTAGTGATGTCAAACGAGATCACCCAGTCAATCATGCTAGAAGGACAGGTTGCTGACAGCTGAAATTCCGACGTTCATGTGTAAGAATAGCTTATTTGTTGTACCTTTTTAGATAATGGGAAATTAAAGCATCCCGGCCTCGGCCTCACTAGGAGGTTACAGCCGTAGCTTATTTGTTGTACTAATATATGATCTGTAAAGATAGTTTACATGCTATACTTGTACATAATTTCAAATGGGACGCGGATGATTTCAGAAAACCGAGTATGGATCAGTCCTGCTGTATTCCATGACGTTGTTGCTGGGGATGGACAACGGGGTCACTTCCGTGTCTTTTTCCCTAGTAACATTGTCACCACTGTCTGGCGAAATGCTGACCTTTAATTTTTGTTTCAGAAGTTTGTCTTTCTCACTGGTGAGAAGGAGGACCAGGTCCAGATGAAAAGTCCTCAATGAGCCAAATGACGTAAAAGAGAAGTCGCTATCATCTTTGTCACCAGGTTTGTAGCCACCTTCGATCGGGGGAGTCAAGCTACCACGCACTAGGTTAGTGAAGACGGTGAAGTTTCACTTATCTATAATCCGAACATCTATAGTTTTCTCGAAGGTTTGATAGTAAAAGTAAAACGCTATTTGTACCCATTGAATGGTTTAGTATGGGATATCCTAGGAATGGTAATTAATAGCATATCCAATAGTTATGAAAAGAAAATAATCTCTTAACATTAATTCAGGGAGCTTCTAAAACACGTTTCATAGTAATAAAACATGGCTGTTCAAACATTTCCCAATTTTTGATTTGCCTCGTCACCTTTTTTGTGAGATTGGGAGGTGGGTCTGGGTGGATTGGGAGTGTGTAAGGCTAAGGTCCCCTTTGGTAGACCTTCTCCAATGACTTCTTCAGCGGCTTGATATGTTTTCCAACCAAAAGGGGTGCTTACTCAGGTGCTTCTCCTAAAAAAAGAAGGAAGCCGTATCCAAAAATAAAGTGAAGCATGAAGCCACAAAATGGTAGCTTTACCAGCTTATTTTCTCTATGGCACCCTCATCTTTCCATATTTGTCCCAAAAAATATAAAGGAGCTGCAAAAAAATCCGTTTTGCCAAACGTTTTAAGCACAGCCACAGACACAACCAGCACAACTGTTTTTTTAAAGAAGCCACAGCTACAGCCGAAGCCGGCACAACCACAGCGCTACAAAAGAGGCCCTAAATATTTTGAGAGCATGTTTAGATAACTATTGGAGTGAGGTTTTTATTGATTACCCCACAGATTAAGGTTTCTAAATAGTTTGTTCCTAACGATTGAATAAGCATATCCAAGACAGCCCCATAAACCTCCCTCAAATGAAATTATCAGGGTTTAATAAAAAAAACCATCAAACTTCCCTCATTTATAGTTACAAAAAGAGGAAGAATTGAGGCCCATTCATTTTCTTTCCAATATAATTGATGAAATGCTGATGTGGTCCCCAATCTAAAGTATAATTGATCAACTTTAAGGAATTAGGAGGGACAGTGGGAGGAGGGGAGAAATATTTTCCCTAATTTTTTTGTTTTTTCCTAAAAAATTATGTTTTTGGAGCAGATTTATGGCGATCCCTTGCAGATGCTCTTTAAGGTACAATGGTCTAGAGGAATGTACTTCATATCCCTATAAATAGAGGGGAGGAAACTTTTGGAAACAAGAAAGAATCATAGTTTGACCTGTCTATTAATTCATTAATTTTGCTATACTTTATTTTCCTCCAATGTTTCATGGAAGCATCTAAGCCAGCAGTTTTGTTTCTAATGTTTGAAACAAGGTTTGTTTTACATATGTTCTCATAAATATGACCAAGAAGACCTTATATTGTTTCACTTTTGATGATTGGTTATTTTTTAAGTCAGGTAAACATTTGCGACAAAAGCGAAGTATCGAATGGAATATGGAATAATTAAAACGTCCTGACCTGATGCAATAATACAGACCCACTACTGCGTGTAATTGATCTTTGGTGCACTCATCAGCATCGAAATGATTTTCCTACAAGAATACGATCAGCATCACCGTTTGTGTACGCCACCGTGAACTCAATTGCAAAGCGCCAAAGGCATCGTCGAAGATCTACTGCCCGCTGGACGCAGTTTACTTCCCGGAAGCCATGGTCACCACGTCGATGCACTCGTATTTCCCATTTGAGACGTCTTGGGTTCCCCGCTACCTAGCTAGTACGACATACCGCATTGTCGTAGCCACCTTCCCACAGTTGTGACGCCAATGCTCGACGGAACACCGGCAAGCTACTTCGGAGTGACACAATTTCCTCGACTCCTTTGTCAACGTCACCATGCCATTGTCCAGAAGTGTCCTGATGCACTCGGTTGCCTTCCTGGCCTTGTGTGCAATAGCTGAGTCACCATTTGCTGCAGCCTGCGCAAAGATCAGTATTCACCTCCGTCATCCGGTAGCTGGTAAGAGAGCTATAGATTTCTTATAGGTTTTCTAAAAGGTAGTGTGACGAAGAAGAATCAAATTACTAGATGCGGTAGGACAGTGTGGATAAGTCCTTGAGGTACAATATGCATATGTAGGCTGAGTCAAGTTAGTACGAGCGAAACACAGAAAATAGTACTGTCATTTTCGAGGGGTAAAGAGAGTGTGATGGAAGCATATAATAGTATATCTAACGGAGACAAAATATTTCACATAGTATCTGACTGTGATACGATGTATCATGTTGGATGGCTTTTTTTATATTCCATCATGAATAGTTTGGTGACTCTTGGATCGATCTGATTAACTTTGTCGGACCAATGGAAACCTAGTAGCATCGTGAATGGAATATGCCAGCTGCTTCGGCATTTATAGAAGCAATGGGTCCTTTCCCAGGTCTAGAACACACTGAAATGAAACCAAAAGTGGCATGGATACAGGATATTTATGAAAGGAATGGTAGCTTTTGTAGACAACTGGAGACATTCGCTATTAGTCGTTTATATGTTTTCATATGGGACCCAGATGGTAGTAGAAATTTATCTTAAGTCATATATATATATATAATACTATAATGCCGTCGATAGATTACCACTATCTCATAGAATTACAGTCACCCAACAAGGGTATCATTGATTTCTTTAAATAAAACAACGACGGCTAATTTTACCTAGCTTACAGTAAAATAAAACAACACCACACTTTTTTTTATTTTTTTTGCAGTTTTGGATAACAGATTGATTTTTTAATCTAACTCACTGCTTTGCATAACCTCGTTCTGAAATATAAGATGTATATGACAGCTAATTTACTTCAAATCAAACTGTATATGTTGTCCCAAACATCATATATTAAAGCAGGCAAAATTAGCTATAACACACAGAAAAAGTGTGTCTTTAGACAAAGCACGCTTTAAATCTCGTATTTAGATGTGGCATTTTTCCAACTTTTTTTTATCTCATTGCACGAAATACATTACAACATGAAACTTTGCAGCGTAATGCATTACTTCATTCTCTATACATGACTCTCTCTTTTTTTCTGCAAATTTCTCTACAAATTTGTGAGATCATGAATCAAACTCGTTATGGTATGGTAGTGCAGCTTAGTACGGGAACTCTGAATACAAAATACAGTACTATCAATTGTACAATGTTAAAGAGTAATAATGTGTCAATATGATGTTAGCATATAATATATTCCTACGGTAATACTATTTTGCATGCTGCACCCATGCTTTATATGTGACTAATAGTTTTGTGGTGTAGTCGAATGATTAACCTGATGTCGGACCAATCGAAACCTATAGCATCGTCAATGGAAATATGTCAGATGCTTTGGTATTTACGAAAACATGCATAAGCATGAAAACAAGCATAAGAACCAATGCGAAGCATTCTGCACTCTGAAGCCCAATTGGCCCATCCAGAAATGGAAACTCTAAGGCACCATCAGTCTGAACGGACGACCCATCTCGGCCTTCAGCCTGCATGTGGGGATGGTGTGGGCTGCCCAGCGATATGGCCCGGGTGCATGTGTCGCCTTGATGGGATGGTTTTCTGTTTGATCTAAAGTGGAGTACTTTTGTCAGACTCCGGACTATTTTATTCTCCTTTTGCATTTAGCTCCGGGTGCCCAGTCCTAACCAGGCATGTGACGGTGGCATTATGGCATAGATGCAGTCATCCCCTCAGCCTTTAGTGACGGAAGGCCAAAAATAATAGTGACGGGCACATAGGCATTCGTCACTACAGGCGCGGCGCCAACACTGTAGCATCTAGCAGTAGCGGATAGGATGACATCAGCAACTCTACAGTATCTAGAGCACTTATTGTACTGGTGTTGGAGGCGTTTCACTGGAGGGCATTGGATGACTTTCTGTCCTGCTCAAAGCAATTCTCGCCTTATTCATCGTTTCACTTGGTTCCTTGGTCCACATTGAATTGTATTGTCTGGAACGGTGAGCTCTATCAGTGGATTCTTGTGTCGCTATTGTCTAGTCATTTTATTGGACTTCATGCACCGTGCCTTCTGGCATCCGTCCCTCCTTTGAGGCTTTCCCATACCTCCTTCAATTTGTACTCCACTTTCCAACCGTCTCCGGGGTGACAATCTTTGTAAAGTCATTATTTCCTTTTATTAAAATGTGAATTCACCTAGACAACTCTTACCGTAGTTTCCCCCAGAAAAAAGGGGGGAAAAGAGTTGGCTGGCGTGGCAACAAACTTGTGCCGGGCGAGCAACAGCAGCATGCAAGTTAAATTAACAAATATGACACATGCCAGTGATGAGTAACGACTGTGCCAGGGATAGATAACAAGTAACCTGTATAAAAATAGCTTTTTTGTGTGTGTAATATCAAAATAGCGTCCATGTATTTGGAGAAAACCGATTCCGACGCAACAGGTAGACATATGAAACATCAGTTCTTGGTGCTCTTTTTGTGAAGATCACACACTGGGGATCTTTTTATACTCCTTCTGTCCCAAAATAGATGTTGCTGTTGACTTTTTTGACCGCTCGTCTTATTCAAATTTTTTACGCAAATCTTATTTATTTTTTTATAATTTGTTTTATCATTGAATATATTTTAATCATGACATATTTATTTTTATATTTAAATAATTTTTTTGAATAAGATGAAGGGTCAAACATGATATCCGGCGATAACTATTTTGAGACGGAGGGAGTACATAACAAAACCGGAGATCACACACTGGGGATCTTTTTGTGCTCCCGCACAATCTTAATTTCAATATGCTAATTTGTCGAACTGAAATGGTCCATGAAATTCAAATGCACACAACACGGAAAGGAAGCGCACGTGTGGTGCACTGGTTCCGTATCGTGGAACCAAAGCTTTTACGAACTCCCCCCATGGTGAAATCAAAGTTGCGGCACCCTGTGCGGATTCCTGCAAGCGGCCCGTCAAACCCTAACATTTCCTTATCGAGATTGAACAGCAGCATGTGATCCTCCATCTGGAATCCACCGAAGATGACCGCGGGCCAACCGGGCACCGGCGCCGTCGGCGCCGCCGACATCTTAAGGAAGGCGAAGCACACGGTCTGGTCGTTCAGTACCTGCACCAGAGAGCAACCACCCGGCAGCAGCCACCCGGCAGCATCCATCTCTGGCCACCGTCGAGGAACAGGTCGATGTTGGCCACGGCGAAGCCGAGCCGTGTCATGCTGAGCGCGGACACCCGGTAGCACATGTCGAACAGCCTCACCGGCGGGGCGCGCGGGATGCTGCTGGTGGCCGCGTCGAACGCCTCTAGCAGCGGGCGGTAGATGTCGGAGCGCATCGTGGTGTACGGCGTCACGGTGCTGAACATGACGCCGCCCGTGCCTGTGCCGAAGTCGAGGTCGAAGGCGCCTGGGGGGATGGCTACAGGCTCGTTGTTCACGGAGATGCCGGTGATACGGAAGTAGTAAGCGCCATTCTTGGGGTTTGTCAGGAAGGAAGGCTGGTTATTCCAGAGATCTTCGGCGACCTCCACGGGAGGCGTCGCGAGGAGATGGAACGGTCCGCCGTCGAAGATGGCCACGCCGGCTCCGCCGCCGCTGGGGAGGCACAAGGCGAACTGCCTAGCTACCTTGAGTATCGACGCGAGCAGAGACTGCGGCAGCCTCGTTTTGGGGTATCGAAGGTCCTGGTTGGATTTAGCGAAGCCCTCCAATGAAGTGTGTTCAATTGTCTTGCTGATGTGAGGCTCTCGGAGGGTCTTGGCATTCTGCGGTCTCCCAGCGAAACCCTCCTGAAGCCAAGATGCTCAGTTCCTCCTCTGCGAAGCCCTCCGGTTATGTGGTGCGAGATGAAGATTGGGTTGTCCAGGCTGTTCCTTGGGTCTTTTGCTATTGGTATCTCCGAAGCTCTCTGTCGCTCGCGATGCCGGGCGAAGGAGTGAGAGATGGCAATGAGGTGCGGACAGAATAAATGAGGTGTCTTTAGCTCGCGGTCCGAAAAACAGATGTCGTTACAGAATCTCCTCCCTCCATATATTATAGGGGGAATGTGAGTCCGTTATTACGATAAAGTCCTTGGTCAATTTCGTTACGTCTCTCCGCTATAAGTATTGAGTATTCTAGGCGGCTTCTCGTATCTGTATAGCGAACATCCTTCGCTACGTCTTTCTCCCCTTCGCCTATATTGTTTTACCTTCGCCACTTGTCTTTAGTCCTTCACTTGTCGAGTACTTGTTGCCATACCCCTAACACCTCAACAGCCCTGCCACGCCCCAGACGCCGGACGGAAGCGACGTGAAGAGCTCTTCCGACGTGCAGGAGCCGGGCGCCGTGAAAGTCACCGGGAACAGTGGGTTCTTGCCGTCCGTGGCATTCGCGGAGAGGGTGAAAGGTCGTGGCGTCGGCGCGAGCGCATCGGCCGGTGACCGGGTTGTAGGGGTACGTCGTGCAGACCGTAGTACAGTTTGGCGGCGCATCGGTGGAGTTGGAGCCATCGTTAGTCGTGGCGGCGCAGTTGGCTGGGACTGGGAGGTTGTGGTTGATGACGGCTCTGCACGCGCTGTCGTGGCACGGGATGGTGCGGTGCACCGGCGGGCATCTTGACCAGAGCAGCGGGCCGGTGAGGTCGACGACGAGCGGCAGGCCTCTGTGCTTGAGTGTGATGGTGTAATGGGACGTGGAGGGGTCCTTGGCCAGGCGGGCGAGTATTGGCTTTCGAACAGGCCGCGTGCGTCGTCGGAGATGATAGGAGTAGCCACAGCGCTAGCACCAGTGAGCTGCCGTGCAGCGACATGTGCGATGGACGCGCACTTCAGCACTTGGTGTCTGCCTCCCTTCTAGTCACTTCACTACGTAGTAGAAGTAATAATTATATTCCGTCGAATATGTCTTTGATCAATCAGTGCTGGTGTGGTTCTTAAATAGAGAGTCCGTGCTACTGGTTAGGGGTCTGTTGGGGACGTGAAGTTTGGTCAATGCTCCGAGCCAAAAGTCAACTTCAGGTTGATGATTACATAAGGCCAGTCTCAATGGGTCTTTCATTTAACATTTATTAGGTGACACATCAGCAAAATAGATGACATGATAAGTTATTTAATATAAAAGAGGAGGGAAGCATTTCATTAGGATGAAAGGGTAGTGACACTCTTTCCAAGTCAATGAAAGGAGAATGAAAGGTGCATTGAGACTCTTTTTCCTTTCATATGCAAAAAAAGTGAATCCCTATTGGTATACCTATGTAACAATTTAATGTCTCATTCAGTCTATGGAACTGTGAAATGAAAGTACATCTCTCAGTGCAGTCTTTCATTCTCCTTTCATCAACTAAAAAGTTGATGTGTCATACTTAAAAAATGTGAAATGAAAGACACCACTGAGAATGGCCTAAGTACTACTACAAGAACGTGAGCTCGGCGAATCCCGGCGGATAAGCATCGAAAGATGGGTTGCCATTCCGAAGGCTTCAACTATGGATTTGACGAGCTCCTAGTACTCCAGAAGGCGAGATAGAGCCTAGCTTCCTCACCGACCTCGGGTTCTGCAGTGCCAACGCAACGACGTGGTCCGGAACGGGTTCTGAATTGCTTCAGGTAATTCAGAGGAGGACTTCTCTGCATTAGCTGCAATCTGCAACGTTGATCTTGAAACGAAAGGCGGTGCCTTTTCTTCTCGTTCTCCTCTCTCACGCTAAGTCCTGGTATGCCTCAAATCCGATCGATCCCCTTTCGAATTTCTCCGTCATCCCGATGTGGCATCTTCCAGCATGCAAGCATGCGGCTGTAGGGACCTTGCGCAGGCCTACGGACAGCGCGCCTGCGGGCGAGGCGGCAATCCCGCGGCCGCAGGATCGTGTTGCGCCGGCAACTGGCGAGCGCGCGGGCGGACAAAGTGAACGTGCACAGACGAGGCGGCGTGCTGCAGCGAGCCTGCGGGCCGCGGGCAGGCGTTGTGCCGTGAGGTGAAAACTTCAAAGGACAAGTGCCGATACGGCGACCAGCGCTGGGTAGACCATCGTGGAGCGGGCAGCAGCTCTAGTCGCCCCGTCTCCGCCATGGCGATGACAACGAGCGGACAGCAGCATCGGGTCGTCGGGCGGGGGCTTGAAACGGGTGAGGTTTCGTTTGGCATGTCTAGGTCATGACGCCGGCGAGTGCCGGAACAACCGCAGAACGACGCGAGATGGGCAGAGGGCCGGGACATCGCCTCATCTAGCTTCCGCGGAAGGAATTGCTGCGCTATGTACAACGAAGAGAGGTAGCGGGCAAGGTCTTTGGAGATGGGCGGCCGACATGAGCGGGCGAGGTCTCCGGCGACCGCGGCCGGCCTGCGGCATCGTCGTGGGTGTGCGGCGGCGCGGTGATTCGTCGATCCCAGCAAAGAGACCGAAGGGGATCGGGCGAGGGGAATTGCGAGAGAGAGAGAGAAAGAGTTGTCTTGTGGGCCCAAATCGTGCGACCTTGATCAACAGTTGGACGGCTCAGATCGCAGCTAATTCAGAGAAGTCCTCCTCTGAATTACCTGAAGCAATTCAGAGGATCTGAACCCGGAAGGAACTGGGAGAAGTGCTCGTGGTTATTTTAGGAAATCGTCAATGGTTGCGCGCTACCACGAAGCGGGCGGATGGATTCCCAGCAGCGGAGCAGCCCGCTGGTGGTTTCTGCGCTAGTTGCGCTGGTGTTGCTGGTTTGCCACCACGCAAAGTCAGAGCATATGAACAAGCTAGAATAGCAATGAACTGTGATGACTGGGAATTAATTAGCCATAAACAATTGTGGTCGTAACAATTTGTCCTCAACAGATAACTTGTTTTTCACTTCAAAAAATAAAACAGATAACTTGTTATGCAAGCGATCGAGGAGCCGAAGAAGACCATCCTGGACAAATGCAAAGGACTCATTTCCAAGCATGATGGTAACTCTATGCCTTCGTACATGAGCCCTTCTGCAACATCACATCGTCAGAGAGGCCTCAGCCAGGGACATGAGACACATCCTCTAGCCAGTTTCTAATACAGTTCCTCATCACCATCAGCACCGGATACGGCTAGCGGCCTGTTGACGCCCACCTTAACAGTGGAAGGATGCGGCCACTGATTGTTGCGCGAAGGCTCCATTAAAGTTATAATACCCCAGATTTTAGACTAACGTGGAGGCTACCACCAAAACACATAAACCCCAAATTATTGAAAAATTCGACAGAGTATCCGTTTTCAATTCCATCATGGCACATAATATCACAAACAAACATGATATTAACATATAAGCAATAATCGACACACAACTCCACATATTGACCATAAAACATTCAATTCGACCATGCGACCATCTCAGCTACTCATTAATCACCAATAGTCCAATAAGTATAGAAGCTAATTAAATGTGTGTCCTCAAAAAGAATGTCCTACTTCCCCTCCCATGCATGCTTCAAATGTAACTAAAAATCAAATAAAACACAAGTACAAGAGTGAGTAAAACACTCAACAAGTACAATTCAGAACTAGAAGAACAATAGGAAACCAGAATCAAAGAAATTATCTCCTTGAAAGAACCTTGAAATAGTAATTTCCGTTTGAAACGGACAACACTTTAGTACTTTCGCATTCAGCCTGAGCACGCACCACGGCCTGTGCCCAAGGCCTCCTACTTCCATTTGATTTTTCATTCACATACCACGGCTAGTTTTTGTTTTGTTTTCCTTTGCTCTTTTTCAAAAATGTTGGATATTAAAAAATATTAAAATTTTCAAACATTATTGATGACTAGATTCAAAATTTGCTAATAACTAGTTCACATTATAAATATACGACAATTTCGTAAAATGTTCAAACGGTACAAGAGGAAATGTTGAAATGATAAGGTTTGAATTTTTAAGATTGAAACTATACTGTAAATACTGTGCATGACTAGATTCAAAATTTTCTAAAAAATAATTCAACATTTTGAACTATACCATTTTAACATTTTTAGAAAATTTTAAAACAATACAGAAAATTATACATCCATAATATTAATATGAAAAAATATCTGAATGTGGGATTTTCTTGTATTTATTCTATAAAACATAAATCAATGAGTGGATCAATATGTGCACTTCTTCATAGGACAGAGGTAAAAAAGAAGAAAAGAAAATAGAACAAAAAAAAAAACAAATAGAACAATAAACAGTACCATTGGAAAGAAGGATAAATTGTCAAAGACCATTGTCATGAATATCGTCCGACACGGCAACATCCCAATCCAACGACAACGGCAACATTCTTGCAGAGAAAACTCTTTAACAAACATGACTAACGGCATCAAAATAAGAAGGATAGCTGGCATCAAAAGAAGGATTCGCAAATACGGTCCACGTGGCCTGGCTCATAATGCTACGAAGAAGACTCTCAAAACAAACATTAATCAAATAATATTACCAACAACTTTTTACAGCCCCCAAGCATCATGTTCTTCCGACCAAAGAAAGGAAGCGGAATATTCCCATGAGGTTCAAAGTTAATGGCATCGAACATATCACTAGGAGAGCAAGAATTCTGAATGTGAACCTATATTTGATTCAGCGAAGGCAGACACATTAGGGTCAACACCTTTGGGCTTCATGGCCCAAATTGAAAAAGAAATCTTGACACTAGCTTTTGGGGTTAGGTTAAAGCTACAGAAGCATTAATTAAGACCTTCACAAAGAAGGGGATGAGAGGGAAAACGAAGCCCACAGACTAAAACGTTTTTGAAACAACAACTTTATCTTCATGGGGCTCAGGAACCGTCCCCCCATTTAAGGGTGGGCGAGACCACAATCACCATAGGAACCACTAGAAAATAATTGGTCGAGAGACTTCAAAGTCATAGAAGACAATCCAAAGTTATGATTGAAGATTTTTGAAGGCTCTAAAACTTGTGAATATTTCTTGCGAAGCCATCTTCTCAAACAAGGAAGAGGCGAAGGAAATGTGAAAGACCGAAAAAGCGATGAATAGGTCTGGTACTGAGAAGAAAAGTAAAGGTGATGACGGAAATGGTGAAATATATAGACAAGGATATGCCATCGGCAAATGAGCATCATAAATACAAAACATTGGGGCACTAGATAAAAGTTAAGAAATTGACGAAACAAGAACAAGACCAATAGGACCTAAAATTACGTAACTGCCTCAAGCCAAGCTCCATAATGACCTTCAAAAGTTGAGGGCTTATAATGTTGGGAGCTCTGCCCAGTTCCCAACACATCCGAAGGCAGGGCTGGTCCTGGGATTTTGGGGGCCCGGGGCGAATCTAAATGCTGGAGGCCCCTTTATATAAGAATTAAATTTTTGCACACACATACATATAAATATAAATTTATAATGCAAGTAAAATGAATAGTGTATCACAAAAATATTCATATGAAAGTGTTTGCACATAATTTTTACCTTAATTGTTCCTTTTTTTTTCCCTCTTTTTGCTACCGGAAGGATACTTTCTGCGTGTTGACGACATGATCTTCCTAAAAATTTCAACAAAAAAATGGATCAAATCAATTATGTGATAGCATTTTATTAGGAACTTAGGGCATATGACATATCAATTAGCATACAGGCAGCAAAGGACCGGAGACCACGTACCTCCAACTCTGTTCAGTCAAGCGACTCGAAGGAGCGGAGATCACGGTGCAGCACCAGGCATCATGAGGCGATTGTTCGTTGTTGGTGATCAGGGTTGCGGCGACTAGCGTCATATGCGGCGCAAAGAATTGCTGCAGGTGCCTCTTCGACTGCCTGCCGTATTGGGCTACAAGCAGCAAGCAGGGGAACAGCAAACGGGCCTGCTGGACTGCTGCTGGTGAATTGGCGATTGGCCCATCTCGGCTGGATGTTTAAATTTTATAGAATATAAAGGCTAGGGCCAGATCGATCAGACATCCATACGTTAATACGTATACCGGTATACATATACATATACCTGGGTGGGCCCCCTCAGATTTGGGGGCCCTGGGCGGCTGCCCCACTGGCCTCCCCCCAGGGCCGGCCCTGTCCGAAGGGCGAGGAGGACATGCTGCAAGAATATGATGAGCAGGGGCGGAGCCAGCTCCATTTTGTGGTGTCCCGTGAGGCTGTGATAGCAATCAACTTTGATAATCCCCCTTGCAACTAAATGTTGATAAGTGTTCATTGCATGATTTGTACCGTATTTCTTTGGAGGGCATTTTTGGCTAGAGATCCACCACTGCGACGGAGGAAAGACAAACCCAGATCTATTACATGTCGAAGGCTACCAGCCTACCATTAAGTTGTGATGGTATAATATAGTAGAGAATGACAGTAACCTACGGAGGATCATAATAAACCAGAGTTTTTGGAGAACTTTCATACAACAATACTGTGTCTCTCCAATGTCTCTCATTCTGTGTTGGGTTTTTGAACTACTACAATCACCCTGTAACACCCTGCATCCAAAATCTTCTTACCCCAGCCCCCCATGTGACCCAGGCACAGGCATGTACATAGCACCTCTCTTACACTTTTTTTTCTCGCTTTGAGTAAAAGTTTAACCCGAAGGTGCTATGATTGGAACAGACAAGGGTTTATATGTATATGCTGACCCTCCCCTGCCTAAAAAATTCCATGTCGGACTATTTTCATAGCCACACCTGAGTCTCATGGGCCGAGACCACTATTAACAGGCTACTAACGGGCTAGGATGTTACAGTCAACCCCCACCCCCTTCCGCCCTTCTTAAGGGGGGACGGCCTGACAATACACCTCAATAAATGACAAGTGGATACCCAAGATCTTCCATCAGTGCAACTCTCACTTCATATAGCACCTCACTGCACATAGCACCTCACTTACACTTTTATCCTCGCTTTGAGTAAAAGGATCAACTTAGAGGTGCTATAATTTTGGAAAAGACAAGGGTTATATGCTGATCCTCACACACATAAACAATCCATGTGGTACTGTTTCCACAACCATGCTAGCTACTTCTGTGTCCCTTGGGCCGAAACCACTACTAACATGCTACTAATAGGATGGGGTGTTACACACCTTCCTCCCTCTCTTCTGAAAGTTATGCAGCTAGCCAGAGGGTAAGTGCGACCTATCCTCTTTTTAGACCTACATTTTGGCATGTCTTAGTTTTTCTTCTCACGGTGGCATCGGCACAGGGGTTGCGTGATGGCTCCTTGGAATAAGATCCCTCTGACCTCTTCTCTTCCTCCACGACATCCAATCCGACGCAACAAAGGGCCTGTGAGGGTACCTTGTGTCAGATCTGTAGATTCTGTTTAGATGTTGCCAGACATTGTTTCAATTGTGGGGCATAGTTGGTTGTCTTTTGATGCGGCAACTTTGATCTCTTCTTTTTGTTTTTGTTCTGCGGCAAGGTTCAGTTTCTCCAATCTTCTGCACTGGCGGTGATGGATGGCAAGCCCATGTTACTTGAGGTGACTCCCTAGATGATGTTATTTCAATGGATTATTGATCTTGTTGTTCGCAGTGAGGGGTTACTGTGTTCTTCAAAGTCTTGTGTGGCAAGCGCGTTTGAGGTGTCCCTTTCATTTACTGCCTTCGCGGTGCTTTTTCATGCTCTGGTGGTCTAAGAACAATTTAAAGAAAGAAGACCAAAGATATCATTGATGTTTATTTTTGTATTTTTATTGGCGGTTGCACTGGCGGAGCTACGAGAGGACCAGCCGCGACCCTGCACCCCCCCCCCCCCCCCCCGGCACTCTGAAATGTTAGAATATTCTTTCGCTATGCATGCAAGCTAGCTGCAGCAGCAATAGTGACTCCATCCTTTATTCCACTTCTCACTAAACTGTGCACCTCATCAGCTCCAAACTGCCGCATTTGTTGGTCTTGCCGTCCACCTCATGCAAGTGGATAGCGGAGCACGGCGGACGGCGGTAGCAATCTCTAGTTGGCCCCTCCTTCATTTTGATGCTGGCTCCGCCACTGGGCCGTTGTATATCAGATATGAGGAACCCTTTCTTAAGAGAGAGAGAGAGAACGTTGTCTGTACCCAAGGATGGTAATTGGCATTCAAAGTATGAGGGTATTTTATATATTCTGATTGTCTAAGTCTATTTATGCCATCTGTCCATCCTATTCAACAGAGGATATATTAATTTTTTACACGTGGTCTAACGAATACTTTGAATGCAAAAACATATCCTACTCCAGGGGAGACCCCATCACTTCTGAATATACATGTGTAGTTGCAACAGGTATGAATCATCCCACTGCTCGTTCATGAAGACTTATGCAACAAAATTAGCAAGCATATGGATCGTGTCCCCGCTACTTCTAAGGAGGCCACCGAACGCATGCTCATGTGCTCAGATCTTTACATCGCTGCGTTCAAGGGGCGGACAGAGGAGGTCACCGGATTCCTAACTGGAAGCAACCACGCGACGGTGGATCACAGAAACGGTCGGCCATCCGCGGCGGCAGGAGCAAACGGTACTTCTAACTTGCAATTCCATTCACTGTTCTCTATTGCCACCACGAATCAATCAGATACAGAGGAGCAGGATTTTAGGAGTTTTTCACTTCTGTGAGGAAAACATGAATACTAAAAGTTTAATTTACCTCAATTACAGCCATTCATCCTGGACCATGCTGCAGCACCCGCGAGGTGACTGCCGAGCGCAGCACTCTTCTCCACATCGCCGCTGGCCAGGGGCACGTCCACCTGATCGCCGAGCTCTGCCACCGCGACAGCGCCCTGATTTCCTTGGTGAACTCATCGCTGGACACACCGCTGCACTGCGCTGCAAGGGCGGGCCATGCGGACGCCGTTGAAGCCATCGTCCAGCAAGCCATAGATTACGTGGAGGAGGACAAGCTGCGTAGTTTGCTTGGTGGCAAGAACAAGGCCGGGGACACCGCACTGCACGTTGCCGCGAGGCACGGCCACTGCGCGGCGGTTGAGACGCTGATGAAGCTGGCGCCCGAGCTAGCGTCAGAGCTGAACGGCGCTGGCGTGTCGCCCCTGTATCTGGCGGTGATGAGCAGGTCAGTGCAGGCCGTGGCGTCGATCGTGGAGTACAGAGACGCGTCTGCTGCAGGGCCGAATTCGCAGAACGCGTTACATGCGGCTGTTCTCCAGAGTTCGGGTAACTTCCTTGGCCTCAACTTCTTTCCGGTCAAAATACAATTCAATAGGTGACGAAAGCAGAAAAAAAGAAGTAAATCCTTTTGCGTTTTCGTCCAATGAAAATAAAACACTGAGGTCTGTACCAACTATTATTGTTTTGCATCAACGGCCACGCAGACATTGCGCCAAGTTGACAACCAAGTTTGGTAGCAAGGGGCAATGTGACAAGATAGATGTGGACAGTTTGAATGTATAAATTAAGTTAATAAAAAGAAGTTAATCTTGGGCAGTAGAACGCTAGATAACACGCTGCTGCTCACGATGCACGCGCAGAGTAAGGGGTCATCCTTTCGTACGAATACAGTATAGGCATGAGTTGCCATCTTACACATTCCTTAAAAGAGACGGATGCTGATCTGTTCACGTTGAAGAATGGGTAGGCATTAAAATAACGAACTGTCAACGATTTGAGATGTCCCACTGAAATATTAGTCAACCTGAAATAAAATATGACAAGATATGTTGTTCTTTGTACTGACCGGGTGCATGATTTTTGGTTTGTGATGTGGATACAAACTGGTAACGATGACAGCATAAGAATTACTCTCTCCGTTTTAAATTATAAACAGTTTTGGCTTTGGATACGGTAACTAAAAAGGTGATAGGCACGGAAAACAATGAGCAGTGAAAGAGAAGAGAGATAGAGATAGACATAGAAAACGATGCACTGGGAAGTAGGAAAGTTACATTGGGAATGGAGAACTACTTATATTTTGACAAAAAAATTGAATACTAGAACTACCTATATTTTGAAACAGAGGGAGTAAACAATAAGAGAATTGTAATGGCACCCATCAGGTTTCGAGAATTGTAATGGCATATTTCAAATTGAGCAAAATTGCAATTGCATAAATCTAATTAACCCAGAAAGGTAACCGACTTTGTCTGAGTCACCCCCCAATCGTTTACCAGTTCACATTCCACAACCACTGTCCAATATGTTCTGCTACCACTGGACACACTTACGGAAAAACAAATTATTTCAAAACATGTTAATGACATGGATTTACACTACACCACAGGAGACAATTAGCTCTTCTCCTATTGTTTAATTCTTGTTTTTTTTTCTTATGCGTACAGTCTCATCAACCTAGTTACGAAAACATTTGCATTTATTGTAGAAATGGTTTCAATACTACTGCGATGGCGGCCTGCGCTCGCGTCTGACTTGGACGCAAACAAGAGCAGCCCATTACATTTTGCTTCATCTGACGGTGACTGTTCCATAATCCAAGAAATCCTCACTTATGCACCACCCAGCGCCACTTACTTGTAGGACAGCGAAGGCCTCTCAGCTCTCCACGCCGCAGCAGTGATGGGAAATGATCGTGCTGTCCGTTTGTTGCTACAGGCCCACCCTGCTACTGCAGACATTCGTGACAACCGTGGCCGAACCTTTCTACATGCTGCAGCTATGCGAGGCCACGCTTCGATTGTCTCATATGTTGTAAAAAACAACCAAATGCTAGAACATTTTTTAAATGAGCAAGACATGGAAGGGAATACAGCGCTACATTTGGCTGTGCAGGCAGGGGAACACAAAGTTATTTCTAAGCTGTTATCCAGTGGAAAAGTGCAATCTCACATTATGAATAATGCAGGCCTTACTCCATCTGACCTGATAGAGGCTTCGAAAGGTTTTCACTCGATGGTAAGTAACATCCCCATCGTTTATCCTTGAGCAAGCATAGTATAAGTTCTGTTCTTTCCACGAGTAATGAATATACATGAGTAAAGATGTAGTAGGAATGATCTTATGACACTTTTTTTTTGAACCATCAGGTAAGATTAGTGGTGAAACTATTTTTCTATGGAGCACAATTCAGACCACAGAGGCAAAACCATATAATAAAATGGTCTGGTCAGGACATAATGAAATGGCGGGAGGCAACATAAAAAAATCTTGCAATTGTTTCCACACTTGTGGCGACAATAGCCTTCTCTGCAGCATTCAATGTTCCTGGTTCGTATGGATCTGATGGAAAGGCAAATCTTAATGGCAATCGCATGTATAATGCCTTCCTGGTGTTGGACACGATTGCTCTAACGGCTGCTGTGATGGCAACCATACTATTAGTTTACGGGAGAGCTTCGCGATCATCTAATCGCGCTTGGCTGGGCTTCATAATCTCAATGCACTTCCTTTGGCTGTCTCTTCTAAGCATGATGCTAGGCTTCTTTACGGCTATTGCTGCAGTGACAAATGGTACTAATACATCTACAAGGAGTGTAATGTATCGGTTCATGTACTGTGGGCTGTACTTCTTGATAATGGTTCTCACAAGCCTCGCGATGCCTGGGTCTGTCATAGAAGTTTTACGGTTTCTGGTCACTGGAGGCTCACAACATCAGCGCCATGACAAACGCCGCATCAGTCGACAGTATCCCTTTGCCTTCATTTATGCCTTCAACATTCTTGTGTTTATAGTCATAAATACTTTAGCACTTGCTGCGGTTGACACCACTGGTAATCTACGTCCATAAGTTTATTGGATTAAGTATCAGTTGTATGATTCTGTAAGCTGGCCTTCACTCCGTCACTTTTGCTCGACTCAAAAAAAAATCTCTGTCACTTTTGCTTGGAGTTATTTCCGTTAAACATGCATTGTGTACATACACAAATATCGACACCATCACTATTTTGTGCCGACGTAGAATCACTAATGTCTCTCTGCTCCATTCACATGGCATCAAAACTAATGGAGATGTTAACAGCCTACTTCTTCCTCTCCTTGCATCCAGCTCCCACTATGCACTGATCCTAGATCTCTCAAGCAAACCATAAGTCATGTTTATCGATTGCCCTTTGCGTCTACTCCACTAAGTCTTGTTGGAGCTGCTCATCTAGCACAAGTATTTTATTTACCCTTTTTGAAAAATCATGAAATAAGAATAGCTCTGAACTTTCATCGTCATTATGTTAGACAAAATCAACTTGCCATATTATTTAGATCAAAGTAGCTTCAGTCTGAAATTCTTATGCAGGCATAACAATCATGTGCCTTTAAGGTTCTATATGAATACGAAATGTGATTCTTATTGTAAAATCTTTTCATAATTTTCCAAATATTGCTCGATCCACCACTTTTTTTTCAAGAGACCCAAACTATGATATGGTTTTACAATATTTAATATTCAAATAGAACCTTAAAGACACATGATAGAGTTTATGCCTGCATTTAAAAATAAATCATACATAGTGCTCTTGTAAAGGCCATAATTGTCAAATAATGTGACAATATCCATGGGTCTTCCGCGCCACCAGCCTCTGCTACATTTTCACAAAACAGGAAAGTAAAATTAATCTGCAGCGCAGAATTATAACAATATTTGTACTTTGGAACACATGTGCCCCAAAATAGCATTTGGGATTTCTCACAACCAACGTCAGGTTGCCTAAAAGTAAACTCAAAGAAGGAACAAACAACCATTGGAAACACAGTGATGTGAAAGAGTATTTTGATGCTGCAGATACTGTTTTCTCTCACTTAAATCCTTTATAGCAAATATTTATCACTGTACACGACTATGACTTGACACAAGTGACGGCAAGCTTGGAACAAAATATCTTATTAATTTAGCATTATGTAACACAAATACATTATGCATATCATGTTTGCATGCCAGGAAATGGCAATGGTCGCCCTATTCCATTGATGCAAATGTTTATATTATCCTCACGAGTTGCTCAAGGATAAGCCTCGATCACTGAGTGAAGGCCTAACACTAATGAAATTTTGTAGTCATGGAATCCAGCTTGAAGTATGATCTTTTCCCAACCAAGCTTGTCTCGTTCGACCCCATCAATGTGCATCATGTGGAAGTCGTATAAGGCTTGGGTCTCTTTTGAAAAGTTATCCGCTTGCCCTGCTTCCATCAGTGCATCAATGATTATCACCTTTCCTCCAGCCTCCCTTTCAGTGATAGCTTCCAAGCATCGGCGTAGAATCTTCACACAATCCTCATCACCCCAGCAATGTAGAACCCACCAAATGTACAAAAATGTTAAAATAAAAATAGACAGATGTTCTTAGTTGATACAAGTTGAAAATAGGTGACAGTACCTTGGCATGAGAACATCTTTCAAAATAAGCAACTAAATAATGTACCTTTAGTAATGCCGCATCAGCCTTTGGAATGAACTTAAACATATCACCGGCGATGAACTGAACTGTACCATTAGCAGGTGCCTTGTTATCGTACCCCATTTCTGGAGCACTCTGTGCATCATATATCAGTCCCTGGATCAGTAGCTGATACGCACAGGAACACAGATACGGTAATCAAAAGCATACTTCGAATGGGTAAATAAATATAGTACCTGATATAAAGAGCCTTTAGTGGCGGTATGACAAGGATGCAGAAGTATCCAAGTCCTTCCGTCAATTAAAGGCGAAGCAATCACACACAGACAGCGGAAAGCACGACCCAAGCCACAGGCAGACTTGAGAAGTAGAACCGAAAACCAAAGCTTCGTCGCCTCCTACGAAGACTTCTCCTACTAAAAACATCAATCGCAAACACGTGAGTACATAAGGTACTCAGCAAACCCTAACACAAGGGGTAAATATATGCAAGGGTATAAACAAGGGTGAGGCTGAGGTTTATCATATCGGCGGAAAGCCAATTTTGTGCAAGGGTTGTTTTTTAAAACAAAACAGTTCGTAAACTACAGTCATGTATTGTCATTATATATAGTGGGGTTGGTTGGCCCTGGGAGAGATGCAATTCATCCCGCCAGTTCCCAATTTTAAGTGCTGGCAGGAAATCAGCGCACGGCTCCACGCCGGTGTTTTCCAAAAACACGTCAAGGATAACTCACACAGGAAAGACTAATCATTGTGTGGCCATAGCGTTCGCGTTGTCCAATACCGTGGAACACGGCTATCCGGATAGATTCTTATCCTCTGCAGAGGTTGTACACTTTCCCCACAAGGTACATCAGTCCTCCCCGATATCGCGGTTTGGACTGGTATACTAATGGTTCCGTACCTACTTGGCATCACCACGGCACCACCACGGAAAATCACCAACCAGGGGCTTCCATCATCATATAATAGCATGGCCACAGGCCAGAATTGTCTCCACATGCCGGACTCGACGCCAACCTCGTCGAGCCTTCTCCTGGCTTCCGTTTGCCACTCCAGCCTCCTGGTGGGTACCGGGTGAACGCTATAGTAGGGTGTGATTCCAAACCTTTCCCATACAAGGCTTGTGGTTGTACGGGAGGTGCTAGGCCAGGCGGCACATGAACCGGTCCTTATACGACCGAATCAGGCATCTTCAATAGCCAATCCTCACGAGGAAGGGCGTCCCAGAGATAGCCTCCCCACTGAGGACTACCTCGCCTGATCCCGTCAAAACATCCCCCACTATGGGTTGCACTTTTATCATCAAACCCACCCATTTTCACATTTACTCACACCACCAAGCACTCACGCATTTTAACACAAAAGCATGTGAGCAAAATTAATTAAGTACACGGTGTAGCAGGTCCTAAGCAGCATTTTGATCCATCACATCATTAAAGAATTAATGATGTGGGTTCCTAGGTTTAACAAGGAATCAGGATAAGCAAAATCAAGGCATGGCAATCAACAAGTACTTAGGATATACTAAGCATGTAAATCACTTTTAAATACCATGCATACTTTATTTGAAAGCAGGCTCTAAGTGGGTTTTCTTTGCAATCATAGGATCAATATGATCAAAGGGGAGTTAGGGCTTGCCTGATAATCGCTTTCCTAATATTTAAGTTTTGGGTCTTCAGTCTTTTCCGTCGAAGTGGATGGCTTCGAGTCCTTTCTTGAAGCTCGTATCTTTCGACGGGTCTTGATATACGTTTCCTCGACGAGTGCTTGGATTCTTCTGGCTCTTCCTCGATTCTCGCGTAATCTAACGCATAGAGATACTACGTATAAATAAACTACCGCAAAAGTAAATAAAAAGCGAGAAGAGCCGAATAAGATCCAATTAACTCCAATTAAAACCGATAGACAGCAAATGAAGAACAAAAGACTCAAGACACAGATGATGCATCCAGTTTTACTTTAACGAGGTTTGTTACCTTATAAAGGCCATTAGGAGCGATGCATCATACTCTATGGCTTTTGGTGTAATGAGAGATGCTAGACACGAAGAGAAGAGCATGAATGCATGAAGTGACGGGGACAGCGGGTGTACGTGTTCTTCGTACGTTCGTGGCACTAGCCTCCATACAGGTAGTAACCTATATAAAGGTTCATGCAACACGTGTACGAAGTGCGAGGTGTGTCAGTTTAGGGCTCCTATACCTTATATCATTAACTAATGATTGATTTAGCTATTAATTACTTACTAGATTGATTAATTACTAAGACTAAGTTATTATTGATTGGTCGTCATGCGTCGGACGCGCGACGATGGTACGTGTACGTGAGCATGTATGATATGAATGCACGGCTGCAAATAAAACACTAAGATCAAATAAAGACGACTGGCAATTAGAACAACAATGAATTAACAACTCCAATAAGATCCAATAAAAGAACGCTTATGAAAGAGGATAATGGAACGATAGGGCTTGGTAGGATTTGATGAGGGCTTTGGAATAGGTGTTGCAGGCATTGTTGGATTAGGTTTGATTGAGCGATGGTTGATCAAGGCTAGGTTTGGAGTTTGGATTTGTGATATAAAGGAAGGTACGGGGTTTTAAGTGTAATGACACGAGCGATTGCTTGGTTCGAAGCGATACGACATAAAAGGTTTATTGCTAATAGATAAAGGAGTGAATATGTAAGATAGGAATAGAGCGGGGTGTGTGTGGAAGGTACTAGATAACTAGCATCACAGAATTGGTTAGGTTTTGGATGAACAATGATTGCGACGTGCAAGACATCGCATAGCTGCCGGAAAAAGATATAATAGGTGAGAGAGTTTTGGGTCATTGATGATATCTAGGTCAAAGATGGTGCTCCAATAATAGTACCATGAGGTACTATGCGTTTTTACGAACGCGTAGGCGCAAGAATCGCCCAAAACGGAGCTATGGTTAAAAAGATATGGATATTTGAAGTTTTGGGGGCTCATATGTAATTACAGAGGACTTTTCTGCAATTACAGAGAAGATCTAGGGACCTATATGTAATTAGGAAAAGTTTAGGGACCTTGGTGTAAAAAGATAGGGGCTAAATTATAATTACAGAAAAGTTTAGGTACTTTTCTGTAAAAAGGCAGGGCTTAAACATGATTATTTAAAAGGTCAGGGACTTATCCGCAAAATGTACAGGGCCCGGGATTTTCAGGATTTTTGGAATTATTTTTATATTGGAAATTGTTTATTGCGTGGTGCTGACGTAATAAAGGGGATTATTGATTTAAAATAAATCAAAAACCCGGTGGACTGGGTCCACGGGGTCCATGGACCGGGGATGGGCGACGGTCCACCAGTCCACCGTGGACCGGGACGCGTGCGCGCGGCGGCGGCTCACCGGAAGCCTTGCCGCCGGCGACTAGGGTGGCGGAGGGGCGATGGGTAGTGGTCGACGGGGGTCTACGCCGTGAGGTGGAGCTGATGGGTCCACACGTCGACGAGGGGAGAGGCCGGAGCGGCGGCGCGAGCTCACCGGAGCTCGACGGCGCTCGCGCGTGCGCGGGAAGATGGTGAGGGGGTGCCTTGGGCTCGAGTGTGTGCCCTCTGGGATGTGCGTGGGAGCCCGGGGAGTGAGATGCGCGCGTCAGCTTGGCCGGGGATAGTCGGAAGGGCAGCCGGCGATGAGGGGAACCATGCGCGGTGACGGCGGCTCGGTGCGGGCTCGGGCGAGAGGAGAGGAGGGAGGGAGGTGAAGCGCAGGGGAGAGAGGGGAGCATGAGAATGCTCACCTCGTGTTCAAGTGGACCGGTGGGCGACGGGAGATGGCCGGAGCCGGAGGGGAAGGCAGCGGCGATGAGGACGGTCGACGCGGGAGCTCGTGCACGAGGTAAGGAAGAAAATAGAGGGGCGCGGAAGAGAGAGAGGAGGGCGGCGATGCTCACCGCGAGGGCGGCGAGGGCAGAGGAGGTCGGGAGCGTGGCATTCGAGGATCGCCGGAACCCTAGCTCGCTCGGCGGGTGCTCGAGCTCGCGCGAATGAGGAAAAGAGGGGAAGGAGAGCGGCCCGGTGTCAATTTAAGGGCGGCGAAGGCGGTGGAGCACAGTAGGGCGGTGGCTACAGGGCGGCGGCGCTGTGGCTGACGTCGGCGGCGGTATAGCCGACGGTGTTGGACGGGACGCGACGAGGTGGGGGATGACAGGTGGGTCCCACCTGTCGGTGACACACAGAGAGGGAAGGGAGGTGGGCTGCGCGAGCTGGGCCGGGTTGGTGCTGCTGGGCCTGTGCTGGCTGGAATGGCTGCGGCCCGAGAGGGGAAAACAAAGAGGAGGGAGAGGGACAAGGGCTGGGCCGGCTGAGGGTTCTGGCCCAGGTCGGAAGAAATGGTTTAAACTTTTATTAGATTTCGAATTTGAAGGAATTTCAAATTCGAACAAAGACAAGGGTTGATCAAACACTCAAAACTAAACAAATTAACCACTGAAATGCTTATGGTGAAGTTTTATGCAAGTTTAAAAGTTCAAAATTTGAAAATCAACTTGGGAATAAATTCTACTTTGATTTTATTTGTTGTAAATTCAAAAGCTTCAAATTTTTAGTACATTATTTAAATGAAGGCAAACACTTGAGCACAAGTTTTAAATATTTAGAAATTTTCAAATTCAAACTAGCTTTTGATTTATTTAGTGAATTTTATTTTGAAAATTCATTTCAAGGTAAGAGGTTGGACAAAAAATTTAATTTGGAGTGATTTTTATTCCTTTTTATATTTTTCTTTTCTTCTTTTCTCTTTGCTCCAAAAGTAGGGGTGTTACACTTGTCGACCACATGAGGGAGATCAAGGACACTGCACTTGATATGCTGGAAAGCTGCAATGATGGCTGCCGATGCTGTGCCATGCCCATGTCCCCCACCAACATCTGTCAAAGAGTTCAGTCTTCCAAAGATGTCACCACCGGCCTCCCTGAGAATGATCTCCATGGTGACATGGCTGGCTGAGACCATGGCGTTGTTGTACAAGGCATTGTCATCGGAGTTTCTCCTTGCCATCTCATACCGACTGCAGCCATGCACCATCTCAAAGAATGACTTTGTAGAGGCATGTTCGTCTTTAAACCATGCATGCATGTCAAAGAAGGTGGTTACAGTAAGAGGGTTTACCAAAAATTGAACCAAATAAGACATGCTGCCAATCTTGTATCTGTCGACGAGGAGGCGGGACATCGGTGTCAGCTTGTACATTACAACCTCGTCTCTGTGGTTTGCCTGGTCAGGGGATCCAGTGGCATAGGCCGATGGGTCGGATGATGCAAAAACACCAGAGATGGAGAGGAGGTTCATAAGCCTTTTGACATAGGGCAGACGAGATGCATGGAGCCCGGTGCCGGTGATGATATTGTCCAGTGTTGCTGAGCCACCGTTAAGATGGATTGCGTCTGGGATTCCAAGTTCTACTACACACTTGAGTGCCATGGACGTGGCAAAGCTGAGACTATGGTGAAATATCATACGCTGAGCTTGGATCAGGTCCTCAGAGCTCATTGCATCCATGCTGCTATCCTAACCAAGTTACACTGTGTCAACCATACCTGTTGTCTATTTATGCTCCAGGCATGCCAGATTAAGAAGTCATTACAAAGGTAATGACCCACGGTTGCAATACCCGCCTGCATGGCACAAAAAGAAAACAGAAGAAAACACAGTGCATGGCTTCATTATATTTATGATCAGCAGCATTTTCTCTTTCCAAAAACTCCATGAAGTCAGCGCAGACCTTCCTACATGCATATCTTGTGAGAATCACAGAGAGAAAACTTTCCTTTAACCAGCAGCTTTAATTTCCTCTTCAGAAATCTTCTGACATTTTATCAAATGTAGATATCCAAGCAACTCTCATCATGGAGTAGAGGGCATGGTTTCATTGTATCACAACTGGCATTATTTAGAATCCTCTTTCATGGGCTCTACCAAACTTCCTGGCATGGGCATTGATATTAAGTTAAGCAATAAATGGTGATGAATTGGAAGGATCATTTCGGATATGCATTCCTTGAGATAATCACCGAAACAATAAATGGTGGAAATAAGTAATTTCATAGGCATGCCAAGAGAAGAAACCACTATCTGCATGCCTGAAGACAGCTAACGAATAGTAAATGTCAGAAGACTGAGACGGATAGATGTGCATTTGAATGCCATGGATTGAAAAATTCGCAGCATGCTTTCATTATATTTACTACAAATAGCACAGTTTTGATTCTTTTTCTCTCATGGATTTAGCCACTACCTTTCATTGACAGCCAAGCAATAAATAGCAGTGAACAGAGAAAGACGAGTGTGCATCTGTATAAACACCCACTTTGTGAATGTTTTGATTGTATTATGGCCTGCCTTATAGTTGACACATTGTATCTTTCTACTTCTTTGCATGCAAATCAACTGGAATTTATGAATTTCTGTCATGGGCTCTACCCGTCTTGTTCTCTACATACATGCATGCATGCACAGGATAATAGCACTGACATAAATAATAGTAAGAGGTGGGAAGGATATCTACATGTTTTAAGTATACCTGTATGTTGCAAGAAAGAAATGTTGTGTGCATACTTTTATTACTCATGATTATCAGATTTTACGAGTCTTTCTTTGTCACAGACTGTAGCCAACTTCACTGCATGCTCATCAACACCTGACCCACAAATGAATGTATTACTTTGTAGGTTTACTACCTTCCTTTCAAAATAAATTTCATCCTGGGTCTCCGTCCTTCTGTGCAGCGCACCATGCTTTACTACAACGGCTGCAACTCTGGCTCGGTGGCACTCCGCATCGCCAAAGACATCGCCGAGAACAACCACGGTGCGCGTGTGCTTGTCGCCTGTGCTGAGCTCACTCTGATCTTCTTCCGTGCGCCAGATGAGAACCACACCGACACAGTGGTCGTCCCGGCTTTGTTTGGTGATGGCGCTGGTGCCGTCATTATCGGCTCTGATCCGGATAAAGGCACTGAAAACCCAATTTTTGAGATGGTGTCTGCAGGCCAAACAGTTATACCCAAGAGCGAACATGTTGTGGCAACAACCCTCGGCAAATGCGGGCTTGTCTACGACCTCTCCAGTGAGCTGCCGTCGCTGGTTGCTGACAATATAGAACAATCTCTTTGGGATGTGTTCAGGCCACTCGGCTTGAGTGGTGACTGGAACGACCTATTCTGGGTAGTGCACCCTGGGGGTCGTGCCGTCTTGGATGGGATTGAATTGGCCCTTAATCTTGAATGTGGCAAGCTGGCTTCGAGCCGCCGGGTGCTCAGTGAGTATGGTAACATGAGTGGGGTGACCATCATATTTGTGCTTGATGAGATGCGCCGCCGCCAGCAAGAGGGGTATGGCGAAGGTTGCGAGTGGGGCGCCATGGTGGGGCTCGGACCAGGGCTAACCATTGAGACAATGCTATTGCACGCCGTAGGCTGTTTAGCTGTGCCAGATGTGAAGGGAAAGTAGCTTGTAGCAGAACATAGCGCTGCCTATGTTTCTTAAATAATCGGATACAAATGTGCGTGCCTATGTTTGGTGTTCTGCTCTTTGGTTATTATCCGGAATAATTTTGTCTAATATAAGTATTTGTAGGGATAATTTGATTCCCAATTTTTCTCATTTCGTTATGGGAAAAGAGCAGTAAAATCTTTCGCCTCCCTCTTCTTTCTGGACATTTATCTTCGTTACTTCTACTTTAATTTTCACATGTTTAGTTTCATGGCTAATAAAGCAACCTTGTTCTGGCTGGTTGTGCGGAAGAGAACTCCTAGCCTGGATAGCAGGAAACAGATGAATTGGGCGTATATCAAAACAAGGCTAAGAACCTGATATACGCTCAATTCAGTGGCCGGAAACAGATATTAAGCGCAGATCAAACCCGTAGATCAATTGAGCCACTGAGCTCGCCAGTGGTCCTGTGTAATAAGTACATGGGGGTCAGAAGACGGTGCAGTTCCTCGGCAAGCCAGTGATGTGGTCCACGGCGACGATCTCGCCGGGTCCGCAGCTGAGGACGTCTTGTCCGAGCTGTGCTCCGGCGGCCTTGAGCCCCTTGATCGAGGCAGGCTGGTTGAAGAGGTTGAGGACGGGCAGCTCGGACGCCGGCGGCATCTTTCCCATAGGCAGCAGCGTCGTGAAGTCGTGGTCGAGGAGCGGCACCTCGTAATCAATCTTGCGGTGCTTGTGGACGTTGTGCTTGGCGCCGATGTGCACGCCGGGCTCCATGTGGTTGGTCGAGAAGCTGGTCTGGTTGGGGAAGTTGGGGTAGAGGGTGACGTACCCGCGCATGTACATCATTTCAATGAGGAACTTCTTCCAGGACCCCTGCCAGCCATTGGTGCGCGAGCCCGGGATCTGCACGGGGCTCTTGTCCTCAGTGGAGCTCGCCGCCATATAGGCGTAGAACTCGCGCCAGTGCTTGGGAAAGAAGACGGCGCCCCAGCTGCAGGGCAGCTGGTGCAGGTAGGGCGTGTTGGGGTGCATCACTAGCTTGCCGAAGAAGTCCGTGGCGTTCCACTGGGGCCGCTCCTTGACCACCTCCACGAGGCGCGGCGTGTAGAGCGAGATGGAGGACAGCTCCGGCAGTGACACGGCGGGGCCGTAGCGGTAGGCGAGGAGGGCGTACTTGACCCAGAGGTAGTAGTATGGGGACACCTCGACGTCGTCCTCCAGGAGCAGGCCGTAGTCGTGGTTCGAGGACGGGTACCAGCTCTCGGTCACGGCGCGGATCAGGCCGGCCTGGGCGATGCGCCGCCGCAGCGTCTTGGGACCGTGCGGCCAGTCGAAGGAGTCGACGATCTTGAGTGTCGCCGCGTCCACAAGGGCGTCCATGTTGAAGCTGATGGGCACCTCGTCGGCCAGGTAGTAGGCGTTACGGAGCGAGGTGAGCAGGCGCCGCAGCGATGCCGCACGGTTCTGCGTGATGATGTTCACCGAGATCCGCATCCGGTTCCAGCCTAGGTAATACACATGGATGCAGCACCAGTGCCATTAATGCATCATTAATAATCCACTCTACATATATATTCACGACTGATCCAAATGCTTATAATTACTCCATCCATTTTTTAATATATGACATGATTGATTTTTTTTCTTACTTTGACCATTCATCTTATCTATATATATTTGTATAAATATTTAAAGAGTAAAGTGCACAACCGATCCCTGAACTTGTTTGCTTGTGTCACTTAGGTCCCTTTACTTAGAAAATGCTGATTTGATATCCCTAAATTTGTTTTATTGTGTCACATAGGTCCTTTTACTTAGTTTGACATCCCTAAACTTATTCTACTGTTTCACTTAGGTCCCTCTACTTATTCTTGACATGCCTAAACTTGTTCGATTATATCGCTTAGGTCCAAGTAGGCTCGAACCGACCTGACATGACAGTTTTGACGGAAACACGTGGAATGCAATTGTATCAGTACCAGATTAAGGGCTTTTTTCGGTTGTATTCCTTAAACATTTTGGTTTCTGCATGGTCATCACAACTTAGAATTTCATATATACTTTTGAGCGCCGTAAATATGTGCCATCATATTTCAGATTTCACATGTACTTGCCAGCGTTAATCTGAGTAGTTGCACTTTAGATTTCGCATATGCTCGCCCACATTGCTCCTTCTCGGTAGTTGAACACACCCTCAACTATCATATTGAGTAATTTACATCTTCAAGGGGAATAAGTAAATTACCCACCTCAAATGTATATATCAAATTTTAGTGTCTGATGGACATGCAAAAAGCTAAAAGAATTAAAGAGATATCAACAAAAGAGTCACCGTTTATCTAGTACCAATACAATTACATGCATCGTATTTCCACGACAGAAGTGCAACGTCGGGTCGATTTGAGCTTAGTTAGACTTAAGTGACACAATTAGAAAAGTTTAGGGATGTGAATATAAGTAGAGGGACCTAGATGATACATCAAAACTATTTTAGAAATGTCAAATCAATATTTTCTAAGTAGAGGGACCTAAATGAGACATCCGGGCAAGTTTAGGGACCGGCTGTGCACTTTACTCATAATTAAATGTATAAGTTACATTTAAAGTGCTTTTGATGATGAATCCAATTATATTTGTTTCAGAAAAAGTAATTATTTAAATTTAAATTGTTGGTCTTAATTTAACAAAAAATTCATCAGTGTCATATAATTAAAAATGGAAGGAGTAGTTAATTACTCACTTGGCAGTGAAGCGGGGTCGAGGGTTGCCATCCAGAGCACCTTGGATACGGAGCGCCTCGGAAGCAGGACCAACACGGTTCGGTTGTTGGCCGCCATGCGTAGCGCCTCCTTTACCTCGATGTGAATGTCGTCCAGGGCGATAACCACGCTCGGGTTGAGCATCCGGACGATGCCGCGCATGCCGGCGTACACGGCCTGCGGCATGGGCACCCTCCTTGCGCCGATGTCGAAGATGCTTAACCTCCTCGCAGCCGCCGGAGACGACGAGGTAGGCCTCGCGCCCCGGCGTGGAGCGGAACTTGTGGAGCAGCGGCGCCAGCGCCCTGACCTCGCGGAGCGTGTGCGCGTACATGAGCGCGTCCACCTTCTGCGGGTGCATGGCCGCCCACTGCGTGACGTAGCCGGACGTTAACGCGCGCCACCACTGCTCGTCGCGCGCTCGCACCATGTCGCCGGACGTGGAGGTCGTCGGGAAGACGTAGGCGAGGCGGTGGTCGGTGTCCCCCCACGTGGCCATATCGGCGGCGTCGACGGGGAGCACGAAGGACCTCGCGCCCACATACCACTAGTACAATGGGGGCCTTTAGTGGTGGTCGTTTTGGCCTAGCAGTGGAGGACAAGGCGAGCGCCATTGCGCTAACGCCACTGCTAGGTCCCGGGTTCGGTGGCGGACGGATCGTCCGCCACCTCGAGACGAAGACGGTGGCGGACGCTGACGCCACAGCGTCCGCCATCGAACCAACGGCAGGGGTGGCGGACAAAGATGACGTCACCGTGTCCGCCACTCGACTACTGACGTCACCTCGTCCGCCACTTGGCTCGTTCGAGTAGTGGCGTTTGACGATGTCAGCATGTCCGCCACTGCTGGCTCATGACAGATTCAAAATTAATCTGAAATTTCAATTTAACCAGGCCACCAAATTCAAAATCACACGCATTTCAAATATTTCATCACAAATCATCACAGATCATCACAGAAAGACATCAAACAAGTAAAGTTCGATAATAATAACCAAATATCATGTAACAACACAAGTTCATCCCTCCAAATATACAAAAACGACACAATTGTTCATGGGGCCAGAAACCGCACATCCTTCACATCCTTGTCATACACCCAACTATAGTCTATCTTGTTCCTTTGAGCGGCAATGTCATCCTTCCAATTTTGCTCAATTGTGGTCTGTTGATGACTTATAGCTGCTTTCCCAGTCCACAAACATAAGTCTGGGAATTGTGCCAACTTTCCCTTTGGATCAAAATAATCGCCGTCGGGGTAGATAAGGTGATGCATGATGAAGCGACATATCTTTGATGTGAAGCCATATAGTGAAGCGTCGCTGAATCCAGCTAGCCCTTTCTTAGTAGTGTCCTGCACACATGACAAAAACACACATCAAATTTGCGTTAATGAAAACAAACATTTTAATTATATGCAAAAGATTGTAAATATATGCAACTAGTACTTACATGTTTTGTTGGATCTTCCCGGGGCAAATGTGTAAACTTGTTATGCACGGCCAAGGATAGCCAGTCCATCACGTAATAACCACAATAGTTAGTCCCTGGAGGTTGTTTTCTACACTGAAAAAACAAATGCAACTGTTGTTAGTGTTTTGTTCGCAATATAACAAAAGATTATAGTAAAGATGAGAGCTTAAGCATTTATATGGATTTTACCGGAAATTTCCAATTCCAACCCATTTTGTGTGGCCGTTTCGGATTGTGCTTCCCTCCAAGATTCTGAACGTAATGCTGGTACCCTCTGTTGCAAAAGTAAACGACTTTTAGATAATGAACATAAAGAATCAGTATATAGATAACTATACCCATCATTTATTACTTCTCAATGACTTTGCAGAACATGTCGTATCTCTTTTGGTCATAGTCGAGGGAGTCGAATACCCAAACCCTTCCTTGCTTGTGGTTTATTATGAAACAAATCCAGTGATTACTACATAAATAATGATGTATGTCAGTGTCATAGGTTAGCAATCAACAATGACAACAAAAATATTTGCCCAGAAAGACTTACTCAAAGTTATAAGGGGCCAAGATGGCATCTCTGTCTTCCCACTCCTTCATGCATTTACCTATATAGGTCGAACATGCCGTTCTTCTATTCTGAATCATTAGGTCAACAGTTCTTTTTCGCTCTGCTTTAGACATATTTGCGTAAACAGGGGATTTCTCGTCTATCTTCGGGGTCAGGTGTCCTTGGGATATCAGATGCGGGTGTAGGATCCCATATTCTTTTTGGTCATAGTGGCAACAAATCCTAGACAAGAAAATGCATCAGTAATGCTTAATAGTTTATGTTCTTGGACAATGGAAAGACTGAAAGCACTTACATGCACCAAAGAATTATCATTGTCGCGTCGATTGCATCGAGACGATACATGTGATGGATATCCTCAAATGGCACATCCATATCGAAATCCTCAGTGTTGAAAATCTTTTTCCCAGGAACCTTGCACGGGATATTCTCAATGTTTAGGGCACAAGCTTGAATGTACCAGTCATGAAATCTCTGCATTACCCAGTCACACTTTGTAGCGAGGAAGCTGAGGGGAACGAGTGGCATGCCATGCACATATTTGGGAAAATCGTCTTGTTCGTAATCCCAAGAACCTTCTGGGACACCCGGCTTCATTTTGCGTTTCACCTGAACTGTCGTCACCTTAGGTGTCTCCTTCACCTTCTTGCCCAATCCATGAAAGAAAGCTGCAACGGCAGCAGGATCAAAGGGTAAATTTTCCGCTTCTTCTCTATGAGATCTTATCACCTTAGGAAAAAGGGGTGGGAGATCCTTGCCTTTCACAATGCCGGCAGCGTCATAGGTCCCCTTCTCTTTGGTTCTTGATTTCAGCTTGTTACCTTCATTCTCCTTGTCCTTGGTTGGTGATGGTTGAGGCGTAGGAGCACGCGATGTCTTGGTACCCTCGGGCTCGCTGACCTTGGTCGGTGACGGAGGCGGCGAACGAGAGTGAGTAACCTCAGACTCCTTGTCCTTTATCGGTGACGGAGGCGGCAAACGAGAGCGAGTACCCTCATCCACCTTGTCCTTTGTAGGTGACGGAGGTGGCGAGCGAGTCCATACCAACATCTTGTTGTGGCGGCGAATGAGGCACAACGTCATTGTCGACATCAGCCCCAATTAGAGCAATAGGTGCCGGAGAGAGTGCAACTGGACTCGGAGACACTGTGTGTATCACGATATCCCTCCTGTGCCATGCAACAAAATTGTTCACAGCATCTTCGAGTGTCTCGATCCCCTCTTTCTCATCCGGGTAGTCAAGCTCCTCCTTGAGAAATTTGTCGTCAATGACCCGGCCAACAAACACCCTCGCACACTCTTTCGGCATTTGAACGGTGTGCAGTTCGCGACTAGGATACGCAGTGCCTTCTGCAACCTTGAACTGCTGAGTCTTCCCTTTCCTCTCCATTGTCACCATGAGAGAACAAGGTGTAGCCTCAATGATATCGTCCACCGGATACCTCTGAGTATCGGCCGGGCTGGAGCCAATGCTGCTCGGAGCTTTTGGTTGGGTTTGGCTACAAGTCTGTTGCGGGCTTTCGGTACTCAGATTGATTTCCTTTACATGCATTGGTTGGGAGTACTCTGGATTGAGCTTCATAAACCTAAAAAAGTTCTTTTGGAATTCCTCGAAAGATCGTTCTTCCAAGGTACGATTGTCGACCTCGGGCTCAACAATACACCGCGCTGTCGAAGAGAATCCTTGTGTCCGACCACGATGTTCCGCAGTTTGAAGGGCAACGGTTAGCTCTTGATCCGCTTCCTTTCCTTTCAGCTTCTTCGCCTTTTGCGTTGCAGCAAAGGCTCTGGCTCGCTCCAACACAGCCGCCACTAGGGAGTTTTTTGGGACCAACTGCCCGTTACCAAGTTTCTTTAGCCGTGCAAAGAGCCAAGTTCGAGTCCTGACGGTGCATGATCCAAACTCGCTTTCTCTTCTAGCTTTGCGGTCTTCTTCTTCTTGCCTCCTCCATATTGGGATCTTGGCCTTGTAACCACCAGGGCCAAGATTATGATGGAGCACGTTCTTTTTATTCATGGCAATGAAAATTTTGCTCAGCGCCTTGAACTCATCTGAGCTCCTCGACTGGACAAATGCTCTCCAATCATCAGGTGTGATGAAGCCAAATTGCTCGAACGGACTCCGACCCTTTTTGATGTAGTTCTTGTCCAGGTTGTGCCTGAACATACGGAGGCACTTGGCCATGGTCTTTAGAGTAGCGGCCTTGCCTGCTTCAAGAAATTCATCTGGGAAAATGTATTTTTCTTTCATAAACTTCCACAATCGTTCCTTCTCTTGCTCATCAACCTTCTTCCAGTTCGCCCAGATGATCTTCCCTTTCTCCCTGACAAAGACCCCGCAGTCATTCCGCCAATTTGCCAAAATTCCCTTCGGCTCGATTGGCGACCCATCTTTGTCCTGCTTCTCTACTTTATGGATGCCTACACTTAGTTTGTTTCGCTTCCTGAGTCCTTTTTACTGCTCGGAGCGGCAACTTCCTCTGTAGGCACTATGGCACCCTTTTCAACGAACAAACGTCGTCGTTTGCTTCGCCGAGGCTGAATCTCCTAAATGCAACATCAGAAGTTAATTCATTGAAACAATTTAACTTGTTTCGTAGTTGATGTCAAAAGACCCGCTACCTAATCATTCGGATTGTAGTCGGGGTCCACGGGTCCGTCAGGACGCTGCCTTTTAGCACACGGAGGGTAAGGCGGCGAGGGCTCCTCATATTCAGGAGATGACTCGCGACCGCCTTCTTCGTTATCACTAGGAAGCTCTTCATACAAAGTCTCGTCGACGAGTGCCTCCTCGTTCTCTTTGTCCATTTCTGTGTTTTAATCACAATTTTATTAGTTCTTGTTTTCTTGCGTACACTACATATCAATGTAAAAAAAATTATTGTCGGCATGGCATCAGAATGAGGATAGCATTATCATTATGCAAAAGGTAGACTTCCCAGAGTCGCGCGGCATGTCAAGACAAATGATTTTCACTTCGCACCAACACGACACGTCGACTCTGGGAAGTCTACCTATGGCTATCCTATTTCATCATTTGCCAAAAGGGAATGAAAATTTTGCTCTCAGGGCGGGTTGCCGAATTAACAGACATCCAACGCTCTAAGGTCCTTGACTCGAGTAGCAACATGTATCCAATATCGTACGATATGGTCCACGTTGCCACACACGCCTCGCTTAGTCCGCACTCATCATCGAGCAATGGCCTCAGCATGTAACGAATATCATTGCAGTAGTACAAATGTCTCAGCATAAAAATGAAAAAAGACCATCACAGCTGGAGCACAAATATCAGTGACAGAGGAAGGAAAGGGAAAAGGAGGAGAAGAATGAGAGCCTGCAGCGGCGGTGATCGACCATTGTGCTAGCTCAAAAACACTAAGTAGTGAACAGAATCATGGGAATAAGCATCATCGGGCATTGCACTACTGCTCAAAAAAAATAAATAGTTGATCATGTACACTGCATCATCGGCCATGTTCATAAGAAACAACAGATAATCATGAAAAAATCGCAAAGAATGTCATGGCCAAAGTGCCAAACAGCCTATCTGCAAATTAGAGCAAATAACTATATATTCATATAGCAGCGAAGTATCAGTTTCAGTTTCAGAAATAATGAGCCAACACATCTGGAGCCAAGCATCGGTTTCACAATAGCTAA
>CM017440.1:33523488-33541975 GCA_007726485.1 Eragrostis curvula | reverse complement strand
CTTGATGGCGATGCCGAAGTTGACGGTGAGCCCCTCGAGCCGAAGTAATGGCGAAGGTGAAGTCGATGACGATGTCGAAGATGGCGGCGAGCCCCTCAAGCCAAAGTGACGGTGAAGGTGAAGTCGATAACGATACCGAAATTGACGGCGAGCCCCTCGAGCCGAAGTAATGGCGAAGGTGAAGTCGATGACGATGTCGAAGATGGCGGCAAGCCCCTCAAGCCAAAGTGACGGCTGTTGGTATTTCTTACGTCACAGATAAATCCGCAAGCGCACGGAATACCGTTGTAGCACTTCACCCGGGAGTATTCCAAGGTATCGTATTTTGTTTTCCCCAAGGAACGGAGTTATTCTACCGCAGGGTAAGTTCTACCCAAGGACAACCAGACAACTAGCAAACTAGGACCGAGAGGGTGATTATATCTAGCTTATCCTAGAGGATAGACGAACTCAAGCTAATACTTGTCTACTTCGGGCACCGGCTTAGGCTGGTTGCCAAGCCACTCCGACCTGTAGCTCTACTATGTACCCGAACGTGGAGGGTTCCTTTGGACGGACAGGGCTGTCACTTCCTGCGCCTACCTCTACAAACCGTGGAGCACACAGCAAACAAAGGTAACCTCTAGCCTAGACACCACGTCTATGCCGTTGATTACTACTCTAACCTCGGCCCAAAGATGAATTTAGAAGGCTAGAGCACCCCTTGCGGAGCGATGATCCCGTAAACAAGTATAACAGGAATTACGCCTAGAAAAGTAATAATGCTCGCTAGATAAATAATCACCACGTATAAATCACAAAGAGTGTTTACACGCCAAGGTAAAGAAATAGAACTAAACCTCCACCAAAGTGGAAGGAGTATTCCTTTCTCTCCCTTGCCCTCTCTCTATTCTACTAGTGTACAAAAGGCTCTCAGCCTAAGGATTGGAGTGGAGCTCTATTGGAGAGTCTTGCGTCTTGTGGTGTGTGTTGAGAGGGAGGGGTGCCCCTTTATTTATAGCCTTGGAAGGTCGGCAACTTTGAGGCGGTTCCCGAGGTCGGTGACATTTAATGCAGGGGCAACCGACCTCCAGAAGCGGTGATAAACCGCCATAAAAGATGGGCCAGTGGGGCCTCCCTGGCAGGTCGGCCGACCTGGCCAGAGGGGGTCGGCCGACCTGGCCTGGGCCCCACTGGGCCTGGTCCTCCTCTGGCTGCTTCCTTGGCCTGTGGACTTGCCTAAACCACATGCATTGCTTGATCTTGAAGCCTGATTCTGTGGTTTTAGGCTTTTGGACTAAGTTCTTCAGTCCGGGAAAATCCGTCGATTGCAAAGTCCACGTTTAGTGCATGTTTTCCCCTGTTTTTGTATGGATTGCACCTGTACTTCATAATTCACCAAGACTAGTGGAATTTGTTAGAAATAAACCCTATGTCTACACTTGGTGATGGTGTTAGGTTCACAAAGGTGCATAAAGTTGACGGTAAAAAAGGGTCGTAAGGACCGTCAACAAGATCCCCCACACTTCGCTCTTTGCTCGTCCTCGAGTAAAGCTATGAGTGGAATTTGGGGAGGACTCATCCCCTTTGATGAATGAAACCTGCACACAAGCTATTACAAGCCACACCTTTTTACCTGCGAACATGATGGTGGCTAACATGTATTCTTGGATGATTGAAAAGTGGAACGGTTCATGACTCAAATCACCTCGCTTTCATCCACTAAGTACCTTGGGGTTTTTTTTTTGAAAGAGTTTTGAAAAATATAAACAACATAGCTCTTGCTCCTCTATTGATTCTCTCGGGTCGCTCAAAAAGTGTATTTTCCTTACCAAAGCATTGCCTCTTTTGTCCTACTTCTAAGGCTTGTATGTGGAGCTCAAGGTAGGGTTGGAGAGGCATACTTGTATCACAAATATTGCTGAACCAAAAGAAAGGATCCACGGAGAATTCAAGTCATACAACCTTGATCAAGAAGTGCATGTGTGGATGGATGTGTGGATGTTTATATGTGACGACTCCTTTATTGGATTTTACCTCTCTTTGTTTTGTATTTCCGAGACATGGCTAACATTTTTCTTTCTTTTCTTTTTCATGCTTTGTACATGAGCATTTTCTTTTTTTTTTCTTGCTCATCTTTTTGTGAGTCTTCTTTTTCTTTTGCAGAGCCATGTCCCTCTTTTGTTTATTTTGAGAGAGAGAGGTAAAATAACATGAATGTGAGGAGTGTCTTTATTTTGGTGGATGGGTGTGCTAAATCCCAGTGTAGGAGTTTAGCATGGGGCATGATGAGATGTTTGGTAGATGTGGATGTGTGTACGTGATCTTGATCAAGAGAGCATGACAAGTATCTCACTAGGGTCACAAAATTTTGGAAAAGCTCATTGCAACACAAGCAGCATATGTGTGTAAGTTTGAAAATTGTGATCAACATATGGCATTGGTAGGAAATCATATACCAAAAGAGGAGCAGCGAGCCATGCTATTTTAACTTTTTGAAATAAAATTCCCAAGGACTTTGTAGATTGAGCAAAAGATCATTTCATCGAACCATATCACACTCGCCAATTATCTAGAAAAACATGGGTTCCTATGGATAGGTTGTTCACAAGCAAGTGGTAATGAAGCGAGTAATAACAAGTGTGCAAGTTCATCTTGAGAGCATTAGGGAGAGTCATGGGATTTTTGATGAAATGTTTCAAAATAAATCTTTCCCAAGTTTTAATTGGTCAAGTTTTATTTAATTTTCGCGTCTCAGAATGAACTTGACAGATAATGTAGGCGAAAAGGGAGTGTGGGAAACAAACTTAAGTAGCACGGGAAAGCAGAGGACCAGCGGGACCCACCAGGGGTCGGCCGACCTGGTCAGGTGGGGTCGGCCGACCTGGTGTGGCCCCTTCTGGTGCCCAAATTTTGCACAGTTGTTGGTGTTGTCATTCCCGTGATGTTTCTGAGTGATTTGCTCGAGTTTGTTTCTGTTTTCGCGATGTATCCCCCCCACACTTGCCTTTTTGCCTGTTTCCTTCAAAATAGACAAAGATATTTTGGAAACACAAAATTGCTCTACCGGTATGCAAGCCCGGGGAGCACTAATTTGATTGAATTTAGAAACAAATATGAAGGCGCATTACAAACTTGATGAGGGAATTAAAAATGATGAAAGGAATTAAAATGCGCCCTAAGGTCTAATCTTATTCTATATTAGCCTTTTCGGCTTCTCTCAACTTTTTCTTCTCTTCTTCGATTAGTTCTAAGGCGAGATCATATTGCGCCCACCCTCCAGTGAGGGTCTTGATGAGATCTTCATCCTTCTTCTTTTCCTTCAAGAGGTCTTCGTAGAGGTTCTGGAGCATCAATCTTTCTCGTTTGACACGTGTCACCTCTTGTCGGAGTTCCCTAATTATGCGGGTAGCGTTGTCTATAGCCTCCTCTCCATAAGGCTTCTTCCTCTTGGTTTTGTCGACTGAGATGACGGACGAATCACTACCTTGATCGCTCATGGTGTAGGAGGTGAAAGGGATGAAGAGATGGGATGGGAAAAGAGATATATATAGGGGTTTTTCTCCATCCCAGGCGCGCTCGACAAGGTTTTTCTTTACAAAGCAGCAGGAAGAAGAAAAGGAAAGATGAGGTGGCTGATTGGGCGAGAAATGGGAGGTAGAGGAGCTAGGGGGGCGTCGGCCGACCCCCCTTCCCTGGGTCGGCCGACCTTCTGTGAGACCCTCTGGTCCTTTTCTTTTTCTGGTTGATTTCTTGCTATAATTATTCGAAGGAAAGTGCTACTACGGGTGATAAGACAAAATAGAGGATATCATGATAAAGATTCTAAATTAATCTAGTGCATGACATCAAACTCTTTATTCGTATCGGGTTCAAAATAAATTTTTAGACGCTGGCCATTTACTTTGAATACTTTACCTTCGTCGTCTTGGAGTGTGATTGCTCCGTGTGGCGAAGTTTCAATAACCGTGTATGGCCCGTCCCATTTGCTTCTCAATTTTCCGTGCCCGAATAGTTTCACCCGTGAGTTAAATAGCAAGACTTTGTCTCCAACTTTGAATTCTTTTACTCTTATTCTTTTATCGTGCCACCGTTTAGTCCTCTCCTTATAAATGGCTGAGTTGTGGTAAGCTTTGTCTCTCCATTCTTCCAACTCAGCTATCTCCATTTTTCTTTTCCATCCGGCACCTCGAAGGTCCATATTCCATTTTCTAACGGCCCAATATGCTCGATGTTCCAACTCGATGGGTAAATGGCATGTTTTTCCATATACGAGTTGGTATGGTGACATGCCTATGGGTGTCTTGTATGCTGTCCGGTATGCCCATAGTGCGTCGGGTAGCTTGCTTTTCCATGACTTCCCCATTTCTAACACGGTCTTTTGCAGGATCCGTTTGATTTGCTTGTTTGAAGTCTCGTCCTGCCCACTTGTTTGAGGATGGTATGGAGTGGCTATGTTGTGTCGTGCTCCAAGTTCTCTAAGGAAGCTTCGGAAGGTCTTATCAATGAAATGAGACCCTCCGTCGCTTATCACTAGTCTCGGTGTTCCAAATCTTGGGAAGATAATCTCGTGGAACATCCGGCGAGCGTGCTTGGAGTCGGCAGCTCGGCATGGCATTGCCTCTACCCATTTGGACACGTAGTCGACTGCCACCAAGATGTATTCACAGTCTTGTGACTTGGGGAATGGCCCCATGAAGTCGATGCCCCATACGTCGAAGAGTTCGACTTGTAAATTGAAGTTGAGGGGCATTGCATCCCTTGCCGTGATGCCTCCAAATCTTTGACATTGTGGGCATCGTCTGACGAATTCTTTTGTGTCTTCGTACATTGTTGGCCAAAAGAAACCACTTTGCCATATCTTGGCCTGAGTACGAAACACTCCATGGTGTCCCCCGTATGGAGCTGAATGACATTTCTCGATAATTTGTGTGCTCTCGGGTGTCGGCACACATCTTCTGAGTAGTCCATCGGCGCAGACACGGTAAAGGAAGGGCTCACTCCAAAGGTGACGACGACTTTCATAGATGAGTCGTCTCTTGTTTTCTCCCGGTGGTCCGTACCCCGTCACTATGAAGTTCACAATGTCGGCGTACCACGGATGTGAGTCCTTGACGTGGAGTAGCATGTCGTCGCGCAAGAAGTCATTGATGGGTAATTCCTACGGGTTAGTGAATTGCATGCGCGACAAATGATCCGCTACAGAATTTTCTACTCCTTTCTTATCACGAATTTCTAAATCAAACTCTTGGAGCAGAAGAATCCATCTTATCAAACGGGGTTTAGCATCTTTCTTAGAGAGCAAAAATTTCAAAGCAGCATGATCGGTGTAAACGATAACTTTTGCTCCAGCTAAGTAAGATCTAAATTTATCAAAATCAAAAACAACAGCAAGGAGCTCTTTTTCAGTGGTAGTATAATTCAACTGAGCTCCAGACAGAGTTTTGCTAGCATAAGAAATTGCATGATGCTTCTTATCTCTAGTTTGACCAAGAACAGCCCCCACAGCAAAGTCGCTAGCATCACACATAATTTCAAACGGAAGCGTCCAATCAGGGGGTTGGATGATTGGAGCGGAGATGAGTGCATTTTTAAGAGTATTGAAAGCATTCATGCATTCATCAGTGAAATTAAAGGGTGCATCTTTTGCAAGCAAATTTGTAAGGGGTCTAGCAATTTGAGAGAAATCTTTGATAAAACGGCGATAGAACCCCGCATGTCCAAGAAAACTGCGAACACCCTTAATATTAACGGGAGGTGGAAGCTTTTCTATAACTTCTAATTTCGCCTTGTCCACCTCTATCCCTCTTTCGGAAATCAAGTGCCCAAGGACTATGCCCTCTTTAACCATAAAGTGGCATTTCTCCCAATTGAGCACTAAGTCCTTTTCTTGACAACGTTGCAAGACTTTGTCTAAATTTTCTAAACAATGATCGAAGGTTTTCCCATAGACAGAGAAATCATCCATAAAAACCTCCATAATCTCTTCGATCATGTCAGAAAAGATAGACATCATGCATCGTTGAAAAGAAGCAGGCGCATTACATAGCCCAAAGGACATTCGACGATAAGCATAAGTTCCGTAAGGGCATGTGAAAGTCGTCTTACTCTGATCATCGGGATGGATGGGAATTTGATGATATCCCGAATACCCATCAAGGAAACAAAAGAAAGAATGATTTGCCAGCCGTTCCAACATCTCATCGATGAAGGGCAGTGGAAAATGATCTTTCTTTGTAGCCTTGTTAAGTTTTCGGTAATCGATGCACATTCTCCACCCTGTGACGGTTCGTTGAGGGATTAATTCGTCGTTGTTGTTATGAACGACCGTCATTCCTCCCTTCTTGGGCACAACCTGCACTGGGCTCATCCACTCGCTGTGTGGAACTGGATAGATAATACCAGCATGCAAAAGTTTCAAGACCTCTTTCTTAACGACTTCCCTCATTGCATTGTTCAACCTCCGTTGAGGTTCCCTAGAAGGTGTGCTATCGGGATCTATGGGAATGCGATGGGTGCAAAGAGCAGGGCTGATTCCCTTGAGGTCTCCTAGCGAGTAGCCAAGAACGGAGCGACGTTCCTCTAACACGGCTAAGAGCTTAGCGGTTTCTTCCTCCGAAAGCTTGTCACTTATGATGACGGGTGTTTCGGGGTTTCCGTGAAGAAAAGCGTAGCGTAAGCCTGGTGGGAGTGCTTTGAGCTCTATGGGAGGTGGCGGCGAGGCTAAGGTTTCGGGCAGCTCAAAGGTTTCTTCCGAATCGTCTTCTTCTAAAACAAAATTGAGAGCATCTTCTTCCAAGGACGATTCGGGGGTTTCATGAAGAAAAACTGCCATAACCTCCTCTATACAATCGTCTACTTCGGGGGACTCCTCGGCAAAAGTATTTAACGTATGAACGATAGGGATAGAAAAAGGTTCCTTGCCGAGGGTGAAGTCAAGGGTTCCAGAAGGCGATATTTTTGAGAAAAGCTTTTCTATGGGATGGCCTACAAGAACATCAAAATCCAAAACCCCGAAGACGTGAAAATCCAGCGATACTTCGGCATCATCGTGCTTAATGCAGACGTCTCTAACGATCCCCAAACCCTCAAAGAAGTGCCCTGGAGAGGTTCTAAGGAGTTTGCTAGTGGGCGCCCAAACTTCGTTCCCAAACATGGTTAAAGCAAAAGATTCGGACATGATGTTGGCACCCACTAAAGGATTGTAGAGAACATCTACCTTTGATCCCCGAATTGAGCTTTGAATGGTTGAGGTAGGATGTTCAAAACGAATAGTATCGGAAGAAAACTCATTTTCTCTCAACCATTCATCGCTTATGATCAATGTCAACTCCCGAATGGTTTTCAAAAGAAAATCTTTTTCTAAAGGTTCGGGGGTTGGTGCAGGGAGTTTTGGCCTCTTTTGACAAGAGTAGTTCGAGGAGTCTCCAAAATTTTCAAAAATTTCTTCCTCGAACTCAAATGGGAATTCAAGAGGTTCATCATCCTCTATCATTGTTCTTCTGATAGATGGGGACTCGATTGTTGGGTCTACCATTGTAGGCACCAATTGTTGTGTTTCTTGCACAACGAGTTCCTCATCTTTTGACTCCGGCTCAACTAGTAAATCAGCGGAAAAAGGAGTGTTTTCCACAATGCGATCCAAAAGTTCGTGTGCTTCCGCTATGGTCTTATGAGTAAAAGATCCACCAGCGGCCGTGTCAAGATAAAGTGCGGTATCGCTGCTCAATCCCGAATAAAAATGTTGTAATAAAACGGGTTCGGGGAGCAACAATTCAGGTCCGGAGTCTGTTAATGAACAGAACCGAATCCATGATGCACTCAAGGTTTCCTCTTTTTCTTGCCGAAAGTTAATTATTTCCGCTCGTAGAGAAGTGATACGGGATACGGGGAAGAACGCTAGACAAAATTTGTCTCGCAATTCTTTCCAATCACCGTTCACTCTCTTAGCGGTGTAAGTGTACCATTGCTTCGCCCTCTCATTGAGAGAGAAGGGAAACAATTTCCACTTCAACGTTTCTTGTGTCATGCCATGGATCGATCGGCATGAACACAAATGCTCAAACTCTCGCAAGTGTTCATAAGGATTTTCATGTTTAAAACCCGAAAAGGATAAACCTCTTATCATCGAAATGTAATCGGGGGAAAACTCATAGCCAAATGAAGAAATGGGTTGTGATGATGATGGTGGCTCTAAGAGCTCGCCCCGTGGAGTAGAGAATGATTGGATGGTGGGTTGTGACTCCATGAAATGTTTTTGTGAGTTTTTGAAATTAAGGGAAATAAAAACAGAACGGTAAGTAAGATAGATTACGAGGGCAAACTTAATTTGCAATAGAGATATCAACCGTTCCCCGGCAACGGCGCCAGAAATGCTTGTTGGTATTTCTTACGTCACAGATAAATCCGCAAGCGCACGGAATACCGTTGTAGCACTTCACCCGGGAGTATTCCAAGGTATCGTATTTGTTTTCCCCAAGGAACGGAGTTATTCTACCGCAGGGCAAGTTCTACCCAAGGACAACCAAGACAACTAGCAAACTAGGACCGAGAGGGTGATTATATCTAGCTTATCCTAGAGGATAGACGAACTCAAGCTCTACTTGTCTACTTCGGGCGCCGGCTTAGGCCTGGTCTGCCAAGCCACTCCGACCTGTAGCTCTACTATGTACCCGAACGTGGAGGGTTCCTTTGGACGGACAGGGCTGTCACTTCCTGCCGCCTACCTCTACAAACCGTGGAGCACACAGCAAACAAAGGTAACCTCTAGCCTAGACACCACGTCTATGCCGTTGATTACTACTCTAACCTCGGCCCAAAGATGAATTTAGAAGGCTAGAGCACCCCTTGCGGAGCGATGATCCCGTAAACAAGTATAACAGGAATTACGCCTAGAAAAGTAATAATGCTCGCTAGATAAATAATCACCACGTATAAATCACAAAGAGTGTTTACAGGCCAAGGTAAAGAAATAGAACTAAACCTCCACCAAAGTGGAAGGAGTATTCCTTTCTCTCCCTTGCCCTCTCTCCTATTCTACTAGTGTACAAAAGGCTCTCAGCCTAAGGATTGGAGTGGAGCTCTATTGGAGAGTCTTGCGTCTTGTGGTGTGTGTTGAGAGGGAGGGGTGCCCCTTTATTTATAGCCTTGGAAGGTCGGCAACTTTGAGGCGGTTCCCGAGGTCGGTGACATTTAATGCAGGGGCAACCGACCTCCAGAAGTCGGTGATAAACCGCCATAAAAAGATGGGCCAGTGGGGCCTCCCTGGCAGGTCGGCCGACCTGGCCAGAGGGGGTCGGCCGACCTGGCCTGGGCCCCACTGGGCCTGGTCCTCCTCTGGCTGCTTCCTTGGCCTGTGGACTTGCCTAAACCACATGCATTGCTTGATCTTGAAGCCTGATTCTGTGGTTTTGGGCTTTTGGACTAAGTTCTTCAGTCCGGGAAAATCCGTCGATTGCAAAGTCCACGTTTAGTGCATGTTTTCCCCTGTTTTTGTATGGATTGCACCTGTACTTCATAATTCACCAAGACTAGTGGAATTTGTTAGAAATAAACCCTATGTCTACACTTGGTGATGGTGTTAGGTTCACAAAGGTGCATAAAGTTGACGGTAAAAAAGGGTCGTAAGGACCGTCAACAACGGCGAAGGTAAAGTCGATGACGATGCCGAAGTTGACGGCGAGCCCCTCGAGCCGAAGTAATGGTGAAGGCTTGACGACGATGCCAAAGTTGACGGCGAGCCCCTCGAGCCGAAGTAATGGCGAAGGCTTGACCACGATGCCAAAGTTGACGGCGAGCCTCTCGAGCCGAAGTAATGGCGATGGCTTGACGACGATGCTGAATTTGACGGCGAGCCCCTCGAGCCGAAGTAATGGCGAAGTAAAACCAAAGTGATAACTTCAAAACGAGGTGAAATGATTCTCTTCTCTCGAAGAGAAGTGAAAACTTCAAATCGAAGTGTTATGAACTTCAAAACAAAGGCTTCTTGTTTCAGAGAAGAAGAAGTGAAAACTTGAAAATGAAGTGATATACTTCAAAACAAAATGAAACCTCTCTTTGTGAGAAGAGAAGAAGTGAAAACTTCATAACAAAGTGGTATACTTCAAAACGAAGCGAAATGCTTCTCGTTTCAGAGAAGAAGTGAAAACTTCAAAACAAAGTTAAATGCCTCTCTTCTCACGAAGAGAAGTGAGAACTTAAGAACGAAGTGTTTTGAACTTCAAAATGAAGTGAAATGATTCTCTTCTCACAAAGAGAAGTGAGAACTTAAAAACGAAGTGTTTTGAACTTCAAAACAAAGTGGAATGCTTCTCTTCTCACGAAGAGAAGAGAGTACTTAAAAACAAAGTGTTTTGAACTTCAAAACGAAGTCAAATGCTTCTCTTCTCACGAAGGGAAGTGAGAACTTAAGAACAAAGTGTTATGCACTTCAAAACGAAGGCTTCTCAGTTTAGAGAAGAAGAAGTGAAAACTTCAAAACGAAGTGATATACTTCAAAACAAAGTGAAACCTCTCTTCGTGAGAAGAGAAGAAGTGAAAACTTCAAAACAAAGTTAAATGCCTCTCTTCTCACGAAGAGAAGTGAGAACTTAAAAACAAAGTGTTTTGAACTTCAGAACAAAGTGAAATGCTTCTCTTCTCACGAAGAGGAGTACTTAAAAATGAAGTGTTTTGAACTTCAAAACGAAGTTAAATGCTTCTCTTAAGAACGAAGTGTTATGCACTTCAAAACGAAGGCTTCTCATTTTAGAGAAGAGAAGAAGTGAAAACTTCAAAACGAAGTGATATACTTCAAAACGAAGTGAAACCTCTCTTCGTGAGAAGAGAAAAGGTGAAAACTTCATAACGAAGTGGTATACTTCAAAACAAAGTGAAAACTTCTAAACGAAGTTAAATGCTTATCTTCTCTCGAAGAGAAGTGAGAGGGGAAATGTTCAATGACACACAATAACGTGTAACCCCTTGGGGCTTTTTGAAGGTGTATTTAACCTTTGTTTCCATTCTCTCTTTTGGAGAAAGGAAGCTAGCCTCTTGGGCATTTTGTGGCCTCTTGGGCTTTTTATTTTTGGCATATTTGCACTTGATAAGCCGAAGAGATGCACTAGAGTTGATTATCTCGAAGGTTTACAAACTAAGGGTTTTGAAACCCTTGTTGATGTGGCGAACTTTAGACAAAGTTCGCATCAACGCTCAAAGCAAACGCGTCGCTATTTGGGGAATATTTTGATGAAAATGTAAGATCGATGAGTGTCCAATAGATGCTTGTGGAATACCAATATGGTTAGATGCCATATAGGTGATGAGGGCCAGAAATCAATGAGATCCACTGTTTTGTTAAAGTGTCCCAATACAGATGAGGATCAATATTTGGAGAGAACAACATATGATGCACCAATTCTTGACTTAGAGACAGTAGAAACCGAAGTGCAATGGTGTCCTGCATGTTAGTACGAAAACAAGCAAGGGTGCGTGTGCTAAATAGAGAAACTCTTCGCTATTACATTTACTTCGGCTAACGTGTGAGAGCAACCTTAGTTGAACCAAGATTTGTCAGCATTCGCTGATGCTTTGATTTAATGCGAAGGTGAAGAGAGATAAGCATACAGGCGTGTGGCTAAGTTTATGCAGTAGTCAAAATAATATAAAAAAGGTGACAGCCTTTGAAAGAGGTTCACAGTTCTCAATAGTGCGAAGCAAACACAGTTGACTCCGGTATTATTTGGCTCAAAGCTTTGTTGTTTTTTTTTTTAACTTCTTTCTAAGGAAGTAAGCAACGCGAAGCGTTCGGTGTCAGTCATGGAAAAAAAAAACCTTAGTAGGCGCACCGGCTTCGCTAAAAGGTGGCAACTCAGTAAAAAGAAAGCCAAGTTCGGTAACAAGAAATTTTAGCACAGCCATCTTGTTGAGATAGTTAATGTAAAAGCTCCAAAGCATCAGGTTGATTCTCTAAGACACGAAGAAAAATACTTGGGCTTTCAAAGAGACTTCGCTAGAAGAAAATTGTTGCCCTTCGTGGCACAGTAAAAAACTAGCATTTTTTTTAAATATTTGCGAAGTAAAACAAGCCTGCAGATACTAGACGAGAAATTTGTGGGAGTTGTAAAAAATCCTCAAACCCGAAGTTTTGTCAACCATGCAAAAATGCTCTTCGTGGAGAAGTTGTGACATTGAGATACTATAGTTTTGACGGGGGATTCAGACACTAGCTTAGCTTCGGTGAAAAAGAACCAGCGCTAGCTTCGCTAAACCAAGGCATGCTATCTGCCTAGAACACTATCAAAATCCGGAGCAAAAGTTAGCTTCGGAGGGTAGGAATAAAAAATGCTTCGGTTTTCAAAAGAACTTTGATGGAAAGATGCTCTTCGGCCAAAAGAAAAACTTCGCCAGTATTTCTTTTATTATTCTTATTATTTGCGAAGGTAAACAACAGCTTGCGTTACAAGGTATTAAAAATAGTTAAGTAGCGAGGTTACAGGTCATAAACGGTAGACGAACACACGAGGGTACAAACTGCTTACTAGAGGACGTATATTACAGTCCAAATGAAGGTTTAAAACGAGTGCGAAGGTGATAAGCATGTGTGCACATGACAAGCGACCAATTCGCGTGGTGCTCTACTGCTATATAATATTTTTAGCCGAAGCTGCTGAAACTAGTGAACATTTAAATTGTCACTATACCATAAACAAGGTATAAGAATTGCATGCCGAAGGTACCCGACAGAAAGCCGTAAGTTAATTTTGTTTGCATGTTATTTGCAAAGGATGCGGAGATAGATAACTTATCCGGAGAGGATCACTTCTCTTTCGAAGTAGAAAGGAGAAGTGAAAAATTAAATCCGAAGAAGATCACTTCTCTTTACGAGAAGTGAAAAGTTATATGCGAAGAGGATCACTTCTCTTATGGGAAGTGAAAACTTAAATCCGAAGAAAAAAGCTTCTCTTTTCAAGAGAGAAAATACGAAGCGAAAACATGGCATATTCGTGCAGGCAAAAAGACTACCTCGAAGCGATTAAGCTTGTTTAAAAATGAAATGATAGATGAGGCAACATGATGTATGGGTAACAAACACATAAGCTTCGCCCTGCAACCAAAAGGTATGAAAGTTGCTTTGTGCCAATAAATTCGAGGCTAGTAAGAATGAGCATAAGGACATGTCATGAATAAACGTGTGCCATGAGGACGACCCGAGAAGGTAATGCATTGAGTAAAACGAAGCCATGAAACTGGACTTTCCTTGCCTAGGAAACAAGATGACAAACTAATCCGAAGGTTGGATAAAAACATGGAAGCTCCACTATGGGTGTTGGTGAAAACTTAGCTTTGCTCTATGTTGGGATTTTACCTAGGTAATTTCCCTAACACCGAGCTAGCATCGAGATGCTTCGCATAACAACGATAACACGAAGGTATCTCATTTCGACAGCGTGTTAGCTCTTCCGAACTTACAAAGAACCGTCCCCCTCCATGAAGGAGGTGAGGGGGTATTTATACCCAGATCAGGGTTACATGAGATGGTCTAAACTACCCCTGATCTGAGCACATTGATACCGGAATATTCTGTACAATATTGTTCGAAGGGCATTACAGTCATTACATCTTTTACGCTCCTTGGTGGTCCTCGAACCCTAATTTGATGACGTCGGCCTCCGGCATTGAGGCGGTCCACCGCCGAAGGCTTCGGGGGATGCAGTCAACCTAGACTCCACCGAAGCCCGACACCTCCTCTCGTTTAGCTTCGGCCTCCGCGTACTAGGTTCCCTCCCGAACTTCGAGTCCCTTTGGCACGGGGAAGGCTTCGCTTTGAGTGCCCGGCTTGATTCCTGCAGGGACGGCCATGGTGAAATAATAAAACGAAGCTCGTTAGTCAATCGTCCGAGGACCCTTCGGGTTTTACTGGTTTGGGCTCCTCCGGGTCTGGCTACCTTCCCGCCAATCCCCAACACCAGCCCCTCGTGGGCGAGGTTCAACTCCGATAAGCCGAACCCCCGAAGATAAGAGAAAGGACATGGCGGGAGCCATACCCGGAAAAAGCGTCCCTGCTCGTTGGAGTTGAGCCGGGCTATGTTCCAGCGATGTTTTTTTTTTCACTGACTTTCGCGGGAAACGAGGGTGCATTAACTGCCCCGTTTTTACCCCCTCATATAAGGAGGGGAGGGGGTCGGGTCATTCCGCACGCTCTCGCTCTCGTTTTCATTTGTCTTCGGGTTTCGCTCTTTGCTTTAGGCCAGAGCCTGCGTCATAGATATTGTTCTTTCTGCTTCGGGTGGCATCAAGTTATGATTTTCTTTGGCTTCGTCTTGGCTAGTCTTTTCTTCGAGCTTCGCTTTGTTACTCCTTCGTTTAGTTCAGCCTTAGCTTTCTTATGGCTAGGATCAAGCATACTGCCCGGTTGATCGAAGAGGCTCCAGTGATGTCTGGCGAGGAACAGCTTGCTAGCCAAGATGAAGCAGTCATGTCTCTTGGCAGCGAAGAGTCCGAGCAATTGCTGGACTCTTCGAGGAAGAAGGGCTCCGACGGTCAGGACGTCGGTGAAAGCTCGTAGGCCAAGGCAGGCGACGCTGAGGCCTTCGTAGAGGAGGGGAGCCGCGCTCCTGCCGCCCCCACGGCTAACCCCGCTGTTCCCCCTTCGGGGGATCCTTCTGCTCCTTTGGCTTCGGCTCCAGGTGAGTATTTTGATAAGTATATAGAGAGTGCGCTTCGCGGTGATCATTTACGTAAGCGTAGCTTATCTCGTGGTGAAGCGAGCTCTTCAGTTGTTGGAGGGGGAGTTGGTTCTCGCCGAGGAAGGACTCCAAAAGTTGTTGACCCTCGGCTTCGTGTGCCTGCAGTATTTGAGAAAACTTTTCGGCTAAAGCCTTCGCTTGTGACCGCCGATGAGATTGCTAAATATGTTGAAAGAGGCTATTTCAAGGCTGGCAAAGCCCGACCGCCCGGAGATGAGGTTATCCCACAGCCGAGGCCGAACGAAGCTGTAGTTTTTCGCGACTACTACGAGGCTGGGCTTCGCATTCCTGCTTTTGGATTTCTTGAACGTGTCTTGGAGCGCTACAACATTCAGATTCATCACTTGACTTCGAACGCTTTCGTCCAGATGTCGAAGTTCGTTTGGGCCGTTCGTTCTCAGAATGCGAAGCTTAGTTCAGACGCGTTCATTCGTTTCTTTAGCTGTCATATGCAGAACAAGAAGGTCACCTTCGACAATGATGTCTTTCTTTCTCAGTATGGACTCTGCACGTTTCAGCCGAGGTCCTTCAGGAAGAAGTCGAGGGCGAAGAAGGTTGCTCTCGTCCCCGCCCAAAAGAACCGGTGGGGCGAATGGATGGATTACTGGTTTTATGCTGAGGTGCCCTCGGAGTTGAATGAGGATGGCACGGAGGCTTTTCCCCTTGCCAGTAAGCTAGTGAATGCGGAGTCCATCTTTTCTCCGGATTATGAATCTACCTCCACGTTTCAGCTTTGCTGCAAGGCATTTAGGTCATCTTGCAAGGTGATTAGTGGCCGCACCGCTGTTGAGGAATTTCTTGCTGCCGGTATCTGACCGTTGAGCAAAGGTTGGAAGGCTAGTGGCTTCGAAGAGCGCCGGGTTGCGGATATGAACTTTCGGTATTTGTGCCCCCATTTTGATGGCTTGCAGAAACCCGAAGAGTTGCGCCCCAATCAATTTGTTGAGATTGTTGAGGACACAGCCAATCTGCTGTGCGATCCGTTCACTGCCGTGGAGGCACAAGATGTTGAGGAAGGGCTGCTGCCGAAGTGTCGCGTGAATAGGATCTTCGACAGGATGAAAATCACTTACTCTGATCATGAGGTGCCTATGGGCCGAAGAAGACTGAAGAAGGGCGAAGAGCCTGAGATACCCACCACCAGCTACATTCAGATGAGGGGGTGGTTGAAAAAGGCCGAAGTCGTCGCTGGGGCTGGTCCTTCGACTACGGTTAGTAGCCGATCGTCTTCGCGCGCTGCCACACGCAAGATGAAGGCTAGCGTGGCTGCTAATTTGAGCACTGTCAAGGCGGAGCGCTCGAAGCGTAAGCGTACAGTGAGCAGAGGTGTCCGTGGGTCCGCTGACCCGGATTCCACCGGGACGGAGCCTGCTTTCGGATCTCATGAGTTTATGTGATTAACCCTTTCACCCTACTCTTTTCAGATTTGGAAACTTCTAGGGTTCTTCGCAGCAAGATAGGCTCCGGAGGAGGTGTTGTTGATGCTCCGGCTGAGCTGATTGCTCTCCGCAAGGAGATGCTTCAATGGGAGACGACTAAGGCAATCCTTGAGAGAGAATCGACCGCCTGAAGTCCGAGGCTAAGACGAAGTCGGATGAATTCACGGCTTACAAGACTGAAACGGAGAAATAGTACACCGATGCCCTCTCGAAGGCCGAAAGAAATTGCGCTGCTCTCTCTGTGGCTTTGTCGGAATTTTCCGACAAGCTCAAAATCGGGACTGTGGCGCTGCACAAGTCATTCTCCGACCTTCTTGCCTATTATGGCCGTTCAGCCCAAGACCTTTCTGTGGGCGAAGAGATTACTCTTGACACGTTGTTTTCTTGGCTCGAGAAGGAGTTTAAACTCCTTCCCCGAGTCATTAACATGATGTGTGATCATGGTGCGAGGACTTGCCTCTTCGCTCTGCTCGGACCTGATGAAGACGAAGAAGATTGCCAGCTACTATGACATTGGCACATCATCTGTTAGTTCCGCCGACTTCGCCGCCGCCGACGCCCAGACCAAAGATGCTGAAATTGAGACCGTCGCGAAGCGTTTTTGGCGGAACTACTGGACTAAGATCGGTGCTGCTGCTGCCCGTGAGAGTGCTTTGCTTCAGGCTAAAGAGGTTAACTGTTATGTTTCTAGCTTTGTTTGCTTTGTTGCCGTTTTGACATTTCTAACATCTCTGACTTTTGTCTTAGGTTGTGGAGAAGAAAAGGAAGGCTTCGTTCTCTGCCAACCCTTCGTCTACTGACGACGATGGGAAGACCAAGAAGGCAAAGGCTAGCGCTGAGACTGGTGCCTCCAAACCTCCTCCGTCGAAGTCGAGCACTCCGCAATCTTCTGATCCGAAGGCCGCTGCTGACCCGGAGGTTTAGGGCTTTTTAGAAGATCATTCGGCCCTTCGGGCAAAAACTTGAATGTTTTGTAATATTTTGTGGTGTACTGCTGCAGGTCTCCGTAGAGGAGCCTGCTCCCGAACCTTTGTGCTATCAGAACGATAGAATCCAACTGACGCGCGCTTGCTACTCTCGAATTGCTGATTTAACTGGTGATAAGGCGCTTGGTCGTTTATGGAGCTTTGCGTTTAACGAGTACTTTCGTACGCATTCTGAAATTTCTGCTTTGTTTCGTTCTGCTCCGCGCCGTGCTCGGGAGCCTCCGTTGATCATTCCGAAGGATGAGCCGGTGGAGACGGAGGAGCTTTATAATTTTCCTTGGGTTTACAATGTTGAATCTGGTGATGGACTCCCGGGCTGTTGATTGAAATGTAATTTTTTGGTATTTGTTGTCGCATTGTAGTTTACTGCGATTTGAACTTCAACTTTTCATCCGAGGTTAGGATGTATAATTTATGTTTCGCTTTACTTCCGCTCTTTTCTTCTTCCCTGGCAAACGAGGGCGAAGTTCGACGTGAAACCTTTTACTTTGGAAAAAACGTTTCCCCCCCCCCCCCCACCCGTCAAACGAGGGCGAGGTTTGACGCGTAACCTTTTACTTCGGAAAAAAGCGTCCCCCCCTGGCAAACGAGGGAGAGGTTTGACGTGAGGCTTTACTTCGGAAAAAGCGTCCCCCCTGGCAAACGAGGGTGAGGTTTGACGCGAAGCCTTTTGCTTCGAAAAAAGCGTCCCCCCCCTGGCAAACGAGGGCGAGGTTTGACGCGAAGCCTTTTACTTCGGAAAAAAGCGTCCCCCCCCCCCCCCCCCCGGCAAACGAGGGCGAGGTTTTGACGCGAAGCCTTTTACTTCGGAAAAAGCGTCGCCCCCCTGGCAAACGAGGGCGAGGGTTTGACGCGAAGCCTTTTACTTCGGAAAAAGCGTCCCCCCTGGCAAACGAGGGCGAGGTTTGATGCGAAGCCTTTTACTTCCGAAAAAGCGCCCCCCCCCTGCAAACGAGGGCGAGGTTTGATGCAAATCCTTTTACTTCGAGAAAAAGCGTCCCCCCCTGGCCAACGAGGGCGAGGTTTGACGCGAAGCCTTTTACTTCGGAAAAAGCGTCGCCCCCCTGGCAAACGACGGCGAGGTTTGACGCGAAGCCTTTTACTTCAGAAAAAGCGTCCCCCCTGGCAAACGAGGGCGAGGTTTGACGCGAAGCCTTTTACTTCGGAAAAAGGGTCCCCCCTGGCAAACGAGGGCGAGGTTTGATGCGAAGCCTTTTACTTCGGAAAAAGCGTCCCCCCCCCCTCCCCGGCAAACGAGGGCGAGGTTTGATGCGAAGCCTTTTACTTCGGAAAAACCGTCCCCCCCCCCCCCCGGCCAACGAGGGTGAGGTTTGACGCGAAGCCTTTTGCTTCGGAA